>NW_026844139.1:289444-634444 GCF_029531705.1 Pantherophis guttatus
TCTACCCATTTATTTTTGCAGGTACCGGTCTACTTATTTGTTTGCTTTTAACACTGATCAGCTGTAGGGCAGCCCTTTGAAGCCCTGCGGCAAGAGTTTAAACAGTTTTTTTCCCTCTAGCCATCAGCTGGGACTCAGGAGGCAGCAATAGATTGGGGGTGGGGCCAAATAAAAGGTAAGAATAACGCGGGGGGTGGTAAGGATGCACAGAACCAGTTCGGTGATGTCATATCATCACCGCTACCGGTTCGGCCGAACCGGGAGGAACCCACCACTGAATCATTCCCATCATCAAGGGTTGAAGATAAGCCGACAAGTCAATATGAAAGCTACGGTAGCGATTGGCTTTCCGGAGAGATGGAAGGACAAGCGTACGATCTCCAAAGCTGGCCTGGTTAGGACACGGCATGGTTTCAAACCAAGGAAGGTTGCAAAGCTCACGCTACAACTGCCCGGGATGACCAACAAAAATGGCCGCGCCCAGCTTACCGCAAGCCAGGAGCGACGCGGGGGAGCGGAGGACGCCCAGGCCGCGCGAAGAAAAGTTCTTGCGGCTTACGATAGCTTCAGCGAACATTCAACGCTGTCGGTGAGTTTGGTCCTTCAGGAGAAACCACCGATCGTTGACTGTACCTTGAGGTTTATCACAATCCTCGGAAAAACGCCTCCGGGCAGACAATCCACCGGACGGGTTGTGATGCGTGAAGAAGGAAAACTCACCCAAAAAAAAGGCTGAAAGGCCTATGGAGATTCTCAGTCCCTCCAGGTCGCGGTTGTCCCAAAGGAGATTTTTTTCAGGAGGCAACTGGGCTTTCTGGTTTTTTTCTTTGAAGAGGTTTCGCTTCTCATCCGAGAAGCTTCTTCGGCTCTGACTTGGGATGGTGGCGGGGTTTTCTTGCAGACGTTTTATTACCTAGCTAAGTAACATCATCGGTGTTAGAGGGAGTGAGATTGGGAGGAGGAGGAGGAGGAAGCAATGATCTAGCACTGATGAAGGTTGTTTTTTTTTAATTTGATTTATATGCTACCCTTCTCCGGAGACTCAGGGCGGCTTACAGTGCGTTAAGCAATAGCCTTCATACTTTTGTATATTTTTTATACAAAGTCAGCTTATTGCCCCCACAAACTGGGTCCTCATTTTACCAACCTTAGAAAGGATGGAAGGCTGAGTCAACCTTGAGCCTGGTGAGATTTGAACTTACAGTAATTGCAGGCAGCTGGTATTAATCACAATGCTATCAGTCTGCTGAGCAACCAGGCCCTTGAGTTCCCTAGTTGGGTCATGAAACGTCTGCAAGAAAACAAGTGAGCTCACAGAGCACCAAGGACCCCACAATCCTCCTCCTCCTCCTCCTCCCTTGTAGCACTGATGATGTTACCCAGTTGGGTAACGAAACGTCCTTAAGAAAACAGGCAAGCTCAGAGAGCACCAAGGACCCCCTCATTTCTTGTTCCTCTTTGAAGGCGTTTCACTTCTCATCTAAGAAGCTTCTTCGGGAAGCTGAAGAAGCTTCTGGGGATGAGAAGCGAAACGCCTTCAAAGAAAAACCAAGGAAGTCCAGTTGCCTCTTGGGGGAAAAAAAGCAAAAAGCTCAAACAGACCCCTGTCGCTTCTCGAACCCAATGCCTGAGTCATCCCGAGGGGACCCCTTGCTCAGAAATAATGGCTGCACTCAACATTCATTGCTGTCGGTGGGTTTTGGGTTTGGTCAGCCCTCTGGCTAATGAATGCAAACTGCGGATCAAACAGCACCCAGACGGAGGCTGGACACCCCACTGTGACCCAGGACCTTAGCAAGACCACACCTAGAATCCTGCATCCGGTTTTGGTCCCCACACTATAAAAAAGATGTGGAGACCCTAGAAAGAGTGCAGAGAAGAGCAACCAGGGTGATGAGGGGACTGGAGGCTCAAACATACGATGAACGATTGCAGGAACTGGGCATGGCTGGTCTAGTGAAGAGAAGGACCAGGGGAGACAGGAGAGCATCTTCCAACATTTGAGGGGCTGCCACAGAGAGGAGGAAGGGGGTCAAGCTATTCTCCAAGGCACCTGAAGGCCAGAGAAGGAACAATGGATGGAAACTGACCAAGGAGAGATTCAACCTGGAAATAAGGAGAAATTTCCTGACAGTGAGAACAATCAACCCATGAAACTAAAAGTTGCCTTCGGAGGTTGTGGGAGCTTCATCACTGGAGGCTTTCAAGAAGAGACCAGACTGCCATCTGTCAGAAATGGTGTAGGGTTTCCTGCTTGGGCAGGGGGTTGGACTAGATGACCCACAAGGTCCCTTCCAACTCTGTTAAATCTCCTCCATCAGGCCCAAGTATCCTCGGCCTTGACAAATGCAAACATCCAGACACACACAAAGCAGATAATCCTTACCACTTACGACCACAACTGACCTAAAATTTTCGGTTGTTTAAGCGAGGCGTTTGATAAGGGAGTTATGCCCCGTTTTACGACCTCTCTGGCCACCGTTGTTATGTGAATGGTGGCCATTGTCAGATTAGCATCATGCAGTTTAAGTTAAACCCGCCTTCCCCTTTGACTTTGCTTCTCAGAATCGAAACGCAAAAGGTGAATTACGATCGGTTTTAAGTCTTTTCTTAGATGCACTCGACTTACGACCAGTTGAGCCCAAAATTTCTGTTGTTAAGTGAGACATTTGCTAAGGGAGTTTTGCCCTATTTGACGACCGTTCTCACCACGGTTGTTAAGTGAATCACTGCAGGTGTTAAAATTAATCATCGGGTTTGTTACGGGAATGTTGCTTCCCCATCAGTGCTGTTTGTCAGAAGGTCACAAAAGGGGAAATGGCGGGGACCCGGGGAAATGGCGACCGTCATAAATATGAATCCCTTGCCAAGCGTCTGAATTTCGATCATATGACCACGGGGAGGCTGCAACGGGTCGTAAGCGTGGAAACAGCCATATGTCCCTTTTTTCAGTGCCTTTACAACTTCGAGCGGACACGAAGCGAGTAAGTCAAGAACTACCTGCGTTCTGCTTCTAACACAACGTAGCTGTTGTGCAGAGGGAGCAATCCTGAGCATCCCAAAAGACAGATTGAGAGATCAACAGAGTCGGAAGGGACCTTGGAGGTCATCTAGTCCAGCCCATCCGCCCAAGCAGGAGACCCTACACCATTTCTCACAGATGGCAGTCCAGGCTCTTCTTGAAAGCCTCCAGTGATGAAGCTCCCACAACTTCTGTTCCATGGATCGATTGTTCTCATTGTCAGAAAATTTCTCCGTATTTCTAGGTTGAATCTCTCCTTGGTCAGTTTCCATACATTGTTCCTTGTCTGGCCTTCAGGTGCTTTGGAAAATAGCTTGACCCCCTTCCTCCTCTCTGTGGTAGCCCCTCAAATATTGGAAGATGCTATCCTGTCTCCCCTGGTCCTTCTCTTCACTAGACCAGCCAGGCCTGGTTCCTGCAACCGTTTATTGTATGTTTTAGCCTCTAGGCCTTTGATCATCTTAGATAGATTCAGATTTGGAAGGGACCTTGTAGGTCATCTAGTCCAACCCCCCATCCAAGCAGACCCTACACCATTTCTGACAGAGGGCAGTCCAGTCTCTTCTTGAAGGCTTCCAGGGATGAAGCTCCCACAACTTCCAAAGGCAACTTCAGTTCCATGGGTTGATTGCCCTGTCAGAAAATTTCTCCTAATTTCCAGGTTGAATCTCTCCTTGGTCAGTTTCCATCCATTGTTCCTTGTCTGGTGCTTTGGAAAATAGCTTGACCCCCTTCCTCCTCTCTGTGGCAGCCCCTCAAATATTGGAAGATGCTCTCCTGTCTCCTCTGGTCCTTCTCTTCACTAGACTAGCCATGCCCAGTTCCTGCAACCATTCATCGTATGTTTGAGCCTCCAGTCCCCTAATCCTCTTGGTTGCTCTTCTCTGCACTCTTTCTAGAGTCTCAACCTCTTTTTTATAGTGTGGGGACCAAAACTGGATGCAGTGTGACCTGACTAAGATTTTATGGAGCCTTTAGCCTTTATAGACAGTTAAGAATGGTAGGTTTTGGTCTGGACCAACCTCTTCAGGAAGGCGCAAACCTCAGCTCGCTCTTGCTAACTTCTGAATGGGAAGGCAAGGGGTGACTTTTGAGAGCCAGCTCCCCAAAATTTCTAGGGGATTTGGGGGTTCCTCATAAGGAGGTCATTCTCTGCCAATCAAAAGAGCCCTTGAAACAATCCCTAAACCTTGATTTGACGCCAGGGGAGAAGCAACCAAAATGGGTAGACTCTGGATACTGCCCTCTAGTGGATAGTCAGGTGAAAGGTGGCCGCTATCTGAACAAAATTCAGGCGTTTGGCCACGGTCTCATATTTATGACAGTGACAGTGTCCCAGGGGTCATGTGATTCCCCTTTTGCAACCTTCTCACAAGTCAAGTCAACGGGGAAGCCAAAGTCCACTTAACAACCAAGTTTCTAATTTATGAACTGCAGGGATTCGCTTAGCGAGAAAAGCCGTATAACGGGGACAAAAGTCACGGAACAAATGTCTCACTGAACGACAGAAATGTTGGGCTCAGTTGATGTCAGGGGTGGGATTCAACCCATTCGGACCCGTTTAACCCAAACCGGATGTTAATTTTAATCTGGTTCGCCGAAACAGTTGTTACAAGAACTGGCTGACCCCGCCCACCCCGCCCCTCCCCTCCCAGGAGTCTCCACGCGGCCCGTTTTGGATGCCACGTAAGTGCAGGGACCGTATGGAGGCTTTAGGAGGGCGAAAAACGGACCTACCAGAAGTACTGGAAATCCGGAAACAGGCCTGTTTCTGGCCTCTTGAGCCTGGGGGAGGCTGTTTTAGCCCTCCTGGAGGCTCGAGAAAAGCCTCCGGAGCCTGGGGAGGGTGAAAATGCCCCACCCACTCCCAGCGTCCCCACTGGAATATAAGCCAAAAATTAGCATTTCTGTTGAGGGCTGACTCTCCTCCCCTGGTAAGAGCAATCACTCGATACCTTAAAAGAATGATGGCAATACGAGCCAGTAATATCAAAAAAGTTTTTTATCGATTGTAAGGAAGATGAGCTCAGTTAGAGAGGAGCTATCCTATTTGGGTTATCTAGTCTTGGCAACTTAGCTATTGAAATTTGATATTGTAAAATTTTAATGTCATCTATCATATATTTTTAGATTGCTATTTTTGTAACTGTTTTATCTTTTTCCCTTTTTCTTTTCTGTTTTGTTTGAAAAGGCCTTCGGGCTATTCAATAAACTATACTATACCATACCACTCCCAGTGTGGTACAGGAAGTGAGTAGGCCACGCGCATCCAGCAACCAGGTAGCAAACCAGTTGCTGAAATTTTTCAGTCACCCCCCTTATTGCGGTAGTAAATTGGGGATTACCTGCAGATGGGTACAGAGGGGGGAACCAAGAGGACACCTCCTCCCCTCCCAAAAAAACCCGTTTTAGAGAAAGTCGGACTTACTGCCGGCGTTCAAGAGAAGCACGGAAGGAGGGGCGTTCATCTGTTCAACATCTGCAGCTGGGAAGAGAGAAAAGAAAGAAAAGAGAGTTAAGACGCGTTTGGGGGAAAAAAAATTAAGATTTTTGTTGAACAGGTATAGAGAGCTGCATTGTTTACCGTATTTTTCGGACTACAAGACACACCTAAATTTAGAAGAGGAAAACAAAAACAAAAACAAAAGTTTTGGACTCCCATTTTTCGGGCCTTTTGCAGCTTTTTTTCCAGCCCGTTTTCGGGGATTTTTCTGGCCCGCTTTTAAGGCTTTTCTCGGCCTGTTTTTTTTGGAAATATATAAAATATATCCCCAAGATTTATATTCGGATGCTTGACAACGGACTCGCATTTATGACAGTTGCGCTATCCCGGGGGTCAAGTGCTCCCGTTTGGCGACCGTCCGACAAGTGAAGTTCATTTAACAACCGTATGAATGGTTAAGACGAGAAACGTCGTAACACGAGGCAGGCAAAAAACTCCCTTGACCAATGTCTCATTTAGCCACGTAAATGTTGGGGCTCAACTGGGGTTATAGGTCGAGGATTATGGCTGTGCCACCTGATGGAAGATTTAAATTATTTTAGATTTTATTGAACTTCTATACCGCCCTTCTCCCAAAGGACTCAGGGCGGTGTACAGCCATATTAAAACACATATAAACCACAAAATTTAAGAACAATTTAAAACAAATATATAAAATTTGGCCCACGAAATTAAAAACTAACAAACACCCAATTTAAAAGCACCTTAAGATGTTTGCAAGGCGCGCATGTGCTGATATGCGAGTCAAAAAATGGGTCGCGACTTGCCGAACGGAGCTGCCAGAACTAGCCCCATCATCCTTGGCCACAGAAGGGCCAGCGAGGATCCAAAAGCGCCATTACAAACTGGGGAGGTTCGGCCTGCAAACTTTACACCAACTTTACACCGGCACAAGTCCGGTCCGGATACCCCCGAGCACTTGCGGAGGGGGGGGCGGAGAGGCATAGGCCAGTGGTGGGTTCCTCCCGGTTCGGCCGAGCCGGTAGCGGTGACAATATGACGTCACTGAACTGGTTCTGTGCATCCCTACCCACCCCCCGTGTTATTCTTACCTTTTATTTGGCCCCACCCCCAATCTATTGCTGCCTCCTGAGTCCCAGCTGATGACTAGAGGGAAAAAAACTGTTTAAACTCTTGCCAAGGGGCTTCAAAGGGCCGCCCTACAGCTGATCAGTGTTAAAAGCAAACAAATGAGTAGATCAGTGCCTGCAAAAATACATGAGTAGATCAATGCCTGCAAAAATAAATGGGTAGACCAGTGCTTGCAAAAATACATGAGTAGACCGATGCCTGCAAAAATACATGAGTAGACCAGTACAGCTCTGCAAGCAGTTAAAAGCCTGGTAGACCAGTACCTCTGCTAAATCCTAAAGAATTGTCACATGACCATCAAGCCACGCCCATAAAATAAGCCACGCCCACAGAACCGGTAGTTTAAAAAATTAGAACCCACCCCTGGCGTAGGCCTATGAAAATGGGGGGGGGGGGCAACGACGAGGGGCAGGGGGAGAATGACCTGCCCTGGAGAGAAATTGGAAAGGACATCCCAATCAAAAACTGCTTGACCCGAGAGGACCAGCTGTTGCTGGCCGGGGCTCCTTGACCTTTGCCCTCTCCTCCGGCCACGATGTGAAGGGGGACGGCCAATTGTTGACCGGAGGCATTGTCTCGGCTTTTGAAAGGAATAAATAATCTAGCACGCTGAGCTGATGACCTTTTTCTGGGGAGGGGGGTTCTTTGGGGATGCAATCAAGCCCTGGGGTAGCTTTAAAGGGTGCCCCCTCTTTTATAGCCTAATTGGGTGCCATAACATAAATCAATTATTTCTCCTGTTTTAAGGGACAATGGGTGCCATTCTTCTCCGGCTCCCAGTTCCCTTCTCAGCCTTCTGGCTCAGTTCTTTTTGAGTTTTTACAGCTGTACGGTCAACAACGCAAGGAGAGGAGGAGGAGAAGAAAAGTCCGGCCACCACTGCAGAGTTGGGGGGCGAGGGGGCACACACCGCAGGGGAGGGGGGGAAAGTTGCCCCGGTCTGACCTTCTCCTGACCCGTGGCTGGCCTTGCCTCTGTTTATCCTCACCAAAATGGATTTTGGGGTGGGGGGGAGAGAGAGAGGGTCCTTCCTCCCCACCCCAGAAATGAACTTCGCCTGAACCTGCAGGAAAGGAGTTGACTTTGAAGGCCCCCCCCCAGGCGAGACCGTGACTTGGCCAACTTCTCAACTCTTCAGTGGCGCCTCAAAGGAAACCTGAGAAATATGGGGGGGAGAGGGGGGTTTAAAGACTACAACTCCCAGCATCCCTAGCCGGAAGCATCTGGGAAGACACCATCCCAGGGGTGAGATTCAGCAGGTTCGGGAAAACCGGTAGCGGAAATTTTGAGTAGTTTGGAGAACTGGTAAATACCACCTCTGTCTGGCCCCAGGAGTGGGGAGGGAATGGGGATTTTGCAATATCCTTCCCCCAGGAGTGGGGAGGGAATGGGGATTTTGCAGTATCCTTCCCCCAGGAGTGGGGAGGGAATGGGGATTTCGTTCCCAGAGTGGGGAGGGAGGGAGATTTGGGTATTTCCCCCGAGTGGGGAGGGAATGGGGATTTTGCCATATCCTTCCCCCAGGAGTGGGGAGGGAATGGATTTTGCAGTATCCTTCCCCCAGGAGTGGGGAGGGAATGGGGATTTTGCAATATCCTTCCCCCAGGAGTGGGGAGGGAATGGAGATTTTGCAATATCCTTCCTCCAGGATTGGGGAGGGAATGGAGATTTTGCAATATCCTTGAATCCACAACTCTCCGAACAAAAATTAACTAAAAATCCTGCTATTTGAAACAATTTAACCTAAGAACAAAAGGCACACCAGTCTAATCACCTGTGACTGAGTGAAAAGACTGGACATGCGCAGAAGAAAGGGGCGTGACCAGGCTGTAGAGGAAGTTTGAATGGCACCCAGTCAGTCCAATGACAGTGGATCTTAGCCCAATCGGTGGAATATCTGAGCAGCGAGGGAGGAAAATGGGAATTTTGCAGTATCCTTCCCCTGCCACGCCCACAGAACCGGTAGGGGAAAAAAATTGAATTTCATACCTGCACCATCCCCATCAGGTTGCAGAAAAGATATGGGACTGTCCGTTTTGAAGAACGGCGTTCGTCCTTTATGGAGCAAGGAGGAATAAGCAGCCGGACAAAAGGGGGGGGGGCGGAAAGAGGGGAGGGGCTCTCATAAGGAGCCTTGGTGGTGCAGCGGACTAAGTGCTGTTATGTAGCATTTAGCTGCCAGCTGCCTGCAATTATTGCGAGTTCAAATCTCCCCAGGCTCAAGGTTGACTCAGCCTTCCATCCTTTCGAGGTAGGTAAAACGAGGACCCGGATTGTGGGGGCAATAAGCTGACTTTGTAGAAACACCGCTTATGGGGGGCCAAAAGCCCTAATAAGCAGGTATATACAAAAAAAGAATGAAGGCTATTGCTATAAGTGCATTGTTAGCCATCCTGAGTCTTTGGAGAAGGGCGGCATATAAATTGAACTAATAAATAAATAAGTTTTGTTAATGTTCATCTTCCGAAGAGGGGAGGGTAGACAAGTTGGAAAGAAAGCATCTTCACACCTACCAAAGGGCGGGTCATGTTCGGCTGAAGGCTCTTGAGGGAACCCTGAAAGAGAAAAGAGACAGCCTTTTTTAAATATAAATGTTATTAATTTTCTATCAATCACATTTCTGAGCGCTTAATCAACATTGTGTCGTCTGGGTATTTAGTTCGATGAATGATACAGCTTTGCATTCTTCATCTCCACCAGAAGTGGGATTCACATACTTGTAGCAACCGGTTTGCCCAGCACCAGAAATGTGAGCATGCGTGTGCACTCACTTTGCGTGCACGCCATCCACGCGTGCGCAGTGCGTCACAAAACATGGCAATTCACTTGTGCGCACCATCCGCACACCCGTGCGGTGTCAAACACGGCAATTTGCCCGCACATGCATGCACCGTTAAAAAACACAAGCGATATAGGACGGGATTGCGCTACCAGTTCGCACGAACCGATCAAACCGGCTGAATACGAACCTCTAATCTCCACCCCTTTTTTTCCAACCGCTGATAAAATAAATTCCATGTTTGACAATATTGTGTGTCTTCGTTCCGTTTAATTTTAAGTCTATCCATTTCTGCACAATCTACTATCTTCCTAATTATCTCTCCGTCTCGCGGTGTTTCTCCGTTTTTCCAAATATAAGACAGGGTCTTATTTTCGGGGAAACACAGTATACTTTGCTTATCAAGTTTTTCTGGTATTATGCCTAATAAAAACAGTCCAGGTTTAAAAATCTATGTTTCCGTATCACCTTTTCATTTCACCTGTGTATTTTTGCCCAACGTTTTTTTGCTTTAGCACAAGTCCACCACATGTGATAAAATGTGCCCGGTTTTTGGTTACATTTCCCAACATAGCCTTATTGCTATAAACCGGGACTCATTTTTTTAACGCTGGCCTTAAAAGGGGGGGGGCTTCTGCCCAACTCGTCAAAGGAGACCATGGGCAAGACATCACTAGCCTTTTTGGGGTACAGGAAGGGTCCCCCCACCATCCTTCGCCTTCCAAAGTTGGCCACTTCTGGATGGAAGCGTAGGGTTGATCCCGGGCCAAACGAACGCAAAGGAGGCTCTGGAAACCCACTCACCCACCCACCCAGGACAGGGACCCTCTTCCAAGATATGATCCAGGCAAGTAAGCAAGCAGAAAATTGAGAGGACGCCCAACTCCTGGGACGGTTCTTGAGAGCTTGAGGTCTAAAGAAGTCCCACCTGCCCTTCCATACTAGCTGAAGATGCTGGTGAATCAATGCCAGGAAAGTCCCGCTGGCCACATTTTGAGGTGTGGGCCTGAAAGCAATCCAGGACCCCAATCCAGATGGGGTTCAGTCAGGGAGTCACCCTAGGATTGGCCAGCTCTTCAGGGAATCATACCAAGGACACTCTAGGACAGGGGTCTCCAACCTTGGCAACTTTAAGACTTGTGGACTTCGACTTCCAGAATAGTCGAAGTCCACAAGTCTTAAAGTTGCCAAGGTTGGAGACCCCTGCTCTAGGAAAGACCTTCTTCCCTATTAACCCATGACCAACCTTTGGGAAAGGCGTAAGGGTGGGGCTTCTGAACCCTGGGCAAACTATCCAAAATTAGATAAAAGTGGTCTTTCTTTGGGCCACAGTCCACCAACCCACGACCACCACCAGAGGGACGTTGAAATGGACTTAAAAAGATTGCCACAGTGTCCTGCGATATATTTGAAAATCTGCCAACATAAGATGAACTTAATCGATGAAAACAACCGCGGGGAAGGTGTGGGAAGGACGCGAAAATCATTCCACGCTGTCGTTTTTAGTCCTCGAGATATGAAGGGGTTGTTCTGTGACGCTTCAAAGTGAGGACAGTGCTAAAGGTAGAGACTTAAGGTAGGTCCTTGAAGCTTGGTAAGATTTTTCGGATGAGTAGTTTAAGGTAACGAAGAAAAAAAATTGGGAGAAACTGGGCTGGGGGCATATCGGGGCTGTTCAACCCTGGCCACTTTAAGACTTGTGGACTTCAACTTCCAGAATTCCATGCTGCCTGGGGGATTCTGGGAGTTGAAGTACACAGGTCTTAAAAGTGGTCAAAGTTGGACACCCCAACATAGCCCCTAACCCAGCCCTTCCCAAACTTTTTCCTTCCTTCCATGTTGCCTGAGGGATTCTGGGAGTTGAAGTCCACGGGCCTTAAAAATGGCCAAGGGTGGACTTCTCCAGATTATATCCTAAAGTCACACTATACCTCAGAAGATCCCTGGATCTCACTTAACTTATTTGGGGAGATGAAACGACTCCAAACGCTCGAGAAAATCAGCAATGGTTAAAAAAAAAATGGCAGCCGGACTCGTTCGGTCATCAGGGCACCAACTATGGAGAAAGCGACTCTCCACCGATCTTAGAAAGATTCCCGTCTCTTTCACCTTTCGCCGAGATAATTCAAGGAGATGCAGCGAGTTAATCAGACACCGCAGCGTAATCCCTGGGGAGATTACACAAACTTTTACAACCACAGTGTGGAGTGCGATGGCCAAACCAGGCCTAACCGGATTTGGGAAGGAATTTCTTTTGGTTTGAGTTTGGGATGGGGTGGGGAGAGAAAGGAAGGAAGGAAGGAAGGAGGGAGGGAGGGAGGGAAGAAAGAAAAAAGGAGGAAGGAAAGAAAAAAGAAAGAAAAAGAGAGGAAAAGAAGAAAGAAAAAAAGAAAGAAGGAAGAAAGAAAGAAGGAAAGAAAAAAGGAAGAAAGAAAAAAGGAAAGAAAGAAAGAAGGAAGGAAAGAAAAAAGAAAGGAAGAAAAATAAAGAAGAAGGAAAGAAAAAAGAAAGGAAGGAAGGGGAAGGAGGGAGGGAGGGAGGGAAGAAAGAAAAAAGGAAGGAAGGAAGGGAGGAAGGAAGGAAGGAAAGAAAAAAGAAAGAAAAAGAGAGGAAAGGAAGAAAAAAGAAGGAAGAAGGAAGAAAGAAAGAAGGAAAGAAAGAAGAAAGAAAGAAAGAAAAAGGAAGAAGGAAGGAAAGAAAAAAGAAAGGAAGGAAGGAAGGAAGGAAGGTGGGGAAGGGCCCGTCCACCTTGCCTAACCACTGGGTGCTATGGCCACTTCCACTCGGGAGCCGCAAAATGGCCGCTGCAGATTGGGCACAACAAACCAGGTTGACGACGACAAAGCCTAGAATTGAGGTTTAAATTTCAGTCCTGGGCTTGCCAAACTCCAGCACTAAGAGATGGACAAATCTGTCCAGTGGATGGGGTTTCCCTCGCACCCCATCCTGAAATGCGGGTTGTCCTCGACTTACGGCTGCCATGGGGCCCAAAATTTCTGTCGCTAAGCGAGACTGTGGTGAAGGGAGTCTCGTCCCATTTAACGACCCTCATTAAGGAAATCACTGCAGTTAGTAACATGTTGGTTTAGGGCAGGGGTCTCCAATCTTGGCCACTTTTAAGACTTGTGGACTTCAACTCCCAGAATTCCATGCTGCCTGGGGGGATTCTGGGAGTTGAAGTCCACAGATCTTAAGGTGACCAAGGTTGGAGACCCCTTGTTTAGGGAATGTGGCTTCCCCACTGACTTTGCTTGTCAAAAAGGGGAATCAGGTGAGCCCCCTCCCCCCCCCAGATCACTGCAACCGTCGTAAGTATGAGACACTGGCCAAGCATCCAAATTTGGATCATGCGACTAGAGAGATACAGGTAGGCCTTGACGTATGACCACAAACTGACACATACATACACACCCAAATTTCTGTTGCTAAGTGAGAATTTTTTAAAGTGAGTTTTGCTCCATTTTACGACGGTTGTTAAATGAATCCGCCTTCCCCGCCCCGTTGACTTCGCTTGTCAGAAGGTCGCTGCGACCGTCATAAAGGTGAGTCAGTGGTCAAGTGTCCGAATTTTGATCATGTGACCCTGGGGATGCTGCAACGGTCGTAACTGTGAAAATTGGTCGCTTTTTCCGGTGCTGTTGTAACTTTGAATGTCACTAAATGAACTGTTGAGGATTACCCGTATTTGTAATTTGCTTTTCCCTGCTCTCTTCCCCTCGCTCTTCTAAAGATTGAATGTGTTCTTCTGTGCTAAAAACATCTGTACAAGCCAGTTTTAGGCAAATTCTGATTTTGACTCTGAAATATGCAATCGGGGACCGCTGATTTAATTAGATATCCTGAGATGTCTGCAAGGACCAAACTTGCTCTAGAGAGAAAGAGAAAGAAAGAGAGAGAGAAAGAGAGGGGGGCAGATATAGATAGATAGGAACATCGAAAAAGAGAGAAAGACAGAGAAAGGGAAGAGAGACAAAGAAAGAGAGAGAAAAAGAGACAGATAGAGAGAAAAAGAGAGAAAGGAACATAGAGATAGAGAGAAAAAGAGAGGGAAAGAGAAGAACATAGAAAGAAAGAAATAGAGGAAAAGAGAGAGGAACATAGAAAGAGAAAGAAAAAAGAGAAAGAGAGAGGAACATAGAAAGAGAGAGAAAGAAAGAATAAGAGGGAGAGGAACATAAAAAAGAGGAAAGAGACAGAGAAAGGGAAGAGAGACAAAGAAAGAGAGAAAGAAAGAGAGGGACAGAGAGACAAAGAGAGAAAGAGAAAGGAACATAGAAAGAGATAGAGAGATAGAGAGAAAAAAGAGAGGAAAGAGAAGAACATAGGAAAGAAAGAAAAAGAGGAAAAGAGAGAGGAACATAGAAAGAGAAAGGAACATAGAGAGGGAAAGAAAGAATAAGAGGGAGAGGAACATAAAAAAGAGAGAAAGAAAGAGACAGAGAAAGGGAAGAGAGACAGAGAAAGAGAGAGAGAAAGAGAGAAAGAGAAAGGAACATAGAAAGAGACAGATAGAGAGAAAAAGAGAGGGAAAGAGAAGAACATAAAAAGAGAAATAGAGGAAAAGAGAGGAAAAGAGAGAGGAACATAGAGAGAGAAAGAAAGAATATGAGGGAGAGGAACATAAAAAAGAGGGAAAGAGAAAGGGAAGAGAGACAAAGAAAGGGAGAGAAAGAGAGGGACAGAGAGAGAGAGAGAAAGAGAGAGGAACATAGAAAGAGACAGAGAGATAGAGAGAAAAATTGAGGGAAAGAGAAGAACATAAAAAGAGAAAGAGGAAAAGAGAGGAAAAGACAGAGGAACATAGAAAGAGAAAGAAAGAAAGAAAGAAAGAAAGAAAGAAAGAAAGAAAGAAAGAAAGAAAGAAAGAAAGAAAGAAAAAAGAAAGAAAGAAAAAAAAAGAGGAACACAGAAAGAGAGAGAAAGAATGAATAAGAGGGAGAGGAACATAAAAAAGAGAGAAAAGAGAGAAAGAGACAGAGAAAGGGAAGAGAGACAAAGAAAGAGAGAGAGAGGGACAGAGAGAGAGAGAGAGGAACATAGAAAAAGAGTGAGAGAAAAAAAGAAAGGGAAGAACATAGAAAGAGAAAGGGAAAGAGGGAAAGAGAGGAACATAGAAAAAGAAAGAAAAAGAGGGAGATGAACATAGAGAAAGAAAAAGAGGGAAAGAAGACTATAGAAAGAAAGAGAAGTGAGAGAAGAGAGAGAGAAAGAAAGAAAAGAGGGAGAGTAAGAAAGAAAGAAAAATGTTTCAAATAGGGAAGTGGTAAACAGCTTCTCCCTTCATCCAGCTGTTCCCGCCAGCTTTGGAACCCCGTCCAGCTGCTACTCCTGCACGTAGGCAGTGAAGACAGCCTGATTGAATCATCCCTCATATCTCTACTGCTTGAGGAGGCGGCCACTGAAGAGTGACCCGTGGGGAGGGGAGGGGGCAGTCAGGCCTGCATGCTCCGAGCCGGCGAAAGGAGGGAGGAGAGAAAAAAAAAACACCCACCCTACACCTTTATTTGCACCAAGCTCCCCAAAAGCCAGGAAGCGGCAATTCCCCATGGGGGGTCAGCCTGGAAAAGCATGCCCGGGCCATGTGGCAGGAGGGCGGAGAGGGCCGGGGACAGGAGCTCCGGGGCCGGCCTCACCCCTGCCTTGGATAACCGGAACGCAAGCAAGCTCAGGTTCATTTTGGGAGAGCCTTAGGGGGTTAAGCGCCGAGAGGTGTGCCTCTGTGCTCCTCTCCAGCCTCCGGTTTGCCCCGTGGGGCTTCTGATGCAGCCGCCAAGGGCCAAGTTGCAGGAAAGGCGAGCGAAGCTTGGCGCCTCCGCTTACGTGCCGTACGAGACCCGGCTCTGCGGGGCGGGTGGCGCAACTGGAAAGGACAGTGGCTCAGGGGCCTGGCCTCCCACCCCCACCCGCAAGTCCCATGGGCGGTGTATCTTACGAAAGCGGTCGAAATCGGAAGTGCGGCTGGTCTCGGTTCTCGTGGAGGGAAAGGACAGCTTTCGAAATTTCCCAGGAGCCGGGAAAGTTCGGCCGGGTGCGAAATCTCTTCGTTTGCGCCAACGGCTCCGGGCGGGTGGGAAGGGGGGGGAGAGAAAGAGAGAGAGAGAGAGAGAGCAAACAAGAAGGATCCCGACACCCGTCACTCGTCACAGGTGGCCGGAGTTCTGCTTGGCCGGCGGTGCAGAGCTGTCATATGAGCGCACCGCCAACTGCCCAGAGTGCCCTTTCTCGGAGGGTGACACCGAAACCCAGGAAATTGGGACACCCAAGAAGCAGGCAGGGCGAAAGGAGAAAAGACGATGCGATACCGAAACGCGGGTGGTGGTGGAAATGAGGAGCCCCCCACCTCCCCAACAAGCATATGGTGGTAGCAAGACCCTGCGCATCTCCCAGCTCAGCGTCCTAGGGGTGGTGGGTGGGCTAGATCAGGTTACAACCTCTACAGATGCCTCGTCTCTTTCTAAAGTCGGCGGAGCTAACTGGACTTGGCGAGTGGGACACGCAAGAAGAAAGGCGGCCGGTGAATTTTGTGAGGGTCTTTCCTTGGTCTGCCTCAAGACCACCTTGGGGGTGGTACGAGGCTGCTAGAACCATGCCAGATCTTCACTCTGACCACCTGCTTACAGGTAGTCCTCGACTTACAACAGATTGTTCGAAGTAACAACAGCACTGAAGAGAGACATGATCATTTTTCAGATTTACGACCACTGCAGCAACCCCATAATCTCCTGATTTACATTCAGATGCTTGACAATAGAATCTACCTACCTACTACCTACCTACCTACCTACCTATAAACAACTCTTAAATACTTCCTTATCTACCTATCTACCTACCTATCTACCTACCTACCTACCTACCTACAACTCTTAAATACTTCCATATCTATCTATCTACCTACCTACCTACCTACCTACCTATCATCTATCTACCTACCTATCTAATCTATCTACCTACAACTCTTAAATATTTCTCTATCTATCTATCTATCTATCTATCTATCTATCTATCTATCTAATCTATCTATCTACCTACCTACAACTCTTAAATACTTCCCTATCTACCTACCTACCTACCTACCTACAACTCTTAAATACTTCTCTATCTATCTATCTATCTATCTATCTATCTACCTACCTACCTACCTACCTACTACCTACAACTCTTAAATACTTCCCTATCTATCTATCTATCTATCTATCTATCTATCTATCTATCTATCTATCATCTATCTATCTAATCTATCTACCTACCTACCTAAAATCTCTTAAATACTTCCATGTCTATCTATCTATCTATCTATCTATCTATCTATCTATCTATCTATCTATCTAATCTATCTATCTATCTACCTACCTACAACTCTTAAATACTTCCCTATCTACCTACCTACCTACCTACAACTCTTAAATACTTCTCTATCTATCTATCTATCTATCTATCTATCTATCTACCTACCTACCTACAACTCTTAAATACTTCCCCTATCTATCTATCTATCTATCTATCTATCTATCTATCTATCTATCATCTATCTATCATCTATCTATCTAATCTACCTACCTACCTAAAACTCTTAAATACTTCCATGTTATCTATCTATCTATCTATCTATCTATCTATCTATCTATCTATCTATCTACCTATAACTCTTAAATACTTCCATATCTATCTATCTATCTATCTATCTATCTATCTATCTATCTATTATCTATCTACCTACCTACCTACAACTCTTAAATACTTCCCTATCTATCTATCTATCTATCTATCTATCTATCTATCTATCATCTATCTATCATCTATCTATCTAATCTACCTACCTACCTAAAACTTAAATACTTCCATGTCTATCTATCTATCTATCTATCTATCTATCTATCTATCTATCTATCTATCTATCTATCTATCTACCTATAACTCTTAAATACTTCCATATCTATCTATCTATCTATCTATCTATCTATCTATCTATCTATCTATCTATCTACCTACCTACCTACCTACAACTCTTAAATACTTCCCTATCTATCTATCTATCTATCTATCTATCTATCATCTATCTATCTATCATCTATCTATCTAATCTACCTACCTACCTAAAACTCTTAAATACTTCCATGTCTATCTATCTATCTATCTATTATCTATCTATCTATCTATCTATCTATCTATCTATCTACCTATAACTCTTAAATACTTCCATATCTATCTATCTATCTATCTATCTATCTATCTATCTATCTTATCTATCTATCTATCTATCTATCTAATCTACCTACCTACCTACCTACAACTCTTAAATACTTCCCTATCTATCTATCATCTACCTACCTACAATTTTTCAATACTTCCATATCTACCTACTTACCTACCTACCTACCTACAAATAATTCGTCTGCCCATCTACCTACCTACCTACCTACTGTGTTTCCTCAAAAATAAGACCCTGACTTATATTTTTTTGAACCCCAAAATAAGTGCTTGGCCTTATTTTCGGGGAGGTCTTATTCTTTTGGGGCGCCTGGAGCAAGATGGGGCTCCTCTTGCCGTCTTACCTGATTCCCAGTTCTGTCTCCCTAACCCTAACCAGAGGAAACGGTGGGCACCAGATACACATGCGTTTAAATACTTTCAGGGGAGGGGGCTTATTTTAGTGCATGCGCTCAAAAGCCCGATTGGGCTTATTATCAGGGGACGTCTTATTTTGGGGGAAATAGGGGTGACGGATTCCCTTTGGCGACCTTCTGACGAGCACTGGGGAAGGCAGGTTCACTTAACGATGTTACTCACTTAACAACTGCCGTGATTCACTTAACAACTGTGGCAAGGAAAAGTCGTACAATGTGGGGCAAAACTCACTTGACGGATTTCTCACTTAGCTACATAGGTTCTGGGCTCAATGCTGGTCGCAAGTCGAGGACTAGCTGTATTAAAGACTTTTAATAATGGCCGCTCCATCCCTGGAGGTTTTTAAGAAGAGACTGGACAGTCACTTGTCTGAAATGGTCTAGGGTCTCCTGCTTGAGCAGGGAGCTGGACTAGAAGACCTCCCGAGGTCCCTTCCAGCTCTATTCTGATTGAAAGACCACTGAACTGACCGCCGTGCTACCGACTAGGACGGGGGTCGCTGGGCGGGGATCCAAAAAAAGATTGGCTAAGACTTAAAAATGGCTTTCTACCCAACTGATTGGAGGAAGACCAAAAATTTCACTTGCTCCACGACTTTGCAGTAGAAAATACATCACCAGCTTGGGTTGAGAAGGGGCCATCTTAAGCCCAAGAGGACCGTCCCAAATTCAGGGCCTCCCCCTTGAAACCTGGGTCAATTTGTAACCCGGCTTGACTTATTTCTGATCTGCGCAGTCCCTCGTCCACCTTCTGCCTTTCCCACTCCCCATTCTCTCCCCCCAACCCCAGAGCCAGCAGTTTTTCAAGGTCGTTTCAAGGCTGTTTGGAAAACTGGCGATTAGGAATTTGCTCTTTGTCCTGGCCTGCAGGCCTGATCCTCACGTATGCCTTCCTTATCCTGGGATCTGGCACAAAGCAACGTGTCCAGCAGCCGGGTGGGAGAGGAAACCGTTCTCCCATCCATAGTTGCAGATCTACATCAACTAACCCAGGAGAGAAGCAACCTAGAACTGCAATGGTAAGCCTATGGCACACGTGCCACAGGTGACAGTGGAGCCATATCGGTAGGCACGCGAGTGTTGCCCTAGCTCAGCTCTGGCCAACTGATTTTCGGGCCTTCCGGTCCCACCAGAAGTCGGCAAACAGGCCGTTTCCAGCTTCCAGAGGGCCTCCGGTGGGGGAGGTTGTTTCTGCCCTCCCCAGGCTCCTAGAAAGGCTCTGGAGCCTGGGGAGAGCGAAAAACGGGCCTTCTGGTCCAATCAAAAGTCAGCAAATGGGTCGTTTCCGGCCTCCGAAGGGCCTCAGGGGGGGGATAGGGAAGGCTGTTTTGTCCCTCCCCAGGTGCCAAGAAAGCCTCTGGAGCCTGGAGAGGGCGAAAAATGGGCCTACCTGGCCCACTGTGTGCCAAAAGCGGGGGGGAGGGGCGCACTGAATTATGGGTGTGGGCAAACACGGACGTGACCCACTGCGTTCCCCCGCTTTTGGCACACAAGGGCAAAAACGTTAGCCATCACTGACCTAGAACCAAGGAGAGAATTTCCTGACTCTGAGAACAATCAAGCAGGGGAAAGGTTTGTCTCCAGAAGTTGTGGGTGGCTCCAACACTGCGGGCTTTTAAGAAAAGTCTGGACCGCTATTTGTCTGGAATGGTATGAACACAGGGTTGGACTAGAAGACCGCCGAGGTCCCTTTCTTATCCTGTCATTCCGCTGGCCCCAGAAGGAAACATCCTCGTGAGAAAGAGATGTCTTGTTTGACCCATATTAATGCTAATACAGGGACGCGGTGGCTCAGCGGCTAAGACACTGAGCTTGTCGATCGAAAGGTCGGCAGTTCAGCGGTTCGAATCCCTGGCGCCGCATAATGGGGGTGAGCTCCCGTAACTTGTCCCAGCTTCTGCCAACCTAGCAGTTCGAAAGCAGGTAAAAAATGCAAGTAGAAAAATAGGGACCCCCTTTGGTGGGAAGGGAACAGCGTTCTGTGCGCCTTTGGCGTTGAGTCATGCCGGCCACATGACCACGGAGACGTCTTCGGACAGCGCTGGCTCTTCGGCTTGGAAACGGAGATGAGCACCGCCCCCTAGAATCGGGAATGACTAGCACAGATGTGTGAGGGGAAACTTTAATGCTAATACAGTCATACAACCTCAGTATTTCTAACCATACTGTAACAACCAGTTTGCCCAGCACCAGAAATATGAACGCATGGGCGCCATCCGCGCAAGTGTGCGGCATCACAAAACACGGCAATTCGCTCTCACGCGCCGTCCACACATATGGCATCAAAAACACAGCGATATAGGACGGGATAGCGGCCAGGTTGCCACTACCGGTTCGTCCGAGCCAGCTGAATCCCACCTCTGGTTCTAACCATGGAGCAACCGACTGGGAATTACATTGGAGTGAAACAATTCAAAATCCCGAGAAGATGAAGAGGCAAATGAGGGACACAACCTTAAAAGTGGCCATTTGTCCAGAATGGTCTAAGGCAGGGGTCCCCAATCCACGTTCCAGGCCGCAGCATGCCAGAAATCGGGCTGCACAAACGTAGCCCCATCCGCAGAATGCAGGCAGCACGCGAAACCACGTCCTTTCCACATCTCTCCACAGAACCGGTTCCTGGTGCCCAAAGGTTTTTTTGGGGGGGACACTGGTCAAGGGTCTCCTGCTTGAGCAGGACGTCAGACTAAAAGACCTCCAGGATCCCTTCCAGCTCTGTTATTATATCTAGTACAGGGGTCAGCAACCTGCGGCTCTGGAGCCGTATGTGACTCTTTCACACCTCTGCTGTGGCTCCCTGTCACTCAAAATTTGCATCACAACTGCTAATGTGCGACACCCGCCGGCACGTGATTTATTGAGCTTTTCAACCCCCGGTAGGCCAACCATGGATAAATCCAAGCAAAGAAAAGTTTCAAGAAGAAAACAGAACGTTGAATTCAACTACATATGCTAGTTTTGTGGCCGCTCAGGAAATAGTCAGGCACGGGAAGGGTTTTGTGGCTCCTGGTGTTTTCTTTTCTGTGGGAAATGGGTCCAAATAGATCTTTTGAGTGTTTAAGGTTGCGGACCCCTGATCTAGGATGTCAACCACTGCCAACTTTTCTGCTTTCAGAGACTTGAAAATCCAGAGAGAGACGTGAGTGAGTGAGCGCCGACGGAGGCCTTCGTGCCGTCCCGTTCCTCTGGCTCGCCCAGAAAAATGCTGCCGAGGTTTGGCCGAAGGCTCAGCTCCGGCATCTAAAGCCATAAATAGTTTTCGTGTCACGTCCCCCATCGCTTTTACGATGTTTGCAAAGGAGACCGGTGGGAAATGATAAGACCCTCTCCTGTTTGGACTTGCAACGCACAAAGGGAAGGGGGCAGAATATTTTCCCAGTCTTTTCTGCCTCGCTCGGTATCTTATTGGGGGGGGGGGGGCCTCGCCCGAGCAGGAGGCCTCTTCTGACCCCCCCCCCCCCCCGGTTACCCCACACCTACTGAGCCCCACTGAGCAGGCTTCCCAACCTCGTCACACCCATCCATCCCTCCCAGACCATGTACCCCTTGGGCAGCCCTTCCGACGGGTTATTACCACCCTCAGATCCTTTTACGACAGGAACCCACAGGAGCTAAATCAGGTAGATCTAGCTGCTGGTAGATCCCAGAGTTGATTTGCAAAAGATCAGCAAGGGTCCCTTGTTCCCTATTGTTCGGAGGGAGGGACCCACTCTTGAAAGGCCCAGGTTAAAATATAACCAGGCTGCCAAGGGGGGGGTGAAATCTTGGTGGACTCGCGTTCAAAAAAAGAAAAAGGATGAAAACTGATCGTTACAAAACACACAGCCGGAGAGCTTGTTTTTCCCTTTTGCTCAAGATTTCAAGAAAGGCAAACACCGGTGTAACTTCTCCTATTTTTTTTTTAAAAAAAACTTTGCTGGACAACGAACAGAAAAAAACGCATCTTGCCGATGCCTTTCCTTTTCTCCCCTCTTCCATCCACAAAGCCCACAATAATTCCACAAGTAAAATAAATAAATCCGATAACAACTCCCTATAAAATCCTCCCGGCGTTCAGTCAGAACGGAGGATGCTTCTTGGGACGAGAAGCGAAACGTCTTTAAGAGGGGGGAAAAAAACCGCCGCAGAAAATCCAGCTGACTTTTGAAAAAGAAAAACTTTGGGATATTTCCCCCCTTTGTTTCTCCTCTCTTTTAAAAGATTTTGACTTTCCGTTTTTTTTTTCCCCAAGCAGCATTTCATGTGCTTTTGAAAAGGAGGGAGGGGGCACCTTTCCATAAGCCACAGGATGAAGCCCCCCCCTTCAAAAAGAGCTAAAATACTCCTCCGAGGATGAGCCCAAAGGGAGTAGCTGATCCTGGGTGCTGTTTTAGGATCGTATTCACCAAGGCTAAGGTTTATTTAAGGTTTGCAAACAGTTTGCTGTTTCTCTCTAGGTCAGTAATTCAGCCAGAAAGGGATGGTCTTAAGAGCTGCCAGAATCCCAAGCGAGCCACATTTTTGCAAGCCAAGAAAAGGAGTTAGTTGACTCGGCATTTTTCGGTAGGTTAAAAAGAAAAAACATGCCAGAATCTTGGGGTTTCTGAAGGACACAAATGGAAAAATGTTTTTGGCTCTGCATCGGAAATTCAGTGGTTGGTGTTATCGTGGTCGGCATTCAGATGCAACAATAAATCAGAATATCCTGGCTTACCCCCCCCCCACCACACCTTTTTTTTTAATGCTTATATGGCTTAGCCACGAAATGGCCATTTCAATGTTCCTCTTTTTGCAAAAAAAAAAAAGTTTTTCTTTGTTTGTTTGTTTGAAAGGAGCAAGCAAAATTGAACCTGAAACATTTCAAATTTCAGGTCTCAGCCCAGCCACAATTTCTGGCACGTTCCAAAGGAAGATTTTGTTTGGCAACAATTCTGTCCTGAGTTCAAAACGCGGTTTTGGAGTTTGAAAAGGGGGAAGTTAGGAGCTCCAAATCCTTCGGGCGGGGGGGGTGGGTGTCCAAGAACAGCCCCTTTCAAATGTAAAGCAAATTCTTTTTAAAGGCTTTGCATTACCCAGTAAGACCTATTTTTATATTCGACCTGCATAGTTTTATCCTCCGAAAAGATTCAATTAACAGAATAGAATAACAAAAGTCGGAAGGGACTTCGAAGGTCTTCTAGTCCAAGCAGGAAAACCCTATCTAACTATCTATCTATCTATCTATCTATCTATCATCTCTCTCTCTCTCTCTCTCTCTCTCTCTCGATAATCTATCATCGATCTATCTCTATCAACCATCTTCTATCTATCATCTCTCTCTCAATAATCTATCATCTATCTCTATCTCTATCATCTACTATCTATCTCTATCTACCTACTTACCTCTATCTATCTATCTATCTATCTATCTATCTATCTATCTATCTATCTCCTCGATAATCTATCATCTATCTCTATCAACCATCTACCATCTATCTCTATCTATCTATCATCTATCTATCATCTCTCTCTCTCAATAATCTATATCGATCTATCTCTATCAACTATCTATCTATCTATCTATCTATCAATCTATCTCTCTCGATAATCTATCATCTATCTCTATCAACCATCTACCATCTATCTCTATCTATCTATCTATCATCTATCTATCATTCTCTCTCTCAATAATCTATATCGATCTATCTCTATCAACTATCTATCTATCTATCTATCTATCATCTCTCTCTCTCAATAATCTATCATCGATCTATCTCTATCAACCATCTATCTATCTATCTATCTATCTATCATCTATCATCTCTCGATAATCTATCATCTATCTCTATCAATCATCTACCATCTATCTCTATCTATCTATCATCTATCTATCATCTCTCTCTCTCTCTCAATAATCTATCATCGATCTATCTCTATCAACCATCTATCCTATCTATCTATCTATCTATCTATCTATCTATCATCTCTCTCTCTCGATAATCTATCATCTATCTCTCTCTATCATCTACCATCTATCTCTACCTACTTACCTCTATCTATCTATCTATCTATCTATCTATCTATCTATCTATCTATCATCTCTCTCTCTCATCTATCTATCTCTATCTCTATCAACCATCTACCATCTATCTCTATCTACCTATCATCTATCATCTCTCTCTCTCATCTATATCTCTATCAACCATCTACTATCTACCATCTAGCTCTATCTATCTATCTATCTATCTATCTATTTATCTATCATCTCTCTCTCTCGATAATCTATCATCTAGCTCTATCAACCATCTACCATCTATCTCTATCTACCTACCTACTTACCTACCTACACGCTATTTCTCCCAAACTAAAGTGGCATTGAGAGCATTGTGATGGTTCCACACTCTACTCAACAAGACACAACGCTACACAATCCAAAGCTCCTGCTTATCCAAAGAAATTTTGTTCCACTCAACCGATCCGAGCACTCACACTCCTGGGTACGATAGACTATTCCTGCACAGTGCAGTTCCACCAGAGGCACCAGGCCTTCCCCAAAACAGCGTCCGCCTAATGGCAGGAAGAGGGTAAGAGTTTCAAGGCACTACAAAGACCATAAACTGGCCGTGTCCTCTTTTAATCGGACCCGCAAGAGTCATTTACTCTGCAAAAATTTCCCCCTTCCTGCTAGGATTTTTTTTCTCACCAGTTCAACAAAACGCAGCCCAGTCCTCCATATTCTCATTTTATGGCAAGGGGGAACACAGCGAGACGCCCTCCCAAATGGCTTTCAAGCTTTTTGGGGGGAGGGAGGGGGCAAGGAAACAAGATTGAACCTAGGCAAATGGTTAGCCAGATCTTGAGATAGCCAAATACTTTTCTGAAAAATAACCGAGGAACGCTGGCTTAATCTGCCTTGGCCCCACAAAAAAAAAATCATTGCAATATTCCCAACTAACACATTTTATTTATTTTATTTTTTTTAAAAAAAAGAGGTAGGACCATTAAATAGCATTTCCTGAAATCTCTACGTGGGGCTACTAAAAAAAAAAAAGTGGAAATTTCCACAGCTCACAAAGCTCTGGTCACAAAGACCCCCGTAAAGTCGATGTCTTAGTTTTAAGAGCCAATGCAAAGCTCGCTTTCTAATCATCAATCGACAGATTTAATTGATCTGAAGCCGGACGGTGGATTTTTGTTTGTTTTTTTATTTTTTTTTAAAAAAATCAAGTGAGCTTTAAGAGGGGCCACGTTTCTCCAGGACAAACAACCTCAAGGATTTTAGAGCAGGCAGAAATAAAGTGTTAACAACCCCTGAAAAAAAAAATTATGCCGGCCGCCAGCTTTCAAATCCCTTTCAAATTATTGAAGATAATTGAATATTGAGATGCTGGAAGCTCGGTTTAAAGAGCAGCAAAACGCCCTTTCTTTTTCTGCAATGACTAGAACTTAAGGTCGCAATCCTACACCACCAGCTGAAAAAAAAGGGAAGGAGGAGTGGGGGGGGGGAAGTGTTCAGGATACAACCGAAGCAACTTAACTTTTTGTGGGACTCTGGGCTGTTTGTGCAACACAAAACTTGGGGGGGAGGAGACCAAGAAGAGCTAAAACTGGGCTGCACCCAAGTAGAGTCTTGTTGCAGGATGAAGTCTCCCTGGAGACCCCAACCCAAAAAGGGAATGGGGGGGAGAGAGAGAGAGAGAGAAAGACACAGAGAGAAAGTCAGAAAGAGAGAAAGACAGAGAGAAAAAGAGAAAAAAGAGAGGAGGGAGAAAGAAAAAGAGAGGAGAGGAGAGAAAGAGAGAGACAGAGAGGAGAAAGAGAGGAAAGAAAGAGAAAGAGAAGAGAGCAAGACAGAAAGAGAGAGAGAGAGAAGGAAGAAAGAGAAAGAGAGGGGAGAGCAAGACAGAGAGAAAGAGAAAGAGAGGAGAGAGAAAGAAAAAGAGAGAGACAGAGAGAAGAGAGGAAAGAATACACAAAATTTAAAAACCCGATAAAATCAAATTAAACTTTTTGGCCCAGACAAATTAAAATACCCCAATAATTTAAAAACAGATTAAAATTTACATATTTTAAAAAGGGAAGAGATCAGGCCAAGCCCGCTTGATGGAATAAAAAGGTCTTCACAGCACGGCGGAAGGAGCGCAGATCCGGGATCCTCCATATCTCCGGGGGGAGCTCATTCCAGATGGTAGGTGCCCCCACAGAGAAGGCTCTCCCCCTAGGGGCCACCAGTCGACACTGTTTGGCTGACGGCACCCGGAGGAGCCCCTCTCTATGAGCGCGTACTGGCCGGTGGGAGGCTATTGGTGGTAGTAGGGCGGTCCCGTAAATAACCAGGCCCTAAGCCATGGAGCGCTTTAAAGGTGGTAACCAGAACCTTGAAGCGCACCCGGAAGACCACCGGGAGCCAGTGCAGCTCGCGCAGGAGAGGTGTTACATGGGAGCGCCATGTCGCTCCCATTACCACCCGCGCGGCCGCACTCTGCGCCAGTTGGAGCCTCCGGGTGCTCCTCAAGGGGAGCCCCATGTAGAGAGCATTACAATAGTCCAGGCAGGAGGTGACGAGGGCATGAGTGACCGTGCGTAATGAGTCCCAATCCAGAAAGGGACGCAACTGGCGAATCAGGCGGACCTGATAAAAAATCCTCCCGGTCACGGCCGTCAAGTGCTCTTCTAAAGACAGCCGTGAATCCAGGAGGACGCCCAAGTTGCGAGCCCTCTCCGTGGGGCCAATGATTCGCCCCCAATAGTCAGTGATGGCGTCAACTGGCTATATCGGGACGTCGGAAACCACAGCCACTCGGTCTTGGATGGGTTGAGCCTGAGCCTGAATGATAAATGTTTAGAACAAGATTTTTTTTTTTCTTTTCTTTTTTAAGATGTAAATGGATAAAATTTGGAACAAAATTGGTTGAGGGAATGTGAGTAATTGTATTTACTCTATACCGGATCAAATCCTTGCTCTAAAAAGATGTATTTCATGTTTTATGTTTTGTTTTGTTTTTTTAAAAAAAACTTTTCAAAAAAAAAAAGAGAGAGAAAGTTTATGCCAGTTAAGTTTCATTGGTCCCTAGAAATTGTCTTGTTGTATGAGCAGCTAAGGGGGTACATCCAACCTCCCTTGGGAACGCTCAAATTGTCAGCCCCGGAGCCATTTTTCTCCTGGCATCTTCAGGGCTGCCACAGCAGAGGCTGGGCGAGCTGTGGGAATGGAAGGAGGGGGGAGGTAGAGATAGCAAAGGGATTGTAACCAAAATAAAATTCTTTCCTCGGAGAGCCAAGGACGTTCCCACCAGGTGCAAGAAGGCGGGGGGGGGGTGAGGCCTGATGAACTTTGAAATGTGACCTGATGGGCCATGTGATGGACTGCAGGGGGCAGCGGGAGGAAAATTTGCAATTTTAACTACAGGGGGAATTTTAACTGAGAGGTTTTTTAGAGTCGGGTTTCCCCATATGTGCCAAAATGACCTAGCCAGTGGTGAGATTCAAATAATTTAACAACCGGTTCTCTGCCCTAATGACTGCCCGCATGGGCGGGGCCATGGTGGGGGTGGCCAGGGGATGTGACAGGAGCGCTCGGCCTCCTGCACCCCCCAGGAGCAAAAACGGGGCCGCAGGGGGCCTAGTAGGCCTCCCCGCAGCCTCCTGGGAGTGAAAATGGGCTGTGGAAGGCCGTGCCGCACCCTCCATGCCCCGTTTGGGCCTAGTAGGCCTCCCTGCAGCCTCCTGGGAGTGAAAACAGACCATGGGGGGGGGGCAATGCACCCCGCATGCCCCGTTTTGGGCCTAGTAGGCCTCCCTGCAGCCTCCTGGGAGTGAAAACAGACCATGGGGGGGGGCAATGCACCCCGCATGCCCCGTTTTGGGCCTAGTAGGCCTCCTGGGAGCGAAAATGGACCATGGGGAGGGCGCATGGCATACCGGGTGCCCAGTTTTGGGCATAGGAGGCCTCCCTGCAGCATCCTGGAAGTGAAAATGGACCATGGGGGGCAGGGTGGGGTTGCACTGCACACCCCGTGCCCCATTTTGGCCCTAGTAGGCCTCCCTGCACTTACCTGAGAGCCAAAATGGGATGAGTGGTGACTCTTGGAAGGGGCAGGGAAGGGAGGGGCCAGCCAGAAATTTAACTACCAGTTCGTCCGAACCAGCCCGAACTGGCTGAATCCCATCACTGGACCTAGTTAATAAATCTGTACTTTGAGGAATTTGCCAGCCTTGGAGTTCTGATTCTGTTGGGAGGGTTACTTGGAACTCTGACACAAATCCTATTTTATTTAAGCGGATTTTATCTTGAAAGAGTTTTGCGGGTTTAAATCTATGGGGGATACATTAAGAATTACTGTTCTTCCAGTAATCACAAGGAAGAATAACTTCCTACCCACTTAGCAATAGCATCTCTTCATACAACCAGAAGGAGAAAAAAAAACATGTTTGTTTCCTTTGTTGCTCACCAAAGAAGAAGATGGAGCTGAGGATCATGGTGCAGTTAGTATTCAGCCTATCTGAAAGTGAGCACCTGCATCCAAGATGGAATCTGTACCATAGATTATTCAGAGAGATGAAGGGCTAAGGGCAGGGGTGAAATGCTCCTAAGTCTGCTACTACTGGTTTTCTTTGCGTGCGCATGTGTACTTTGCAGGCATGCGTGCCAAATTCACACTTTGCACGCATGCACACCACAGGCACTAAGAAGCCTTTTTTGAGTCTGCAAAGGTAAGTAGAAGAGTGAAGGAGGGGGGACAGCTGCGCCGCATGATTTAGATTTCCTGCTTTCTAGCAAATATAAATCACACAGCACAGCTGATTGTCAAACTTTTAAAAAAAAACTTTTTAAAGTATTTTTTTACTACCGGTAGTAAAAAAATGCTTAAAAAATACCGTATTTTCTGGCGTATAAGACGAATGGGCGTATAAGACGGCCCTCTACTTTTCCTGTTAAAATATAGGGTTTGGGCTATACTCACCGTATAAGACTACCCCTCTTCCAACGCACACCAAATAAAAAATAAAAAACATCAGATTTGATTTCAATATGGTAATTTTAATTCAAATGCTTATGACATGCAGGTACTTAGCACTGTCACTGTCACATAAGGCTGTTTGTCATCAAACATGTAAACATAAAACAGTGCAATTGGATTAATTTTTTTCTAATTCACTCTAAAACTGAAAGGAAGGATAAGACAATAAACCCATGGGAGCTGCCATGCTGTTTGTTTTCTTAACAGATCTGGTACCGATATCTACAAGCCAGGCTGCCCATCTGTCAAGGTAACGGGCCACGTGTAGCGGCAAGAGGGCTATTTCATACCAGGTTTTTTTCCTGTCACCCTGTCCTGTCACCCATGCAGCCTTGAGGAGATCAGCACAGTTCCCCTCAATGTTGTCGGAAGCTGTGCCGATCTCGTCAAGGCTGCATGCCGCTCAATGCTGGACCCAGCTGGTTGCTGCGCGGAGCTTCCCACACCATCCGACTTCCCCAGACAGCTGGGGCTCGCCATCACTGGGGGTCTGGGGAAGTCGGAGCATCAGTAATATCCACCTGGATGCCTGGGACAGTGGGGGAAGCTCGGCGCAGCAACCAGCTGGGTCCACCATTCAGCGGCATGCAGCCTTGAGGAGATCGGCACAGCTTCCCGAATCTGAGTTGCCAGCGCTGACTGATGATGCTACGGGAGTGCCGACAACATTAAGGGGAAGCTGTGCCGATCTCCTCAAGGCTGCATGCCGCTGAATGCTGGACCCAGCTGGTTGCTGCGCGGAGCTTCCCCCACCATCCCAGGCATCCAGGTGGATATTACCAATGCTCTGACTTCCCCAGACCCCCAGTGATGGCGAGCCCCAGCTGTCTGGGGAAGTTGGAGCGTCGGTAATATCCACCTGGATGCCTGGGACAGTGGGGGAAGCTCCGCACAGCAACCAGCTGGGTCCAGCATTCAGTGGCATGCAGCCTTGAGGAGATCGGCACAGCTTCCCCTCAATGTTGTCAGCGCTCCCGTAGTGTCATCAGTCAGTGCCGGCAACTCAGATTCGGGTTAGAAATCTCTAGCAATGACTAGAGATGGTAGTAGCTGCTCTTACCGCTTCCGTCAGTCTGTCAAACCAACCCGGGTAGGCTTATACCCAGCGTATAAGACGACCCCCGACTTTTGAGAAGATTTTCCTGTGCTAAAAAGTCATTTTATATGCCAGAAAATATGGTAAAAAAAAAAAAGTTCCAAAGATCAGTGCGATCATCAGAACGTTTTTTGTTCTTTTTAAAGCATTTTTAACTACTGGTTCCAGAGAATCGGTAGTAAAAAAATACTTAAAAAGTAAAAAAAAAACCCAGAGTTCTGAAGATCAGCTGTGTGACGCGCAATCATTGAAACTTTTTTTTTTTTACTTTTTAAAGCATTTTTTACTACTGGTTCGTGAGAACTGGCCTGAACCAGTAGCATTTCACCCCTGCAGGGGCAAGGTTCTAGTGTGGTGATTCAAATAAAGGAAGCAATGATGTAGGTGTTTGTGTGGAAGTACTGGTTTATTTATTCTTGTATGGTAAGGGATGAAATTAGAAGCCCATTTCTCCATGAGGTGTAAGGTCTTGCCTCTCCAATCTTTCCCAAGAAAGCAGTACTCTTGAAACTGCAGTGGTTCCAAAAGGAGCTTTTATTGGAAGGTTTGTGATAACAAGAGACCTAGGCAAGAACTGAAGCTTCTCACTTAAAATCAGCTATTTAAAGCAATGCTAACCAAACCCCTCCCACACTACATCATTGCAGGGAAACGGAAACTTCATATATAGATTAACACAATAATGCAAGAAACAGAAACTTCATATAGAGATTAACAAAGTAATGCAGGAAACAGATATACAGAGCACTCCCTTCCTCCCTCCCTTCCTCATAGGGCTTCTTTTCAGGGAAATACGGAAAATTCATAATACATCCATCTGACTGACAATCTTAACTGGGACTTATTTGGGGGAACATGGTAGTACAATGCCCCCAAAGTTCCACTTTGGAAAGAGAGAACAGATCTGAGTGAAAACCCTGTTGTGTATCAATAGTAGCGCCAACTCGCAAAGCATTCCTGGCCTGCTCTATGAGTTGCCATAGGCAGGGGTGGATGGGAAAACAAACTTTGCAGCTGCAGCGAGGCAGAACATCAGTCAAAACAAAAGCACATTCCAGCCATATCTCTGTCAAGGCTCTCTCCGCAGTTACCCAGAGTGGCCAGAGGGGAGTGAGCTCTACAACCCGCAAAATTGCTTCGTTGGAGAATGTGATTGATGACACTCCTTGTTATCAGTCGGAGGGGGGAAACAGAATCAGAGCCAGAACGTAAATTACATGGGGTCAGAGTTGGCTTCACTTGGAACGTGCCGACATGAAGCTCCCTAATAAATAACTGGATTTCTTTTGAAGTTTGGCTTGAGGCTCATGAGGGCACTGGTCAGAACCCTGACAAGTAGTAGTAGTAGTAGTAGTAGTAGTAGTATAGTAGTAGTAGTATAGTAGCATAGTAGCAATTATGTACTAGTGATAGCATTGAGATAATAGAAATATATTATCAATAGTGATAGAAATATGAGACAATATACATAGAAAGAACTCATAGGCTGAATCTTTCACTTTTCAGTTAACTCATAAGAAGATCCACTGATTTTCTATCCTTTGTTCTGGATGGGGTCACAGTACCTAAGATGGAACTGGTGTGCAGTTTGGCTGACTTCATTAAAAAAAATAAAGACTGGAAAAGGTGGGTCTGGATGTCCCATCTGGGATCCTGGGGGAAAATGTGGTTGACATTGGTAGAAGATATAAATATTTTCTTTATTCAATGATCAATTCTAACAGCCTGTGATGGGAACTGTTAACAGCATCTGACATTAAGTGGTAACAATTTCAGCTCGGTTGCTCAAGGTAATGCAAATTATTGCAAACAATAAAAAGTTGTGCAATACTACAAGCACAATAATTAAAAGCTGAGCTTTTCATGATAAAAGGGAGGGAGGTATAAAGCTAAACAGACTTCCTTCTGGTTAAAGTATTTGTATGTTTGAATAAAACTGAAAGGCTTCTTGCAGACCCTTCTAACTAGGCCAGATAGTTAAGTCAAGACTCTAACTATGAGTTGGAATCAGCAAAATGAGTCAGCAAATAGAATAAAATAACCATAATGTTATTTTAGCTAGCATGTGCTTGTTGTGTCTGGACATAGTTGGAGTGGAAACCTCTATATTAACCAGCACAGATGTGACTATGTGTTTTCTTGCTTTCCTACTTAATTTTCCTTATGAGGTGACTTCTATTGTTCAGATCTGGCCTCAGCACTATAACGTAGCATTTGGGGAGAAAGATAAAACTCAGCAGACCAGCCGCAGAGGCCAAGATGGAGAAGATCTCCACGGCCACCATGGACTTCCCTTTGGTGCTCAGATAGCTGGGGAGAAAGGAGACCCAGACACTGCAAAAGACCAGCATGCTGAAAGTAATGAACTTGGCTTCGTTAAAACTGTCCGGTAGCTTCCTGGCCAGAAAAGCCACTATGAAGCTGATGAGACTCAGGAAACCCATGTAGCTCAGAACAGCATAAAACATGGCGGTTGAACCTTCATTGCATTCCAACACAATTTCTCCCTTTACAGAATGAAAGTCCTCCTTTCTTTAATGATTGTGTTCTGCCATTTCACTCATATCAGTGTAACTCTTGTCCCGTGGTGAGTTGGCCATGATGAGTTGGCCATGAGTTGGCCGTGGCGAGTTGGCCGGCCATGATGAGTTGGCCATGATGAGTTGGGCATGGCGAGTCGGTCATGGTTGAGTTGGCCATGGTGAGTTGGCCATGTTGAGTTGGCTGTGGTGAGTTGGCCAGCCATGATGAGTTGGCCATGATGAGTTGGCCATGGTGAATTGGCCATGGTGAGTTGGCCATGAGTTGGGCATGGTGAGTTGGGCATGGCGAGTTGGCCATGTTGAGTTGGCCATGTTGAGTTGGCTATGGTGAGTTGGCCGGCCATGATGAGTTGGCCATGATGAGTTGGGCATGGCGAGTTGGCCATGATGAGTTGGGCATGAGTTGGCCATGTTGAGTTGGCTGTGGCGAGTTGGCCGGCCATGATGAGTTGGCCATGAGTTGGGCATGGCGAGTTGGGCATGATGAGTTGGCCGTGGCGAGTTTGCCGGCCATGATGAGTTGGCCATGATGAGTTGGGCATGGCAAGTCGGCCATGATGAGTTGGCCATGGTGAGTTGGCCATGGTGAGTTGGCCGTGATGAGTTGGTCATGGCGAGTTGGCCATGATGAGTTGGTCATGATGAGTTGGTCATGGTGAGTTGGCCCTGGTGAGTTGGCTGTGGCAAGTTGGCCATGGTGAGTTGGCCATGGTGAGTTGGGCATGGCGAGTTGGACATGATGAGTTGGCCATGTTGAGTTGGCTGTGGCGAGTTGGCCGGCCATGCTGAGTTGGCCATGATGAGTTGGGCATGGTGAGTTGCCCATGATGAGTTGGGCATGGCGAGTTGGCCATGATGAGTCGGCCATGGCGAGTTGGCCATGATGAGTTGGCCATGGTGAACTGTCATAGACCCTATGGGCGAGATGCCACCTCCTGGCCCTGAAGGAGCCCTGACAGAAGCTTTGAAAAGTGTCTCATTCCTGCCCATTAAAGAGGGATTGCCTGGCAAGCAGCACCCCTCATTGGCACGAGGGCTCAAGTGTTTGTCCCCGTTGCTAGCCTTGGCACCCCATCAAGCAGGGGCAGCCTTAGGGCTCGCCAAGCCCGGCCTGAGGCATCTCCCGTAGCTTTCAAAGCTTCTGTTGGGGCTGAGAGGTGGCATCTCGCCAACATCGGGGCGGGCATGGAGAAGACAAGGCGAGACCTCCAGCCCCTCCAGGGCTGCCCAGCTCAAGATGTGGGATGGGGGGCAGGAAGGTCCTTCAATCGATTTCTTTGTTGTCCTGCCAACGCTGAGCCAGGAGAACAAACCAACTTGCTCAGCAGATCCAGCAGACGGCATCGCTCAGATTTTCCTATGGCATCGTGCCAGCCTTCCCGCCACCCCCTTTGTGGATGGGTCACCTCAAGTCAAGCTCAGCTTTCTGTCCCTGCCTTGAATGCTGGCTTGCTTTGCCACTGAAGGCAGCCTGAGAAGAGGCAGGAAACCCTTTGGCCAACAAACAAAGGTTTGAAACACACACACTGATTTTTCTGTCTGCATCCGCCTGGCTTCCCAATCGAGCAGAGACTAGAAGCTAAGAGAGGGACAAGCCCCCACCCCCCATTCTAAAACTGTGGCTAAATGAGGCTAAAACGTAACAATGAACGGTTGCAGGAACTGGGCCTGGCTAGTCTAGTGAAGAGAAGGACCAGAGGAGACAGGAGAGCATCTTCCAATAGTTGAGGGGCTGCCACAGAGAGGAGGAAGGGGTCAAGCTATTTTCCAAAGGCCAGACAAGGAATAATGGATGGAAACTGACCAAGGAGAGATTCAACCTGGAAATAAGGAGAAATTTCCTGACAGTGAGAACAATCAACCTGTGGAACAGAAGTTGTCGTCGGAAGTTGTGGGAGCTTCATCACTGGAGGCTTTCAAGAAGAAACTAGACTGCCCTCTGTCAGAAATGGTGTAGGGTCTCCTGCTTGGGTGGGGGGTTGGACTAGATGTCCTACAAGGTCCCTTCCAACTCTGTTAATCTGAATCTATCTAAAATGATCAAAGGCCTGGAGGCTCAAACATACAATGAATGGGTTGCAGGAACCGGGCATGGCTAGTCTAGTGAAGAGAAGGACCAGGGGAGACATGAGAGCATCTTCCAATATTTGAGGGGCTGCCACAGAGAGGAAGGGGGTCAAGCTATTCTCCAAAGCACCCGAAGGCCAGACAAGGAACAATGTATGGAAACTGACCAAGGAGAGATTCAACCTGGAAATAAGGAGACATTTCCTGATGGGGAGAACAACCAACCCCTGGAACAGAAGTTTCCTTCAGAAGTTGTGGGAGCTTCATCACTGGAGGCTTCCAAGAAGAAACTGGACTGCCCTCTGTCAGAAATGGTGTAGGGTCTCCTGCTTGGGCGGGGGGTTGGACTAGATGACCTCCAAGGTGCCTTCCAATTCTGTTCATCTGTTATTCCAGAAGAGTTCTCAGCCCTGCATTAGCACATCCTCCATCCTGGTTTAGCCATTCACTTGGATTCGCGCACAATGAAAGCCAAGAGAAGCTAGCGAGATCAGGGTGGCGGTGTGGTCGTGAATCCTGATGCCAGAACTGGATGACAGGTAGCCCTGGACTTACGACAGTTCATTTAGTGACCGTTCGACGTTACCACAGCATTGAAAAAAAGGGGTTTAGGACCGTTTTTCACATTTACGACTGTTGCAAGTTTCCCCGTGGTCACGTGATCGGAATTCAAACACTTGGGAAGTGACTCATATTTATGACGGTCGCAGTGTCCCGGGGTCATGTGGATTCCCTTTTGCGAAGCAAAGTCAATCGGGAAGCCAGATTCACTTAACAACATTACTAATTTAAAAACTGATTCACTTAACAACCATGTTACTAATTTAAAAACTGCAGATTCACTTAACAACGGTGTTACTAATTTAAAAACTGCAGTGATTCACTCAACAACCGTATTACTAATTTAAAAACTGCAGTGATTTACAACAACCACATTACTAATTTAAAAACTACTGATTCACTTAACAACCCTGTTACTAATTAAAAAACTGATTCCCTTACCAACGGTGTTACTAATTAAAAAACTGATTCCCTTAACAACGGTGTTACTAATTTAAAAACTGCCTTGATTCATTTAACAACGGTGGCAAGACACTAGTAAAATGGGGCAGAATTCCCTTAGCAAATGTCTCACTTAGCAACAAAAACGTTGGCCTTCAATGCTGGTCGTAAATCGAGGCGATTAAGCCGAAAGCCAGCTGCTGCGTATCTGCAAGGAGCGACTATCCTGCAAAAATTCTAAAAGCACGTTGGAAAAACCGGCTCATTGTTGACCTCCAGGCTGAGACGGGCCCAACTCCAACCTGGTGGAGTTTCTGGAGCCAGCAGTGCGAAGCAGACGCTACTTTGAGGTTCCTCCTTCTGTCATCAGGGGATCTGCTCAACAAAAGCTTTAGACATTGAGAGATTACCGCAGCCCGGAGTGACATGTCACAAGAGGAAAAAGTAGCCGGGAGGGAAGAGGAAACGGGCAAGGGGAAAAACAAAACAGCTCAGAAACAAAACTTTTGAAAAGAAGTTTCTACTCTTTTTTTCTCAAGCCAACCCCGTTCTTTGGAATTCCGCCCCGAGATCTAATTTTGTGCTGTTGTTTATTGTAGCTCTGCCCCGGGTGCTCCTTTCTCCCGAAATCTTCTGAATTAATGTTGACGCAAGTCTGTCTCTCTTTTTTTAAAAAAATTGTTTTGTTTTCTCCAACCGCATGTTGAGAAGCTGCAATTTTCAACCCAAAAAGGCCCAGCAGAGACAAGAGGAAAGTGGGGGGTGGGAGAGACAGAAGACAAAACATCTGTGCTGGACAGACCAGCGTCCGAATGCCACCCCAATCAGGGCTGATGGACAAGACTCTGGGGACAGTTTTTAGGGCAAGTTGATCTGGGAAAAAAACTGAGAATTATTTTTCAGTTCTTGGAGGAACAACCCCCCCCCCCCCAGATTTTCCCAGGAGGGGAAAAAAAATAAATCTGGTGATAGATTTCCCCAGTACTCCATCTTTCCAACCTCCGTCGGAGTCTCAAAAGACCATTTTTTTATTTCCCACGGTTTGAAAACTTCTCTCCACGGAGCTCAGGCCAGAATTAAAAGTTGAGTCACGACTCCAAACACATCGGTGTCCCCCGAGCGGAGAAATCAACACACCACTTTCTGTTCTTCATTTTCCGAGCCAATCCCGGAAGACAACAAAGCCCATTTTCCACTGGTGTGTGTGTGTACTGTTGTTTTCTGCAACGCAACAGGCTGCTGGTGGAGATGTTGGGTGGATGGGTAGGGGGGGGAAAAAACCAGCTCACGGGTTCTACGTGTTACATGCATGTTAATGGTGGGTGGTCTGTGTTTCGGTGGTGTGGGGTTGAGCTTGTCCCCAACAGTGGCACATGTCATGCCTCAGTTTCTCTGGGAGGAAACTACTGGGTATCTATTTCGAGTTCCTGGTGACGAACACGTATTTATGGAAGTTTATTTTCTCTTGGGGGAATTGACTTTCCCTGCCAAGGAGCAGCCTGTTATATGGAGGAGAAAGAAACAGAAATTTAGAATAGAATAGAATAGAATAGAATAGAATAGAATAGAATAGAATAGAATAGAATAGAATAGAATAGAATAGAATAGAAGAGTTGGAAGGGACATTGGAGGTCTTCTAGTCCAACCCCCTGCTTAGGCAGGAAACCCTCCACCACTTCAGACAAATGGTTATCCAACCTCTTCCTAAAAACTTCCAGTGTTGGAGCATTCACAACTTCTGGTGGCCAGTTGTTCCACTGATTAATTGTTTTGACTGTCAGGAAATTTCTCCTTAGTTCTAGGTTGCTTTTCTCCTTGATGAATTCCCACCCGTTGCTTCTTGTCCTGCCCTCAGGTGCTTTGGAGAATAGCTTGACTCCCTCTTCTTTGGGGCAGCCCCTGAGATATTGGAAGACTGCTATCATGTCTCCCCTGGTCCTTCTTTTCATCAAACTAGACATACCCAGTTCCTGCAACCGTTCTCTATATGTTTTAGCCTCCCGTCCCCTAATCCTCTTGGTTGCTCTTCTCTGCACTCTTTCTAGAGTCTCCACATCTTTTTTACATCGTGGCGACCAAAACTGGATGCAGGATTCCAAGTGTGGCCTTACCAAGGCATCATAAAGTGGTATTAACACTTCCCGGGATCTTGATTCTATCCGTCTGTTGATGCATTTACGTATTTATTCCTACCAAACCTGGTATATAATATATATTTTGGGTGGTGGTAGAACCTTCAGCCATTGTCCTTTGCTGCTTCAACAATTTAGGATCGTTTGGCTATTCTGAAGCCAGAATAGCCAGGATTGGGAGAAAGAAAGGAAAAAAAAAAGACACCGAAAATGTTAAAAAAAAAAAAAGTTGAAACACACCTTCTGCAGCATAATCACACCAGCTTGTTGGAAAGGTTCAAAGTAACTCTCTTGAGACAGACCTACAAAAAGAGTTTTCTGGCCATTTGGCAAGGCAAAAAACACCCCCCACACACACAATTTGTTTTTGTTCTCGTTTCTAAGGCCACCAGGCTTTGTCACCTGAGCCCCAAGTGTGAAATGTTTGTATTCCCTCAACTCTCCATGCATCAAGCAATCAAGATGCATCAGCCCCTCGAGATGCATCAGCCCCGGGGCCAGGCAACCCCTTTGCCCCTTTCCTCCAAATTACGCAGCACAGAGGAAATTTGGGTGCGCAGGGATCCGGTGGAAAATCTCCAAAGATGGAAGAACAGGGCAACCAAATTAGAATTAGAATAACAGAGTTGGAAGGGACCTTGGAGATCTTCTAATCTTCTAATCCTTGTGCACGGTCACTCATGCCCTCGTCACGTCACGCCTGGACTACTGCAACGCTCTCTACATGGGGCTCCCCTTGAGGAGCACCCGGAGGCTCCAGCTGGTGCAGAATGCGGCCGCGCGGGGGATTATGGGAGCGACGTGGTGCTCCCATGTGACACCTCTCCTGCACGAACTGCACTGGCTCCCGGTGGTCTTCCGGATGCGCTTTAAGGTGTTGGTTCTCATCTTTAAAGCGCTCCATGGCTTAGGGCCAGGGTATTTACGAGACCGCCTTCTGCTACCGATAACCTCCCACCGGCCAATACGCTCTCACAGAGAGGGCCTCCTCAGGGTGCCGTCGGTCAGGCAATGTCGGCTGGCGGCCCCCAGGGGAGAGCCTTCTCTGTGGGGGCACCCGCCCTCTGGAACGAGCTACCTCCAGGAATACGACTGATCCCGGACCTCCGGACCTTCCGTAAGGCCCTGAAGACTTATTTATTCCATCAAGCCGGCCTAGCCTAAATGGTTCTTAATTGAGATTTTAAATTTTATAGACTTGGGGGTTTTAAATTGGGAAGCCAATGATTTAATTCTTTTTAATTATCTTAACTTTTGTATTTGTATGCATTTTTAATTTTGGCTGTTCACCGCCCTGAGTCCCCTCTGGGAGAAGGGCGGTATACAAATTAAATAAATAAATAAATAAAATAAATAATCTGACCCCTACTCAGGCAGGAAACCCTGCCTATACCATTTCAGACCGATGGGTCAACTCTTCCTTTGATGGAGCTCCCCAAATAAAACCCGATGGCCCTTTGTCCCTTTTGCAAAGAGAGTTTTCTTGCAAACCCTCAGTCAGATTTGCAAACTTTCTCCAAGCACGGCTGCATTCAATCACAACACACACACCCCCTGCTTCTTCCCCAAATGTCATCAACTCTCTTGATTTAGAGTCCGGCAGCACCATTAATATCTGGCTTAAGAAAAAGGTATTTCACAAAAAAAACCCGAAAATTCTCCACAGAGGTAACTTGACCCATGAGGAGACTGTTTAATCCCGCTACAAACAACTGTAGAAGAATGTTTTTTTTCCCCTAAACACTAAAAAAACAAACAGTCGATTTACTAAGAAATGTAAAACTCTCGATCAACGTTTTTAGGGAACGTAGAACAGTTCACTTGTTGGATAGCCTTTCTGGTAAACAAACTTCCTTATTTTTCCTTCTTTTTTCCACATAAACACAAGAAGGACCTCAAGCGTCTCTTCCTTCCAGAATGTGACTCAGTTTTTTTCGGTCTCTCCAGGGACAAACCGAGAAATCTAGCATTAGGACTGCTTCGGATGGTCTCCGGTTGGTTACTCCAATCTTCTTCTTGGTCTTGAGGACAGCCTTGTTGGGCATAGCGAGTAGGTCTTCTGGAGGAGCAAACTTCTTGAGAACTTCTGAGGATAAACTCTTTCCGTTGTGCCCATAATGTGTTGAGGGTGAGGTGTAGGATGTCTTCATCAGGGTAATAATGGAACCGATTCGAATGAAGGTAGCTTTTTTCTCCTGTCAGACCTTCCTCCTTGTAGGACCTCAATGTCTTGAAGTCCTCGTAGACTTCCTTCACGGCTTCCTCCAACTTTAGGAGATCGAGGTGGCCTTTTTGGTCTTGAACACTTGCCCAAATCACTGCGGCCCCAATTCTCTTCTTCCTCGACCAGCTCTCGGTGACTTCTGTCAGCTGCAAACGGCCATTTCGGCTCAACCATCTTCCACACACTTCCATTCTTCCAGTTTTTGCAAGCATTTCTTCAAAACATTCAAGGGATGGATGGAAATTAGCCATCCTGGCTGTGCCTGGTGGAAGGAGAAATGGGGTGGTTGGAATCAGGAGGCTGATGTAGACTGGTGACCCCCAGGGGGAGAGTCTTCTCTCTGGGGGCCCCTGCCCTCTGGAATGAATTGCCCCCGGACATACGAAGGATCCCCGACCTCCGCGCCTTCCGTCATGCAGTGAAGACCCTGTTATTCCAGCAAGCCGCTCTGATGGGATAAACAATTTTAATTTGGTTTTAATGGGGTTTTAAAATTGGTTTTAAAATGAGAGTTTTAAATTTGGCCTATGACTTAATTATTTTAATCTGCTTTTAAATTCTATTTTTGTATATTGTTTTTATTATGGCTGTTCACTGCCTTGAGTCCTTCGGGAGAAGGGCGGTATATAAATAAAATAAAATAAAATAAAATAAAATAAAATAATAAAATAAAATAAATAAAATAAATACATAAAATAAAATAAATAAAATAAATAAAATAAATAAAATAATAAATAAAATAAAATAAAATAAAATAAAATAATAAAATAAAATAAAATGATCTTGCACCCAAAAAGCAAGAGCGTCCCCAATAATTTTATTTATTGACTTAAATCAGAGTTGTAAGGCTGCCCCCCCACCCCACCAGAGTGACCCTGGAGTGCGCGTGAAACTTTCTTCCCAAGCAACCCATTTTTAAGAAGCAGGTAAAGGACAAACCAGGATGAAAAATGACCGGAAAAAGTTTTCCAAAGCTTTCCAAAGTTTGCATTAGTACATTATTCGCTCTTAAACTAATCAAATCATGATCGGCGCGCTTGCACAAGCCGTTGCATAGCCAGCAATGGAAATCAAAGGTTTGCATTAGCCGGGTTTTGCAGGCCGCGTGCTAAATTCGGGATCTGACCTGGTTAAGAGCGTCGTCTGAACAGCGCCGAAGCGCAGGAAGGGCTGCAAAGTCGAGTCAGGCGTGGGAATTTGCAAAAAGGTTTTGCAAAGCGCTTTTAAGCGGCCAACAGGCGCCTGAAAGACGTGGCGTGACTGCCATCTAGTGGTGGCCGGGAGCCTCGCAGCCCAGAAAAAGAATTGATGCCCACGACTGCTAACCAGCATGAAACCATGATTAGAGTAGAGATAACGAAGGGGAGGGAACTCAGGGGAGGAGAAACAGGCGGGTACCAGGAAGAGGAACCTAATAAAGAAAATTCAAAGCTCCACAGGGAAGAGAGAGGCAGAAGGAGGGAATGGTGGGGAAAGGAGGGTTTCCAAGCACATGGTTCTGTTTTTCAACCCAATTCTTGGTTTTTCCACCTGTCTGTTTCTAGGATTATTATTTTTTGGCTTTAAAACCTAATTTCTTTCATACATTGTTTGCCTAAACATCATAAAACTGGTTTATGCACCAAAGACAAATTCCTTGTGTGTCCAATCACATTTGGCCAATAAAGAATTCTATGCTATGCTATGCTATGCTATTTCTTATTCTATTCTATCCTATTCTTTCCTATTCATTATTTCATTCTCTTCTCCTCCTATTTCATTCCATTCCATTCCCTCCTATTCATTATTTATTTATTTTATTTCCAATTTATATACTGCCCTTCTCCCTGAGTACTCAGGGTGGTGTACAGCCAGAATTAAGAACATGAAATACAAATATTAAAAAAAACAATTAAAATATATATAAATTTGGCCCAAAAATTAAAAATCACAAACCAATTTAAAACTTAAAAATTTCATATTCCATTCCATTCCATTCCATTCCATTCCATTCTATTCTATTCTGCTGTTTTTGTTATTTGGGGTTTTTGGGTGCCATCTGGGTTTGTTTTGCGCGCGACACCTTGGTTTTTTAGGACACCCTGTTGCCCACCTTGTTCTCCTCGCCCCCCAGCACGTTGCAGTGCTGATGATGACAAACCACGGTCTTTGCAAAAATTAATCCTGGTTTTTAGCAAGCTCTATAAAACTGGTCTCAGGTCTGTCTGTGTAGCTGGGTTCCTGCAGCGGGCTGCCGCGTCGCCAGAGGGCGCTGCTTGATAGTTCGCGCTTTCCGCGCTCGGGGATGACGACATCGGTTGGCGCCTCAGCGGGGCAGCCCGTTGCCACGGCAACCGCCGCAGGGCGGCCTGTAGAACCGGGGAGGGTCGCGTTAGGCCTGGCCGGGGACCCCCCCTTTTTTTTTTAAACCCCCGGGATGTTCGGGGACGCGTCGACCGGCGCCCTGGACGTGGAGTCGGTGTGGAGGAGGGACCAGGGGACCCGATGCGAGGAGGTGGGAGCTGCTCTGCCCTGCGGGGGCGTGGGACTACAAATCCCATCCTCCCCAGCCGCAGCCCCGTTGGCGTTTGGGGCGCTTCTCTCTCTTTTTTTCCCGGCTGGGCCCCGCGCGGGTTAGAGATCGCCGCCCCTCCGTTCCCTGTTTTTTTGGAGGGAGGGGGGGGACTACAAATCCCATAGTGCACAGCGGCGCAGAGGAAGGTGGGTGCGTGGGTGGGTGGGAGACCTCCCTTTGGCCTGGCAGCCTTTTGCATTGCAGACCCTTCCCATCGCCCTCCACTTGCCTTGGCTGTGGATGATGGGCTATGGTGCTGCCATGCCAGCACAGGGGATGGGAGTGAGTGATGGGTCTGAGGATATTGAGGATCCTGGTGAACCTCATTGTGGACAGTGGATGATGGGGCTTCTATTTGGAACAGCCAACCTCATTGTGGACAGTGGATGATGGGGCTTCTATTTGGAACAGCCAATCTCATTGTGGACAGTGGATGATGGGGCTTTTGTTTGGAACGGCCAACCTCATTGGGGACAGTGGATGATGGGGCTTCTGTTTGGAAAGGCCAACCTCATTGGGGACAGTGGATGATGGGCCTTGTATTCAAAAGATCCCCAACTTCTGCCCTCTTCCTTCCCGCAGAAGACTACCCAGACCGTCTCTGTCCCCACGGCCGAAAGGGTGATCCAGACCCGCCACAGCCACGAGGTCGGCGTCCAGGCGGATCCCGAGGCCAGTCCGGCCCAAGCCCTGCCTCTCCCACCACCCCCGTTGGTGGACTATGCCGGCCTGCGGGCCTTCCTGCAGCGGGTGGAGGAGCCGGTCATCCGTGAGCTGGACAAGAACTGGAAGAGCCACGCCTTCGACGGCTTTGAGGTCAACTGGGCAGATCCCAACGAAACGGTAACGGCTCCTCCCAACGCCGCCTCTTCTGCGACAGGGAGAACCGTCAGCCGGGGGGGTTAGGGGGATCCCCCCCCCCCGCTCCAAGGACGTCCCTCACCTTCTGCAGAAGGGATCAGGCAGGATCTGCTGCCCAGGCCAAGGGGCAGAAGGGTTTTCCAGCCCTGAGATATAGGTTGTTCTCGGCTTGCAACAGGTCACACTTAGTGACCGTTTAACGGTACACTGAAAGAAGTGACTTGGGACCAATTTTCACTCTTCTGACCGTTGCAATTTCCCCACGGTTAGGTGACTTACATTTGGATGCTGAACTGATTCGCTTTGATGACGGTCACAGTGTCCTGGGGGTGTGTGTGTGTGGGGATGTCATGTGATCCCCCTTTCTGATCTTCTGTCAAGCAGCGTCAATGGGGAAGCCATGTTACTAATGTAACAACTGCGCCGGTTTGCTTAAGAAACGTGGCAAGCAGAGTCATAAAATGGGAGCAAAGCTCCCTGAACAAATGTCTCACGTAGCGACATCAATTTTGGGCTCAATTGTGGTGGTACGTTGAGGGCTACCTGTAATCTCCAGAAGTGGCTCAGCAGACACTTCCCTGCTTCGTCTTGAGCATAAGAGGGGGGCAGAAGCTCTGGCACAACCAGACTTGTGAGATGCTGTTATTGTCGCCCGTCTCAAGCCTTCCGGCGGGAGAGATTTCCTAGCCATGACGGACCAATGCTTTTCTTTTCTTTTTTTAAAAAAAATTGATTTATATGCCGCCCTTCTCCGGAGACTCAGGGCGGCTTACAATGCGTTAGCAATAGCCTTCATACTTTTGTATATTTATACAAAGCTTATTGCCCCCACAAACTGGGTCCTCATTTCACCTACCTTAGAAAGGATGGAAGGCCGAGTCAACCTTGAGCCTGGCGAGATTCGAACCAGCAGTAATTGCGGACAGCTGGTGTTAATCACAATGCTATCAGTCTGCTGAGCCACCAGGCCCTTTTCCCATCCTCACTTGATCTGCGGGGGCTTCTTCTCTGCCAGTCCCCCCTCATGCCCCCTCTTCCTCCTTGCAGGTGTCTTGTGTGCACAGCTTGTCATACCCGGAAGCCCAGGAGCGCAACCTGCAAGTGACCAGCATCGGCTGGAACGCCACGGGGGCTGTCCTCGCCTGCTCCTATGGCAGGTGAGCCGGAAGAGATGGGCAGGCATCACCTCACAATTGGGGTGTATGTCCCCCTTTCAGTTGTCCCTCTAATGCAGTGGGTATCAACCTTCCTAATGCCGCGACCCTTTAATACAGTTCCTCATGTTGTGGTGACCCCCAACCATAAAATTATTCCTAAGACCATTGAAAATATGTGTTTTCCAATGGACTTAGGCGACCCCTGTGAAAGGGTTGTTCGACCCCCAAAGGGGTCCCGACCCACAGGTTGAGAACCACTGCTCTAATGGCTCTGCCTCCCTTCCTTTCTCCCTCCTTCCTTCCATCCCTCCCTAATTTCTTCCCCCACTTCCTCCCTTCCACCATTCCTTCCTTCTCTCCCTCCCTCCTTTCTTTTTCTTTCTTTCTTCCTTTCTACCTTCCTTCCCTCCCTCCTTCCTTCCCTCTCCCACCATTCTTTCCTTCTTTCCTTTCCTCCCCTCTTCCTTCCTTCCCTCCCTCCCTCCATTTCTTCCTACCTTCCATTCTTCCCTCCCTTTCTTTCTTTCTCTCTTTCTTTCTCTCTCTCCTTCCTTCCTTTCTTCTTTCACTTCTCTTCTTTTTCTTTTTTCCTTTCTTCCTTTCTTCCTTCCTTCTCTTCCCCTTTCCTTCCTTCCTTTCTCCCACCCTCCTTCCCTTCCTTTCTTTTCTTTCTTTTTCTTTCTTCTAGACTGGATGATGGAGACTGGAGCTCTGAAAAATCCTTCCTCTGCACCTGGAATCTGGACCGTCGAGCACTGAATCCCCACCGCCCAGATCTGGTGGTCGAAATCCCCAGCGCTGTCATGTGTGTGGCTTTCCACCCCCAGCAGCCTTCGCTCATCGCCGGCAAGTGCTTCTCGACGGAGCTCCCCCTGGGCCAGGACAGGAAGTGGACCAGGGTTGAACATCCTCCCTGATTCCTAAAACTTCCTGCTAGCTTCTCCATTGTTTCTCTTCAGGAGGCCTGTTCAGCGGAGAGGTCCTGATCTGGGACACCGGCAGGCAGGAAGATCCCTTGATCTGGAGGACGGGCATGACCGATGATACTCATACCGACCCTGTGTATCAGGTAGGGACGGGAAAGGGATGGAGTCTGGCTCCCTTGTGATTTCCTCAGCTCTCTAATCGTTCCTTCTGGGCCTCAGGTCAGCTGGCACCGAGACCCCCGGCAGCCGCGCGCCTTCCGTGTCTTGAGCGTCTCCACCGATGGGAAGATCCTGGTGTGGCAGGAAGAGAAGGACGGCCTACTCCGCCCCGCCAGCGGTTTTGCTTTCGTCCAGCAGCAGATTCCCCGGAGCACAAAGCTCAAGAAAGTAGGTGGTGGGAAGGATCCTGACGGGGAGAACCTCCACAGCCCTGGGCAGTCCTGGAAAAGGATCTGTGGCCCGTAGAGTTGGAGACACGCAACAGCCTTAGGCGTGGCCTGCTGGTCACATCAATTTGGTGGGTCTCCATCCGAGGTCGCGTCTTACGCAGAACGGAGTCTTGCAGGAAGGGATGTGTATGTTGTAGCCCGCCGGTGACCGGTGGAACTGGCAGCAGAGTCAGACAGTGAGGAGGTTGGGGAGGAACATGGGCCAGTCCTGGGGGCTGGGGAAAGCTCGGACGAGGGCTCTGCATTGGAGGCAGAGAGGGAGATAGACAGCAGTGAGGCAGAGGAACAGCTGGAGCCTGTTTCTAGTGTCTGCATGCGCAGAGCTGCCAGAACAACTCAGAAAGCAGGGTCGATTTAGGAGTAAAGCCACACCTTGGAGGTGATTGGCCCCTCCCATAGGAAACAAAAGAGGAGCGAATGGGGAGGGGGCTTTTACAGGAAACAATTTGTTCATTCGGTCGTTTCAAGAATGGAAAGTTCTGTTCGTGACTCTAAGAGACTCTGTGCCAAGTTTTGCCTTGTACTGCATTTGGAAACAAGTTACATGGCAGCTTGCCAAGCGAGATAAGGTCTGTGTTGATAAATATTCCTTTGAAAAACTGTGAACTTTGATTGTGAATGAAAGTAACTCACAGTCGTGTAAATAAGAGGCTTTGCTGGGACTAAAACTCTTGCTTTCCTGCTTTTTAACGGAGCCTAGGTCAGAACAGTGTATTTTAAGCTGAATCATAAAATAATAATCGTTATATTTTATTATCTTTGCAGAGACTCATCAGTAGGTTGTCAGAATGGCCAACTTCTTGATTGCAGGGCCCCCAATTCCCACTTGATTTTCCTGGTTCCTGTTTTTTTTCAGTGTTGTGTTTCTGCTGCAATGATGCATAAGACTTTTTTGTCTCTCCCCTCCACCCCCAGCATTCTCGAGGAGACACGGTAGTGGGCGTGACGTGCCTCTCCTTCTCCCACTTCGAGCCCAGCGTCTTCGTCAGCGGCACGGAGGGCGGCTATTTGATGAAGTGCTCGACCGCAGTGGACACGGCCGCCCACCTGCAGAAGGGCTGCTCCGTTCCGCTCAGGGCCCCCGCCCAGTTCAGCTTCTCCTCTCATGGAGGCCCCATCTACAGTGTCAGCTGCTCACCTTTCCACAGGTAAGGCCTGATTGCTGTTGCTGCAGCTGCTACAACATCTGGAGCACGGGAAGGTTTTCGGGAACCAACGCAAACAAAAACACGTTTTGTTGGGTGCGTTTCTGGGATCTGCGAACTCAAATCTGGCGTCTTGTAAACGGGGGGTTAAAATTAACCATGTTGTAGTAATCCAGACAAACGTGGTTTAAGGCAGTAGGTAACCGTGGCCTAGGGTTTCTGGTCTCCCTTTCGAGTGGAGGGTTAGGGTTAGGATTAGAGTTAGGGTTAATAGGCAAAATTATAACCTGCCTATTAAGGTGTCTTTTTGAGTGAAGGGGAAGGATACACCTGTTTTAAGAGTAATAACAAAACCTGGATTTGAACTTCTGGCCCCAACACAGCCACGGTACAAAATTTTTCTTGATTCGAGATCTTTTAGCCTGTGATTCTAGGCCATAAAAACTACCCGGTTTCCCCAAAAATAACACCCAACCGGAAAACAAATCCTAGTATGATTTTTCAGGATGCTCGTAATAAAAGCCCTACCCCAAAAATAAGCCCGTTAAGATTGTCAGCCAGATGGATGCATTTAGTACCGTATTTCCCCCCAAATAAGACCCAACCAGAAAATAAGCCCTAGCATTTTTCAGGATGCTCGTAATATAAGCCCTACCCCAAAAATAAGCCCCAGTTAAGATTGTCAGCCAGATGGATGCATTTAGTACTATATTTCCCCCAAAATAAGACCTAACCAGAAAATAAGCCCTAATGCATCTTTTTGAGCAAAAATTAATATAAGACCCGGTCTTATTTTCGGGGAAACACGGTATCAGTTTCATTTTAGTTCTTTTAATGTGCAATTAAAGAGGAAGAGTTGGGGGTGGGAGGCACCGTGTTACGGTGGTTCTCCTCCTTTCTCTCCGACTGGTCGCAGTTTGTGTTGGCAGGGGGGCAGAGGTCGACCTCGAGGCCTCTCATTTGTGGAGTGCCGCAGGGATCGGTCCTCTCGCACTTTCTGTTCAACATTTATGTGAAGCCGCTGGGCGAGATCATCCGTGGCTTTCGGGTGAGATACCACCAGTACGCTGATGACACCCAGCTGTACATCTCCACCCCAGGCCACCCCAATGATGCCCTTGAAGTGATGTCCCGGTGCCTGGAGGCTGTGCGGATCTGGATGGGGAGGAACAGGCTCAAGCTCAACCCTTCCACGACTGAGTGGCTGTGGCTCCCGGCATCCCGATATGGTCAGTTGACTCCATCACTGACTATTGGGGGCGAGTCTTTGGCCCCCACAGAAAGGGCTCGCAATCTGGGAGTCCTCCTGGACATGCAGCTGTCCTTGGAGGAACATCTGACGGCTGTAACCAGGGGGACCTTTTGTCAGGTTCGCCTGATTCGCCAGTTGCGGCCCTTTCTTGATCGGGATTCCCTGTGCACAGTCACTCATGCCCTCGTCACCTCTCGCCTTGACTACTGCAACGCTCTCTACATGGGGCTCCCCTTGAAGAGCACCCGGAGGCTCCAGCTGGTCCAGAACGCAGCAGCGTGGGTAGTGACGGGAGCAGCCTGGCGCTCCCATGTAACACCGCTCCTGCGCGAGCTGCACTGGCTCCCGATGGTCTTCCGGGTGCGCTTCAAGGTGTTGGTTATCACCTTTAAAGCGCTCCATGGCATAGGGCCTAGCTATCTGCGAGACCGCCTGCTGCTACCGACGACCTCCCATTGACCCGTGCGCTCCCACAGAGAGGGTCTCCTCAGGGTGCCATCAGCCAAACAATGTAGGCTGGTGACCCCCAGAGAAGGCCTGTGGGGGCTCCTACCCTCTGGAATCAGTTGCCCCCTGAGATAAGGAGAATCTATGACCTCAGTGCCTTCCGCCATGCCCTTAAAACCTTCTTTTTCCAGCAAGCTGGGCTGGCTTAAGAAGAAATTTTTAAATGTTTAATTGGTAGTGAGTTTTAATTGGACCAAATTTATATATCTTTTGTTTTTTAATATTTGTACTGCATGTTTTTTAATTCTGGCTGTACACTGCCCTGAGTCCTCAGGGAGAAGGGCGGTATAGAAATTCAATAATAAAATAAATAAAATAAATAAAATGATTAGAGACACACCTTATGAATTATGAGCCCTTGCAGAATAGCTGGTATTCCAGTTGAGTGGTAAGCTGTTGGCTCTAAATCAGGGGTCTCCAACCTTGGCAACTTTTTAAGACTTGTGGACTCTGCTGGCTGAGGAAGTCCACAAATCTTTAAGTTGCCACGGTTGGAGACCCCCTGCTCTAAATGCTACTCTCTCGGATTTTGGATTTGCTTCCATAAAACCTGCTTTTTTCCTTTTCTTCTTTCCCGTCTCCAAGGAACCTCTTCTTGAGCGGAGGGACTGACGGGCACGTTCATTTACACTCAATGCTGCAGGCTCGCCCACTGCTGTCCCTTCAGTTGTCCAAGAAATATATTTTCAGCGTCAGGTGGTCACCAGTTCGGCCCCTGGTGTTTGCAGCTGCTTCCGGGGAAGGTACGTTTGTTTTGGCTAGCTGTGGGGAGGGGGGGGTTTGTCATATCTGGTGGGTTCTGGACGTGGTTTTATTTGAGCCTCCCAGTTGGCTCACCTCATCCGGGTGGGGTAGCGAGTTTGGTACTTACACCAGGGGCGAAATCCAGCAGGTTCTGAAGAACCGGTAGCGGAAATTTTGAGTAGTTCAGAGAACCAGCAAATACGACCTCTGGCTGGTCCCCGAGTGGGGTGGGAATGGGGATTTGCAGTATCCTTCCCCTGCCCACCAAGCCACGCCCACAGAACCGGTAGTAAAAAAAATAATTGAATTTCACCACCGACTTCAACCTACAATTTTTCTTAATTTTCTGATGATCCCTACAGGCTGGGATCGTTCCTGCTTTTCAGTGAATCAATTTACTGTATTTTTCGCTGCATTAAGAGGCATTTTTTTGTCTCCCAAAAGTGGGTGGAAATATCTGTGCGTCTTATGGAGCGAATATTGGCAAAGCCCCATCCACCCGCTGGTCCCCACTTTTTGGCCGTTTTCGGCCTCCGTGCGTCCCGTTTTCGGAATGGAGCGCTCGGAGCCCCAAAACAGGAATACGTCTTACGGTCAGGTGCATCTTATAGTACGAAAAATACGGTAATTAATTTCGTTCTTTTGCAAACCTGCAATGATTTTAAACATTGGTGTCAGCCCTGAATCATTGGAGGAGGAAAAAGCAGGATTCGGGTGGGGTGAGGTGGGGGAGCCCCTGCAGGATTGTTGTGTGTGTTTAATCTTTGGCTTGGTTTCCAGGGGAAGTGCAGCTTTTCGACTTTGCAAAGAGCTCCCAAAAGCCCTCCGTCTCAATCAGGCAGACGCCCAATCAGGCCCCCGTCCACTGCTTGGAGTTCAACCCCCGGCAGACTCAGCTCCTTGCCGCTGGGGACGCCAGCGGGACGGTGAAGGTTTGGCAGCTGAGTTCGGATTTCACCGAAGAGGGCCCGCGAGAGATGAGCCATCTCGATCAGCTGGCAAACGAGGTCACCGATTAAGACACCCAACCCTTGCTGGGCGTCTTAACTCAAGAGATGCTTCCAGGCAGGGAGCGGAAGTCTTTTGTTCATGCAACTGTTGTCAATCCTCCCACAAAGGGAATGTGTGTGTGTGTGTGTGTGTGTGTGTGTGTGTGATGGAGAAGGTTGTAAATAAAGACTAAGTAAAAGCACAATTCTGAGCGGGATTTCTCTTAAGACTTAGCGGAGGGGGCTTCGCGTTTTGTCGACGGGGATTTCTCTCTTTTATGCTCCGGAAGGCGTGAAAGAAAACCCTCAATTTGGACTAGCAACTTTTATTGAAGCACACACTGTGACATATTTTTGTTGTTGTTGTTTGTTTGTTTCCTTCGACCTAAGGACGGAGGCGTTAAGCGAAGCGTTTTTATAAGGTTACATGGGGATCGGTTTTCGAGCACGAGAGGGGAGACATGCAAAGAGCGAAGGAGCCAAAGACACGCAAGCACATTCTTGGGATTGCCAGGGTGGGGGTGGGGGGGTTGGGGCGGGGGGGGGCGAGCGCTGGCGATCAATTCACAAAGAGGGAGCGTGTGAATTCGACGTAGTCGTAGGCAGAGGGAAGTTCTCGACCTTTGCTGTCCATGTAGGGCTTCATGTGCGAGATGCAGTAGTCCGCCTGTTCCCGGGACAGATTCTGGAAAGGCAAACGAGAGACAAAAGGCACTGTGAGGGTTGGGTCAGGAAGCCCAAAACGAGAGAGAAATATTTTGAAATGTTGAATTCAGACAACCAAATGCCTGCCTGCCTGCCTGGGTAGAAAACATCAAACCTCTTCAGCAGGAGGAAGGAACTGTTGTGACCTAGGCTTACTGAGTCATTACAAGACACAATTAGTCCTAAACAAACCTATTTTATTGTAACAGCTGAGAATTACGTTCATTCCCAGCTGAGTCCCAATTAGTGGCAAAACAAGTCCTTCGGGATAATCACCAACCTTTGTCTTCTTTGGCACCCTGCCAAAGGGCTTACTTGGCAAAGCCCCATGAAGTTCAGAAGCAACAGACACCGACAAGAAACAAATGTAGCAACGTTGCTTTCCTACAAAGATCCCAGGAGCCGTTGCTGCTCTTTTAAGCCGTCTGGGAGGGGCCAATCATCTCCTGGCCTTACTCCTGAGTCGTCCATTTTGCTTTAGCTACTCTTGCCTTCTGGCAGCTCTGCACATGCGTGCACTAGGAACAGGCTCCTCCTGTTCCTCTGCCTCTTGGCTATCCGCCTCTGGAGGCTCCGGAGTCCACGCATCGCTCCCAGATGGACCTGGCCCCATCTCTGCCTCCGACAGAACCCTCGTCCGGGCCTTCCCCTGACTCCAGGACTGGCCCCTGTTCCTCCCCAGCCTCCTCACTGTCCGACTCTGCTGCCAGCTCCACGGGGAACATTAAACAAGCACCGAAGAAATGATACTATCCTGGACGGTGACAATATCGGGAATGGTTTCATCCATTTAGTGACATGCTCCTACTACCTCATTCAGGTTTTTCTCTCAATCGTTTTTGGGGTGGGCCTCTTCAGCTTCTATGTTAGAGAAGCTGTTGTGGCCCGCCAGCTGCAAGTGGAGCTGGCGGCAGACTCTGACGATGAGGAGGTTGGGGAGGAATTTGGGTCAGTTCTGGAGCCTGGGGAAGGCTCTGATGGATGCTCTGCATCGGACACAGAGATAGAGCCAGGGCCGTCCGGCATTTCCCAGCCACTGGCAGCTGCCTTTGGAGGCTGAGATAAGTAAAGAGGAAGAACAGCTGGGGCCTGTTCCAGACGCAGGTATGCACAGAGCAGTTAGGAGAGGTGAGCAACGGAGGACAAGGAGTCAACTTGGGAAGCAAAGCACACATGGACGCTGAATGGCCCCTCCCTGGCTGGGAAATAAATAGAAGGAAAGGGGAGTCGGTTGTCGTAGGAGACAAATGTTCGTATTTCTGAAGATTTTGCTCATTTTTCGGCTGGGATCGCAAGGAACTGATAAAGTCTGTTGCTGCCATTAACTCCTTGAAGGACTTTTGCCTGGACTTTTCGGTGGGTGAATGCAATTAATTCACAAGAGGTAAATAAAGAGGGGTTTTTCGTGACCAGGAGTCTGTTTCTTGCTTCTGCTAAGGCTGGGTCAGAACAGAAGCTACAAAATTATCTGCACTGACGTGGGGTTTCTAGCAAATTAAAGTTTCGTCGAAGGGGCCAGACAGCACATTATTTCCTGGAGCACCGCTATCATATTGCATAGTCGTCACACTGGTGCTGATAGTTTGGCCTTGCAACTCTGTCTAATGGTGGTCCTCGGCTTATGACCACAATTGAGGTAGTCCTCGGCTTATGACCACAATTGAGCCCAACGTTTTATCTTGTGGAGACATTTGTTAAACGAGTTTTGCCCCATTTTACAGCCTTCCTTGCCAACGTTGTTAGGTGAGAATCACTGCAGCTGATCAGGGGAAATCTGTCTTGCCCATCGAGTTGGTTTGTCAAAGGGTCACAAAAGGGGATCACGTGAACCTGAGGACACAGCAACGGCCGTAAGTATGAACCAGTGGCCAAGCATCTGAATTTTGATGAGGGGGATATGCTTCAAAAGTCTTAACTGAAAAATGATCGTAAGTTATTTCAGCGTTGTAACTTTGAATGGTCACTAAGTGAATTGTTGTAAGTCAAGGAACCTGTAGTAGACGCTAAAAAGGTAAAGGTTCCCCTCGCACATGTGTTCTAGTTGTTCCTGACTCTAGGGGGCAGTGCTCCTCTCCGTTTCAAAGCTGAAGAGCCAGCGCTGTCCGAAGACGTCTCCGTGGTCATGTGGCCGGCATGACTCAACACCAAAGGCGCACGGAGCGCTGTTCCCTTCCCACCAAAGGTGGTCCCTATTTTTCTACTTGCATTTTTTTTTTACGTGCTTCCGAACTGCTAGGTTGGCAGAAGCTGGGACAAGTCATGGGAGCTCACTCCATTACGCGGCACTAGGGATTCGAACCACTGAACTGCCAACCTTTCGATCGACAAGCTCAGCGTCTTAGTCACCGCGTCTCCTTGTAGTAGATGCTAAATCCCCCCCCAAAAAAGCTTCCCTTACCTGGTAGAGTTCTTCCTTGGTCACGTAGGGCTTGCCCTCCGAGCTGAGGGCGCGGAAAGCACTCTCTATCTCCTCGCTGGACTTCACGTTCTCCGTCTCTCTGCTGATCATGAAGGCCATGTACTCCTGCAGAGAGACGTGTCCATCCCTGCCAGAAAGAGGGGGGGGGAAACAACGTTGGAGGTGACCAGAGAAGGAATTCTGGTAGTTGAAGTCCACCCACCTTCAAGTTGCCATGGTTGAGAAACGTTACCGTAAAGCTTTGGAGTGAAAAACATACGGGGTTGTCCTTGAAAGCTCTTACCGATTTGGATCCACGGTGTCGAGAATAGCTTCAAATTCTGGATCCGGTTCTCCTTCCTCCACCATGGGGAGATCATAACCCAGGGAGCGCAGGCAGGATTTAAATTCTTGGTGGTTCAGACGGCCAGATTTATCCTTGTCGAAGTGCCTAGGGTGAAGGAATTTATTTTACTTTTATTGGCTAAACCTTTTTAAGACAGGCTTTGAAAGAATCGCCAAATATTGCTGTCAGGTTCCAGGTATTTCTACGGTGACGCTGGCAGTTTTGGGGGAGGAAGTGGGGAGAGGAATGGAGTGATCTATATACGAAGTGTCCGTTTCCTGTTTCTGTTTCCTGCATTACTGTGCTAATCTCTATTATCAGTGATGGCAAACGTTTTCAAAGGTGGCACGGAAACGTCGTGCGCACACACAAACGCTTGTCGGGGCCACGCTCCGGAAAAATCGAATGTCCGGGTTCTAGCAGGCATGTGTGCCCGACGATCAGCAGGCCGACGTCCATGCGCAGGCTGGTTTTCAGGACTGCCATGCGCACAATGGGATCACGCTCCGGAAAAGCCTTCCGGGTTCTGGCACATATGTGCACCTGACCATCAACTGGCTGGCATGCACACAGACGCTGGTTTTCTGCACTGCCGTGCATGCCAAGGACAGCTGATTGTCACGTACACATGTGCGTCAGAAACCTGAGAGACAAACAGGCAAGGCTGTGTGTGCCGAGCAACATGGCTTCACGTGCCACTTTGGGCACACGTGCCATAGGTTGGCCATCCCGGCTCTATATGAAGTTTCTGTTTCCCTGCAATGAGGTAGTGTGGAAGGGGTTTGGTTAGCATTGCTTTTAAATAGCTGGTCTTAAGTGAGGAGCTTCAGTTCTTGCCTAGATCTCTTGTTATCACAAACCCTTTCAATAAAAAGCTCCTTTTGGAACCACTGCAGTTTCAAGAGTCCTGCTTTCTTGGGAAGATTGGAGAGGTAAGCCCTTACAGTTGCTTTAATACTCAGAAAGATTTGCTGGGATTTGAACAGGCTGCTTCACACATATATAACCGGACTCCAGTCAGCTATGACCAGTGATGGGATGCTGCCAGTTTAACAACTGGTTTGGTGATCGTGTGCTTTGCATGAGCACGCTTCACGCATAGTTTTACAAATACTAACCTTCTGTGTTACCACTTGGGAGTAACACAGCTGAGGCGCGGCAATCTGCTCTGCCGCGCGAATCAGCTGAAAAGATATAGATCAGTAAAGCGCAGGGGCAGGCAGTTGAGCCCACCTGATTGTCAGAGCCCACCGGTTCGCTCCCAGCTGATCGTCAGAGCTACCGGTTTGCCCGAACCGGTAGAATCCCACCCCTGGCCATGACGCTAAAAGCCACTGCCTCTCCCCAACTTAAACATGGCTCAAATTTAAAAACAGGACAGAGGGGGTTTTTTTGGCACCCAGGAGGTGGTTTGCAGGCCAGGACGACCACCCGAAAAACCACTGCAAAACTTACTTAAACATCATACTGAATTCCTTCAGAGCCTCTTCGGTGACACCGGTGGTGTTTCTGAAAAAGAAGAGAAATGTGTTCACTCGGTGAGAGGTTGACACTAAAAAACGGCGCCGAAGGAGCGCCCGTTTGATCGATCGGAAAAGATCGATGGAGGAAATCTCGCTCCCCAAAATGGAGAGAGTTTCTGCCTCTTCGACTTTAAATCAGTTGTCCCAATATGGTGGTTTGAGAACCGTTTTTCCGTGGGGGTGGGGTGGAGGAAAATAAACCTGAGAGATGTTTTCCCGCCCCCTCTACCTCTTAAGGAGAAATATGCTTGCCAAGTTTACGGTCAACCTCCTGAGTGTCTCTGGAGATTCTCAGTTATCCAGATCATAGTTGTTCCAAAGATGTTTTTTTTTTTCAAGAGGCAACTAGACTTTCTGCTTTTTAGAATACAATAGAATAGAAAATAGAATAGAATAGAATAGAATTCTTTATTGTGTGTGTGATTGGACACACAAGGACACACAAGGAATTTGTCTTGGTGCATACGCTCTCAGAGTACATAAAAGAAAAGATACATTCGTCAAGAATCATAAGGTACTTATTTTTCTTTGAAGGCGTTTCACTTTTCATCGAAGAAGCTTCTTCAGTGAAACGTCTTCAAAGAAAAAACCCAGAAAGTCCAGTTGCCTCTTGGAAAAAAAACACCTTTGAGTCAATCCACCTGGGGTTACAACATTTGAAGAACTGCCAGAAACTCCCCAAAGGGAGACTCCAGCTAAGTAATAAATGTTGCGGGCCGCAACGTTTATCACTCGGGACGATGAGGAGGTTGGGGAAGAACTTGGGCCAGTTCTGGAGCCTGGGGAAGGCTCTGATGGATGCTCTGCATCCGATGCAGAGATAGAGCCAGGGCCATCCGGCATTTCCCAGCCAGAGAGGCAGCTGCCTTTGGAGTCAGAGATGAGTGAGGAGGAGGAGGAACAGCTGGGGCCTGTTCCAGATGCACATATGCGCAGAGCAGATAGGAGAGGTGAACAACGGAGGACAAGGAGCTGACTCGGGAGGCAAAACAAATGTGGACGCTGACTGGCCCCTCCCTGGCTGGGGAATAAATAGGAGGAAAAGAGAGGGGTTTGGTTGTCGCAACTGTTTGCATTTTTGGAAAGTTTGCTCCTTGTGTGTTTCGTGCAACAAAGGCTGCCTTGCCAGAACTGAGATTTCTCTATTTCTCTGTTTGAACTGACTTAATTTCAGGCCTTGCATTTATCCTAATGAGCTGATAAGGACTATTGTTTCAGTTAAACTCCTTGCAGGATTCTTGCCTGGACTTTCTGTTGGGGAAGGCAGTGAATTCCCCATGTGTAAATAAAGAGGAGGGCTTTTATTTGCGGGGTGTCTGTTTCTTCCAACCCACCTCCCACACCAGTGATGGATTTCAAACATTTTTACTACCGGTTCTGTGGGTGTGGCTTGGTGGGCATGGCAGGGAAAGGATACTGTAAAATCTCCATTCCCACCCCACTCCAGGGGAAGGATACTGCAAAATCCACATTTCCTCCCAATCAGCTGGGACTTGGGAGGCAGAGAATAGATGGGGGCGGGGTCAGTCAGAATTTTTACTACCGGTTCTCCGAACTACTCAAAATTTCCGCTACCGGTTCTCCAGAACTGATCAGAACCTGCTGAAACCCACCTCTGTCCCACAGCCAACCTTTCTCTGCAAAGCTAATCCCACCACCATCACCCATTCCAGAGTGGGTGCCCCCACCTGGCCTGTATCTGCTGCTCCAGATTGTGCTGCATTCTCATGCCGAGCTGATCCAGTTGGTCCCATTGCTGGGCCAGCCCCACCGTGCTGTGCTCGGTGTACTTGTTATCCAAAATCAGAGCCTCTTCCATAGCCGCTCCGAGGTCTTCGATTTTCTTCAGCTGGCTTCTCATGGCTCGGATCTCCTGGTGTTTGCGCTGAAAGGGGAAAGAGGGAGAAGCATGCATGAGCCTGCACAAACCCCCAAGGACCCCCCTCCCTCTCTCCACCCCCAAAATAGTGCAAAGGTCTGGAAGGGACATCCTATCATCTCTGATGGCTGCATAATTCCCGGCTATGAATTGTCAAAGAGTCATCTGAACTGAACTGAAGCTTCCTATGGAGGTTATCCTTGACTTAATGTTCGTTTATTGACTGTTAACAACAGCAACTTATGACCATTTTTCACCCTTATGACAGTTTGCAGCATCCCCGTAGCCAAGCGATCCAAAATTCAGAGGCTTGGCAATTGCTTCATACAGCAGTGGTCAAAATTGTGAAAACCTTTTGGGAAAAGTGCATTTTTGAGGTTTGATGGCTAATAACACTACTTTTTTTTTTTTTTTTTGAGTTTCAAGATAACCCTATTCCACTGCTGGAATGGCCTGGGAATAGCCCAGACCTTCGCCCAATGGAAAATCTATGAGCCTTGGTGGCACAGCAGACTAAAGCACTATTAAGTAACACCAGCTGCCTGCAATTACTGCAAGTTCAAATCTCACCAGGCTCAAGGTTGACTCAGCCTTCCATCCTTCCGAGGTAGGTAAAATGAGGACCCGGATTGTGGGGGCAATAAGCTGACTTTGTATAAAAAGAACACCGCTTAGGGGGGGCCTGAAAGCCCTACTAAGCAGGTATATACAAAAGTATGAAAGCTATTGCTTAATGCATTGTAAGCTGCCCTGAGTCTCCGGAGAAGGGCGGCATATAAATAGAACCAATAAAGAAACTTGTTAGTCAGAAGTGTCGCAGCAATAAAACCCAGTTAATAAAAGCCATCATTCAATCTTGGTTTCACAGTGTAACAGCTGCAGAACTAAAAGACTTGGTTCACTCCATGGGAAGATGTTGTAAGGCCGTAATTCATGCTGAAGGTTACCCAACGAAGGATTCACTGACATGGGGATCATTTTTGCATATCTCGTTTTTTCTACGTGTTTCACTTTTCTTCTTTATACTGCAACTGCTATTCTAATAACAAATCCTTCCTAAAAGTAATTGCATTACGTTCTTGATTCAATTATCTTTCCATTGATATATGATGTTATGGCACTACTCCCCAAAAAAGTGGTGTTATTAGCCAAGTTTTAAAAAATACACTTTTCTCCAAAAGGTTTTCACAATTTTGGCCACTACTGTACTTATGACCGTTGCTGAGTCCCCAGAAGTCACGGGATCTTCCTTTTGCGACCTTCCGGCAAGCAAAGTCCATGGGAAGCCAGATTCACTTAACAACCGGGTTACTAACATGTCAACACCAGTGAGTCGTTTAGCAACGGTGGTGGCAAAATCCACTTAACAAATGTCTCACTTAACGACAGAAACTTTGGGCTCTGCTGTGTCTGTGAGTCGAGGACTACTGTATTTCAACCCTGATAGGATTCTTCCCCCGTGTTTTGTTCCACCAAAATACCCACCTTCGTTGCTTCCAGCTGAGACTCCAGAGTGCCCGATTCTTCCACCATGCAAGACCTGAAGGAAGAGTTGGCATGAGAGAGGGGCCTTCAGCCAGTTAAAGAAATGGGGCTCGGAATTAACCCACTAGCCTCTCTTAAGGACGGGGTCTGTTTAGTGAAATTAAGGCGCTGATACACTGAGAAGCAGCGGGGTAGAATGGCTGCAGGCACCGGCCTAGAGAATTGTGAATTCTAGTCTTGCTTAAGGCACGAAAACCAACGCCTAGCAGCTCTGGGTTGCTGACAAAATGATTTTTAAACATAAAGGTAACACATATGTGCTAGTCGTTCCTGACTCTAGGGGGCGGTGCTCATCTCCGTTTCCAAGCCGAAGAGCCAGCGCTGTCCGAAGACATCTCCGTGGTCATGTGGCCGGCATGACTCAATGCCAAAGGCGCACGGAACGTTGCTACCTTCCCACCAAAGGTTGTCCCTATTTTTTCTACTTGCATTTTTTACGTGCTTTCAAACTGCTAGGTTGGCAGAAGCTGGGACAAGTCACGGGAGCTCACCCCGTTGTGCGGCGCTCGGGATTCGAACCGCTGAACTGCCGGCCTTTCGATCGACAAGCTCAGCGTCTTAGCCACTGAGCCACCGCGTCCCATAAAAAATGATTTATTTCATTTTAGAAACCGTTAAAAACAAGGAAACTACATGAAACAAAAGAAACACGGAGACGCACGCCCACCACTCTGTGGTGTTTTTTCAACAGGGAAAAAAAAGTAAGATGCTTATACACCGAATTTTGGAATATTTATCAATGTAATCCAACCCACTTATTGCCCATCTGACTATTCAAGTGTCTCGGGAGTGGTTTACAAATCCAAAAACCGCAAAATCCAGTTAAAAGTCTTTTCATCTTGATATCAAAATATTCTCTTGGGGTACATAGTGAAGACCCCTAAGGAGAAGCGGCCACTGATTACACACACTAGATTTGTGTGTGTGTGTGTGTGTGTGTGTGTGTGTGTGTGTGTGTGTGTGTGTATCCAGGGGTGGGCTGCTGGGGGTTTCGGGAGAACCTCTAGCTAAGATTCTGTGCAGTTCAGAGAACCCCCAAATCCCACTCCTGGCTGGCTCCACCCACCCTGCCCCTCCCTTCCCAGGAGTCCCCACGCGGCCCATTTTGGATGCAGGTAAGTGCAGGGCACACACGGAGGCATGAAAAATGGGCCTCCCGGAAGTTCGGGAAGTTAGGGGCCTGGTGGCTCAGCAGACTAAAATCATTGTGATTAACACCAGCTGTCTGCAATTACTGTAAGTTCGAATCTCGCCAAGGCTCAAGGTTGACTCAGCCTTCCATCCTTTCTAAGGTAGGTAAATTGAGGACCCAGTTTGTGGGGGCAATAAGATGACTTTGTATAAAATATACAAAAGTATGAAGGCATTGTAAGCCGCCCTGAGTCTCCGGAAAAGGGTGGCATATAAATCAAATTAAAATTAAAATAATTAAAAAATTAAAATAAAAAAAAGGCCGGAAACGGCCCCTTTTCCAGCCTCTAGAGGGCCTCCGGAGCCTGGGGAGGCCGTTTTCGCCCTCCCAGAGGCTCGAGGAAAGCCACCAGAGCCCAGGGAGGGCAAAAACAACCCCTCCCTGCTGTGGTGCAGGAGGGCGATTAGGCCACGCCCACCCAGCAACCGGGAAGAGAACCCCTTCCTCAAATTTATAAAGCCCACCCGCATGTGTATCCATGCAGATAAAATGCACCACACAATCTAGAAACCCCGATCTTGCAACCAGAGTGACACAACCCCTTCCTCTTTTATTAATTGCTTCTGAAGAATTCCTCTCTACATGAATAAAAAAAATTGGTTTTGGAACAGGCGATCTTGTAAAGATGGGGTGGGTGGGGGAAATCCTTTCCAGAACCAAAATCTGAATCTGAATTTTTGGGCAGAGGGAGGGGGTTGGATTACAAGGCCTTCCAAGATCCCTTCCAGTCCTAGGACTCTATGGTTAATTTCAAGCCCCATTTCGCCAACCTAAGTTAAGGGCAGCAAAAATAAAAATAGGAAAATAACATTCATGCAAATTCTAAAGCGCCGGATTTCTTGACAATCTGGAGGGGAGCGGGGGGGGGGTGTCCGCAGCCATCCCCTGGAGCCTGGCAGACACACACACACACACAAAAGCCGCAAGTAAATTGCTTGAGATGAGTGGGGAGGCTTGTCAATGAGAGGCACAAGACTTGAGCGAGGCTTTGCACACACAGCGTGGCAGGGATGGGAAACTTTTGCACAAACGACTGGCTCGGTTTGCACACTCCCTGCTTGGTAGGGCAGCTTCTTTTCCAGCAAAGAAAAAGCAAAAATGCCTTGGCGTCCGAGGTGCAGCTGGTCAGGGCTCTTTTTAAAGTGACCCAAAATGATCCCATTTTAAGCGTTGCTCTACGGCAATTTAAGGATTTTTCATCCCCGGGGTTCTTTTTGATCCAGAATGATCCATCTTTTGTGTTAAAAGGTAAAGGTTCCCCTCGCACATACGTGCTACTCGTTCCTGACTCTAGGGGGCAGTGCTCATCTCCGTTTCAAAGCCGAAGAGCCAGCGCTGTCCGAAGACGTCTCCGTGGCCACGTGGCCAGCATGACTCAACGCCAAAGGCGCATGGAACGCTGTTCCCTTCCCCCCAAAGGTGGTCCCTATTTTTCTACTCGCATTTTTTACGTGCTTTCGAACTGCTAGGTTGGCAGAGGCTGGGACAAGTCACGGGAGCTCACCCCATTACGCGGCACTCGAACCACTGAACTGCCGACCTTCCGATCGACAAGCTCAGCGTCTTAGCCACTGAGTCCCTATCTTTTGTGTTACTTTACTACAATTTCAGGATTTTTTCTCCCCCCCCCCCCCAAAACAAACATCTGAACTGGGTTTTAAACTTTGGAAACGGACAAGAGCGAAACTGAGCAAGATGGACAGAGTCCCAAGGGCAGCGAGTTTTGGTTCACTTTGAAGTCAAGAGCCCCGTCCTGAAACATTCGCGGTGAAAAAAAACCCACAACGGACAACTCGGTGCACACAAAAACAACACATCTCGGCTACTGTGTGGGCAAGCTTCACTTTCTCGGTGCCCCTGTGAAGTGGAGGGGATCTGGCTGGGGAAATCAGCTGGCAGGCTCACCCCACCCACCCACCCCCAACCGTACCTGCCCTTCTGCAACCTGGGGGGGCCCAGACTTTTCATTTTGCATGGATTATAAAGTTCCTGGGTGCTTGATTTTTAACAGGTGAGTCTCGCTAGCCAAGGGGGGTTAAGCGTCATCGTCAGCCGTGGCAGGTAAGTGATCACAAAGCAGTTACGTGGCCTGTTTCAAGGGAGGGGGTGCTTAAGGGGTGGGGGGAGCCCCCCTCCCACAATCCACCCGCCCTTTCTTCCCGCCAAGAGCATCTCACAGTAGTGATCGGTTAGTTCGGGAAAAAAACAAAAAGGAAAAGGAAAAGAAAAAGGTAAGCCGAGCTTTGGGAAATTAGGAGTGTGCAGTTAAAAAAAAAGAAAAGAAAAGAGAAAGAAAACGAAAGGAAAACAAAAAATCAAAACAAAACACAGCGAGGTAAGAAAAAAAGGAGAAAAACCTTCCAGACAGATCATCCCCAACTTCATACTGATAGACGCGAACGACACGACGGTAGGCTATGCTATTCAAAGGAAAGAAACCGTGTGAAATTCCAAAACAGGAGAAGGGAGAACATGGAGCACACGCAAACACACAAGGGAACAAGTGGCTTACAACTCTTGTCCAAGATCAACACTCAAGTGGGGTTTTTTTTTAGACGTAATCTATTTCGACTTCTCCCATCAGGACGTCGCTATAGAGCATTGCATGCCAAAACAACCAGACATATAATTTTTCCCTCCCCCTGCCATCGCTCTGGTGAACGCTTAATTCTCACAGCACTTGTGTCTCATGTCTCATCTTTCCTACTATCTTCTCCTATTGGTTTATGATTGATCAATGGTTGTTTCTAACTTATGATTAATGATTGTAACTATGATTTATGATCCATGACCCCTCATTTTGTTCTTTGCATGTACACTGAGAGCTTCTATTCCCATTCCGTTCCATTTTGAATTCTATTCTATTCTATTCCATTCCATTCCTATCCTATTCCATATTTTCTATTCTATTTTGAATTCAATTTTACATTCTATTCTATTCTATTCTATTCTATTCTATTCTATTCTATTCTATTCTATTCTATTCTATTCTATTCTATTCCATTCCATTTTGAATTCTATTCTATTTCATTCCATTCCTATCCTATTCCATATTTTCTATTCTATTTTACATTGAATTTTACATTGTATTCTATTCTATTCCATTTTGAATTCTATTCCATTCTGAATTTTATTCCATTTTGAATTCTATTCTATTCCATTCCTATCCTATTCCATATTTTCTATTCTATTTTACATTGAATTTTACATTCTATTCTATTCTATTCTATTCTATTCTATTCTATTCTATTCTATTCTATTCTATTCTATTCTATTCTATTCCATTTTGAATTCTATTCCATTCTGAATTCTATTCTATTCCATTCCTATCCTATTACATATTTTCTGTTCTATTTTACATTGAATTTTACATTCCATTCCATTTTGAATTCTATTCCATTATGAATTCTATTTTATTCTACTCTTTCCTATCCTATCCATCTTATCTTACCCTATTCTTTTTTTTAAAAAAAATACAGGCAATAACCACCTGTCAGCTTGAAGGAGTCTCTCTTCATGCGCCCACAGACTCAGTCTAAGCTGGTAGAGAGGTCTTTGTCAGTCGTTTCCTACTAATCTATGGGGCTGCAGGGTCTGGTTTCCACTCAGAAACGGACGTGGCTCTTTTCATGAGCCACATCCAAGAGACGTGGCTGTTTGTGCTGCCAAGCATCCCTGAATTCTGCCTCCTTGCCTGGTTGCTGATAGTTGCTGCTTTGAACCCGGACAGGCTAAAGGCTTATCTGCATGCATGTAGAAGACACCCCTAAGTTTTACTTTTGTCCCTGAGCCGATTAAGATGCAAGGGGCAGCCATAACTTCTTTCTTTCGTGGGTTGTGCGAGGGAGAGAAAGAGAAAGAGAAAAAAGGAGGGGGGGGGGGAGAGAGAAGAGAAAACAAGGAACACAACAAGAAAGGTATATAATAACCAAGTCACAATTTGGCTGTTTTGGTGGTTGAGTCTCTGCTCTTCTACTCTCCCCGTCTGTTTCCTCCAGTTCTGTAATCCGAATTCTGGTTTGGAGGCAAATCGTGGTTTGTACTGCTAAGAGAAGCAGCTCAACCCAATCGGCGCCAGAGGCCAAACCTTTGGGGCATCAGAAGCAGGTCCCAGACCACAAAATGCAAAACAGAGGAGAACGGGTGTGTGTGTGTGTGTGACTTTTCCATGACCTCACTGGGGAGGGAAGACCAACTCCTTAACATCAGAAGAAGCCCAAGGAGCTACAGCAGGGGTGTCGAACTCAAGGCTCGGGGGCCGAATGCGGCCTGCAGGGTGCTTAGATCTGGCCCGCGAGGACCATCATGGAAATAGCGAAGGACCGGCCCACAGTGCCTCTGCAAGCAAAAATAGAGCTTGCAAGGGCCATGTGTGGCTCCCCGAGCTCCGTTTTTGCTGGCAGAGGGTTGCAGGAGGCCGTCGCAGCCGAAAACGGAGCTCGGGAGCCCGTTTTCGCTGGCAAAGTGCTCGGGCCGCCTGCCCACCAGACACAAGTGACATCATGCTGGCCACGCCCACCCCAGACCCCTGAGGTCAAACACAACCCTGACGTGGCCTTCAATGAAATCGAGTTTGACACCCCTGAGCTACAGCGTCTTTCTTTCCATGGTGGCAGAAAAGGGAATAAATCACTTAAAAGAGTCAAACCCACTACCCCGTAGCAGATGGACAAGTGAGCTGGTCGGGACAACGGAGAGACAGAAAATGAACCCTGAAATCAGGTGATGATGGGTTCCTCCTCAAGATGTCTGGTTTGGGGTGTACCAGCAGAGTCCAGACGAGGAGTCAAGTGTCCCCTGGGGAGATGGATGTGTTGTGGTCCGTCAGCAGCCTGCGGAGCTGGCAGCAGAGTCGGACAGTGAGGAGGTTTTGGGGAGGAACATGGGCCAGTCCTGGAGTCTGGGGAAGGCCTGGACAAGGGCTCTGCGTCAGAGGCAGAGAGGGGGCCAAGGCTTGTATGCCAGCTATCAGCTGCCTTTGGAGTCAGACATCAGTGAGGCAGAGGAACAGGGGGAGCCTGCTCCCAGTGCGTGCATGCACAGAGTTGCCAGAAGGCAAGAACAGTTAAAACAAAAGGGACAACTCAGGAGTAAGGCCAGGAGATGATTGGCCCCTCCAATAAGACATAAAAGAAGAGCAAAGGCACGTGGGCCTTTGCAGGAAGCAACGTTATTCATTCTGTGCAGTTTAAAGTCTGAAGCTCTGTTTGATTCTGGTCTCTGTGTGGCTTTGCCAATTAGGTCTTTATCAGCCTTCTCCCGAAGGACTCTTTGGGGACTCATCTGTGAATGAATAGAATTCACAGTTGTTGCAATAAAAGAGGTTTTTGGGACTACTCGTGGGTTTTACTGACTCAGGAAGCCTAGGTCAGAACAGGATGTCCTCAGTTTATCGAGAGGCATAAAATGGAGGAAGGAAGCTTGGGCTGACATGTTGGAGCTGAGGGTAGTAGGTCAACAAGGAACGGACAGAAAACACCACGATGCCAGTACAGTGGTCGAGAAAAGCTGGTCTGTGTGAATATGTCGAGAGGGGAATGGGACAGGACGATCTCTGTTTCTCAGGGCCTGTGAACTAACCCCAAATGTCGGATAAGGGCCTCCCTGCAGAGTCCAGACATCAACGCCCAAACCAGGTGGAACTCTGCTAACACAGTTGCCTCCAGCACAGCAATGGCATGAAGAAGCGAGAGCAGTTGGGAGGGGGAAAGGGGGGGGATTTATACTAACCCATCGAGCAGGTAGGTTCTGTGGAGCGTGAACATTCGATCGTGGCGCCACGGGAGAAAAACGAGGAACGGGACAGCCAGGAGGAAGACAACAAAAAGAAGGCATGTCAGTTAAGAGTAGGCACAGTTGATAATTCAGCATCAAATCAAGTTTGTTACCGTCAAAGACCAGAGATTAGAACAAATAAAATCATTGAGGGAATAGCCAGTTAAAAATTATAGAATAAAGTTAATAAATAACAGATAAAAATCTGTATTAAAATCACAATTTTAAGGTTTTGGTTACCACCTTTAGAGCGCTCCATGGCTTAGGACATGGTTACCTACGGGACCGCCTACTACCACCAATAGCCTCCCACCGGCCAGTACGCTCTCATAGAGAGGGACTCCTCCGGGTGCCGTCAGCCAAATAATGTCGACTGGCGGCCCCTAGGGGGAGAGCCTTCTCTGTGGGGGCACCTACTGTCTGGAATGAGCTCCCCCCGGAGATACGGAGGATCCCGGATCTGCGCACCTTCCGCCGCGCTGTGAAGACCTTTTTATTCCACCAGGCGGGCTTGGCTTAATCTTTTCCCTCTTTTTAATATGTAAATTTTAATCTGCTTTTAAATTATTGGGGTGTTTTAATTTGTCTGGGCCAAAATCGTTTAATTCGATTTTATCTGGTTTTTAAATTTTTTGTATCTATGTATTTTAATGTTTGGCTGTTCACCGCCCTGAGTCCTTCGGGAGTAGGGCGGTATACAAATCAAATAAACTAATTAAAAACTAAAAACTAACAATTTGGCATCCAATCTGTCAGTTACACAGGGCCCAACTATGCCATAATATCAATCCTGAAACTGTGAGGCCCACAGTCCTTGAGCTAAGGTGTTTCACATTTGGAAGAAAAACTACCAACAAACTTCTCCCTTCAGAAAATAAGTTTTTTCCAGAAGAAGTGGAGACCGAGGAACACTCAGGGGGCTTGGAGATGTTACGCTGTCAATCTTGGTTTAAGGCCTATAGTGTGATGGGCAAACCCAGCTTTATTAATTCAAACAAGCCATGGCTGGATACGGTTAAGCCGAGCCAGCCCTGGAAGCAGCACCTGGTCTCCTGAATCCACTGGTGGAAAGCGTTGGCGTGCTGAGCAAACTCCTGGCGCAGTTTATCGTTCTCCTCCTGCCTGCGTTGCTCCTTCTGAAGCTCCAATTCGCGTTCCTGGAAAATGGAGAAGGGTGCCACGGTGTCAATCTTAACATTTTTGAAGGAAAGGCCTAAGTAAGGAAGGAAGGAAGGAAGGAAGGAAGGAAGGAAGGAAGGAAGGAAGGAAGGAGAAAAATAGGTAGGTAGGTAGGTAGGTAGGTAGGAGAAAAATAGGTAGGTAGGTGGGTAGGTAGGTAGGATGGAGAAAGGTAGGTAGGTAGGTAAGTAGGAAGGAAGGAAGGAAGGAAGGAGAAAAATAGGAAGGAAGGAAAGAAGGAAGGATGAAAGAAGGAAGGAAGGAAGGAAGGAAGGAAGGAAGGAAAAAATAGGTAGGAAGGAAGGAAGGAGAAAGGAAGGAAGGAAGGAGAAAGGAAGGAAGGAAAAAAATAGGAAGGAAGGAGTGGAAGGATGAAGGAAGGAGAAACATAGGATGGAAGGAAGGAAAGAAGGAAGGAAGGAAGGAAGGAAGGAGAGAGAAAGGAAGGAAGGAAGATCCCTCTCCACAAAGGAGACCAGGAAGGGAGAATGACCTTGATGATTTTCTGCAGGTTCCTCCAGGTCTCCTCTAGAGCTTCCATCGTGAACCAGGTGTACGGGTTGGAGGCCACACGGAAGCTCTTGATCTGGCGGTCCAGCTCGGCCAGCTGGTTGAAGTCGGCCTGGGCCGAGCTGAGCGAGGACCGGAAGGCGTCGTGAGCTTCTCGCAGCGCCTTGATCTCTTCCAGTGAGTTGCAGCGCACGGGGTCGGTCAGGTCCTCTTCCGCGTTCTCAAACCAGCTGTTAAAGGCCGAGGCTTTCTTGGCGAAGGTCAGGAAGAGGTCCTCCACCTAGAAAAGAGGACAACCCTCAAACATCTACCAAGGATCAGAAGGGAGTTATCCTGACCCAACTCCCCAAGCATGACCAACCCTCCGAAGTTCACTCAAAGATTCCTTTATGAGGTGGAAGAGCCACTAGCAGCAGTGGCTCTTCTGTCCCAAGGACCGGCCCATAGATTTCCACTGCTCTCCTCTCCCTTCTGCTCATCCATGCGTCAGCCACTGGGCTTAGCTGTTCCTTCTCTTCCTCATGGTTCCTGCAGACCTGGGGGCTGTTGACTGTCCATCTGAGGGCTGGCGGAGGGCCCAGGCTCTGCCTCCGTCTCTCTCTCTCTCTGACAGCTCCATTCCCTCTTCCCCCTCCGAGGTCTCAGGTTGCCCTGAGGCTGACCCTGACTCCCACGCCTCCCCCTCCTCCTCCTCTGCTGGAGGGGCTGGCGGCCGACAGGCCACAACAGGAGCAGCTAAGGATCAAGTTGCCCCATGCTGGATTCGTAGGAGGAAACACTCCTGGGGTGTACTAGAGATAAGACTGATTGGAAGCTAAACCTCTATGCGGAAATGGCTGGTCTACAAAACAAATTGGCTAAAAATCAGGGAGAAGCAGAATACCCAATGATCAAAAGTTAATTTTTTCATTTTTTTTCATTTTATTAAATTTAAAACACAGGAACTAATTTAGGAACTTATTAAATTTAAAACACAGGAACAATTAACTGATTTTAATTTACGATGCCTGGATTCTAAATCCTCCCAATTGAGAGACAGAAAAAAAAGAGTTTAAGATTAAAGATCGTTCTGACCCACGCAAGTATTGTTTTAAAATCCTCCAAGATCACACGTGTTACATGTGCTTTAACAACAGCAAGAGTAAGTAGCTGAACGCAAGGAAGGGAGGGGGCTTACTTTTGATGAACCCAAAATAATTCATGTTATTAATTTCCATATTTTTACACAATTAATTTTTTTAAAAAAACCAGAAAACAGGAAATGGAGGGTTACAATTATCTTGAGGCTTTTGAAGCAATAAAAGCCCTGGAGACTAACACATAGGAAGAACATTTGCAGGATTTGGATTTGGCCAGTCAAGAGAAAAGAAGGACTAGGGGAGACATGGTAGCAGAATTCCCGTATTTGAGGGGCTGCCACAAAGGAGAAGGGGGTCAAATTATTCTCCAAAGCACCAGAAGGCAGGACAAGAAACAATGGATGGAAACTAACCAAAGAGAGAAGCAACCTGGAATTAAGGAGAAACTTCCTAACAGTGAAGACAATTAACCAGTGGAACAGCCTGCCACCGGAAGTTTTGAAGGTTTTCAAGGAGAGATTGGACAACCATTTGATTGGGAATGGTGTAGGGTCTCCTGCTTAGTTGGACTAGAAGACCTCCAAGGTCACTTCCAGAGCTATGCTGATTGAAGCCCTTAAATCAGGGGTGAAATGCTCATGGTTTGGATCCGGTAGCGATTGTGACGAGTGGTTCGGAGAACCGGTTGTCGTTACTTCCTGGTTTTAACCAGGAATTAGTGTGTTTCATACCCTCTGCGCATGTGAAGAAGGTTTTGGTTTTTTTGCTTTCAAAAGTTAAAAAAAAAAAAAGCTCTGATGATCGCACTGCTCAGCTGTGATCGTCAGAGGCTTTTTTTTTTTACTTTTAAAAATATTTTTTTACAACTTATTCAGGTGAATAGGTTGTAAAAAAAATGCTTTAAAAAGGTATAAAAAGGCTCCGACGATCACAGCTGAGCTGCGCGATTGTCAGAGCCTTTTTTTTTTTTACTTTTAAAAGCAATTTTTTACAACCTATGAATAGGTTGTAAAAAATTGCTTTCAAAAAAAAAAAAAAAAAAAGATTGCACGTCACAGCTGCTCACACCCCTCTTTGCGCACTGTTCTACTTACCCCATGCCTCTTTTGGGCATGCACTGTGCGCGCACATGCGCCTCGCATTTGGTGCATGGTGCGCAGTGCGCCTGCACACCAGGTGTGGGTTCTAATTTTTTTTACTACCGGTTCTGTGGGCGTGGCTTATTTTGTGGGCATGGCTTGATGGTCATGTGACAATTATTTAGGATTTAGCAGAGGTACTGGTCTACCAGGCTTTTAACTGCTTGCCGAGCTGTACCGGTCTACCCATTTATTTTTTGCAGGCCCTGATCTACTCATGTATTTTTGCAGGCAAATTTTTGCGCCGGGTGGAGGCAGAACCGGTTCGGTGACGTCATATCGTCACCGCTACCGGCTTGGGAGAACCGGGCGGAACCCACCACTGATGCACACGCAGCCAGCAAACCGGGAGTAAACCGGTTCAGATTTCACCACTGCCTTAAATTCAGTTCCCCCGAGCCTTTTGCTCACTCTTCCCTGGCTAAAGGAGATTTCTGAAGATTTCTCTGGGGGAAGCTGATTGGCCGATTTCGGGAGGGGGGTACCCGGCGCCTTCCCTCACCTTTCTGAAATGTTCTTGGGCCTCCAAGAGTTTTTTCTTCCGGGCAGCTGAGTTGGCCAGCAGCTGGTTCCAGCGTTTCATTAGCGAGGCGTGGCGAACCTCAATGGCTTTCGACTGGATGTGCTTGGCAGCCAGCAGCTGGTCTTTCAGGGTGGTGATGTTGGCGATGCCTTCCTGGGCGAAGGCGTGGAGGCCAGCATCAAAGGTTTCCTGCAACGTTGAGTTGGAAGGTTAAGGCTTTGGGTACTTTCCTTGTTGCGGCCTTCAGCAAAAATATCCCCCCCCTCCCTCCCTTCGCGGCCACACACCTGTTTGGTGAGAAGGGTCTGAACGGAGGAGAGGTCTCGCCCGTAGTCATCCGTCTTCAGGCTGTTTTCTTTCTCACCTAGGAGATTTGGACTTTTGATTTATTTGTATCCCTCTTTTATTGTGATTTTTTTTACAAATAACTCAAGGCAGTGAACATCTCCAACGCCCCTTCCTCCACCTAGTTTCCCCACAACAACCAGCCTGTGACGTGGGTTGGGGAGAAAGAGAGAGAGAGAGAGAGAGAGAGAGAGAGACTGGTCCAAAGTCACCCAGCCAGCTTTTATGGCTAAGGGAGACTAGAACTCACCATTGCCTGGCCCAAATTCACCCAGCTGGCTTTCATGGGTAATGTGGAACTAGGACTCACGGTCTCCTGCTTTCGAGCCAGGTACCAATAGGTTTGTTTTCACATTCTATATCTATCTATCTATCTATCTATCTATCTATCTATCTATCTATCTATTATCTATCATCTATCTATCTTCTATCTATCATCCATCCATATCTATTTATCTATCTATCTGTCTGTCTGTCTGCCTACCTATCTATCATACCTATCTACCTACCTACCTTTTCATCCATCCATTCATCCATCCATCCAACATACCTATCTAACATATTTCTACCTACCTACCCTTTCATCCTTCTATCTATCTATCTATCTATCTATCTATCTATCTATCTATCTATCTATCTATCTATCTATCATCTATCTATACCTACCTACCTTTCATCCATCCATCTATCTGTCTGTCTGTCTGTCTGTCTGTCTGTCTGTCTGTCTGTCTGTCTGTCTGTCTATCTATCTATCTATCTATCTATCTATCTATCTATCTATCTATCTATCCATCTATCTATCATCTATCTATCTATCATACCTACCTACCTACCTACCTACCCTTTCATCCATCCATCTATCTATCTATCTATCATCCATCCATTCATTACCTATGTAGCCCCATTGGGGTTTCTAAGCATTCCCACCCCTCACCAAGTCTCTCTGTCCGTTTTCGGAGCGTGGCCCTCCCTCCCTCCCTCCCTCCCTCCCCTCCCTCCCTCCCGTGGTTACCTATCCAGGACTCGACCACGTCTGCTTTCCAGTTGAACTGGAGGAAGGCGGAGTTCTCATCCAACTTGGCCTTCCTCTGAGAGGCTGCCCTCTCCAGATCGGACACTTTGCCCTTCAGGCTCTTCATCTTGGCTGTGATGTTCTCCTCGTGGTGATTGTTCTGAAGGAAAAGGGAAGAGAAACGTAGCCCATTACTTGTGGCCAATGGGTGGGCTTTCCAGACCTTGCGGAAATCCTTTACCCAGAAAGACAAGTGGTACCCAGTTTTTTTTTTTTTTTAAAAAAAGCTAGATTTGGCAGGGTATAGAAACGGATAGACTTGGCAAGGGGACAGGAAGTGGGGTGCATTGATTTCTTGGTGCTCTCTGAGTTTGGAGACGATGTTTCATTACCCAACTAGGTAACACCATCAGTGCTAGAAGGGAATGGGGTTTGTGAGGAGGAGGAGAAAGAGAACGGCTGTGGGGTGCTTGGTGTTCTCTGACCTGGGTTGTTTTCTTGGAGACATTTTATTACCCAACTAGGTAACATCATCTGTGCTAGAGGAGAATGGAGCTTGAGGAGGAGAAGGAGGATGGGGTCCTTGGTGCTCTCTGAACTTGGGTTATTTCCTTGCAGATGTTTCATTACCCAACTAGCTAACATGATCTGTGCTAGAAGGGAGTGGCGTTTGTGGAGTGGAAGAGGCAAAGTGGAGGAGGAGGAGGACTATGGGGTGCATAGTGATCTCTGAACTTTTCTTGGGAGACATTTCATTACCCAATGAGGTAACATCTTTAAGTGGGAAACTTCCAACCACAGAAGGTGCTTTTTTTCAAGAGGCAACTGGACTTCCTGTTTTGCTTTCATGAGACGTTTCAGAAGAAGCAACTTCCTGAGATGAGAAGCTAAACGTCTGAAAGGAAAACCAGAAAGTCCAGCTGCCTCTTGAAAAAAGCACCTTTGGGACAAGCATGACCTGGATGACGGAGAATCCCCATAGACTTCCAGCTACGAGGCTCCCCTCTGATCTTAGCAGAGGCGACTTCCGCAGCCTCGGTCCTTATCTTGGAGCGCAAGAGAACCAGGGATGGTGCGAGACCCTCAAAGTCCTGCCGAGTTCCTCTCACCTTCTGGATTAGGTCCTCGCCGTTTGCACAGACGTCGTTCACCCGGTCCTTGTGCACGGTGAAATCGGACTCAAACGCTTCGTGTTTCTTCAGCAGGCCCTGCAAAGACGGGAAGGAAGGAAGGAAGGAAGGAAGGAAGGAAGGAAGGAAGGGAGGGAGGGAGATGGGAATAGGAAGGAAGGAAGGAAGGAAGGAAGGAAGGAAGGAAGGAAGGAAGGAGGGATACAGGAAGGGAGAGAGGAAGGATACAGGAAGGAAGGGAGGGAGATGGGAATGGGAAAGAAGGAAGGATACAAGGAGGGAGGGAGAGAGGGAGGAAGGAAGGAAGGAAGGAAGGAAGGAAGGAAGGAAGGGAGATGGGAATGGGAAGGAAGGAAGGAAGGAGGGATACAGGAAGGGAGAGAGGAAGGATATAGGAAGGAAGGGAGCGAGATGGGAATGGGAAGGAAGGGAGGGAGGGAGGGAGGGAGGGAGGGAGGAAGGAAGGCAGGCAGGATACAGGAAGGAAGGGAGATGGGAATAGGAAGGGAGGGAGGGAGGGAGATGGGAATGGGAAGGAAGGAAGGAAGGAGGGAGGGATACAGGAAGGGAGAGAGGAAGGATACAGGAAGGAAGGAAGAGAGATGGGAATGGGAAGGAAGGAAGGATACAGGGAGGGAGGGAGAGGGAGGATATAGGAAGGAAGGAAGGGAGGGAGATGGGAATAGGAAGGGAGGGAGATGGGAATAGGAAGGGAGGGAGATGGGAATGGGAAGGAAGGAGGGAGGGATACAGGAAGGGAGAGAGGAAGGATACAGGAAGGAAGGAAGAGAGATGGGAATGGGAGGGAGGGAGGGAGGGAGGGAGGGAGGAAGGAAGGAAGGAAGGAAGGAAGGAAGGAAAGGAAGAAGGCAGTTACCAAGATTGGACCATCCAGGGTTGAGTAACGGTAGACAAGACCACCCACAAGGAATCTGGGTATTACAGCTTCTTCATAGCACACGGAGAAAAATAGCTACGTCGCACCAAACGCCTTCCAGACGGGCGAAGTGGAATTGTAAACTTTTCATATAATCCGTTCATAGTATTTATACAGGTAGTCCTTGACATACGACCACAATTGAGCCCAACATTTCTGTTGTCTCATTTGTTAAGTGAGTTTTGCCCCCATTTTACGACCTTTCTCACCAGAGTGTGAATCACTGCCGTTGTTCAGTTAGTGACATGGTTGTTAAGTGAATCCGGCTTTCCCATCAACGTTGCCGGTCAGAAGGCCGCAAAAGGGTTGTCACGTCATCCCAGGACGCTGCAGCCGTCATAAATATGAGTGACTTGCCAAGCGTCTGAATTTGGATCACGTGACCACGGGGAGGCTGCAACAGTCGTTAAGCATGAAAAAACGTTCATAAGTCGTTTTTCCCCCCAGTGCCGTTGTCATTTTGAATGGTCACTAAATGAACTGTTGTAAGTCGAGGACCACTTGTATTCACTCATGGCACTGAATGAAGTCCAGGTTGACTGTACAGAAGACTCCCCATTTTATTTAATTATTAATTATTAAATACTTAATTATTAAAATAATTATTTAATTATTAAATAATCAATGATTAAAATAATTATTTAATTATTAATTATTATTAATAACTTTATTTTAATTTGTTTTTATTTATTTTATTTTATTATTTTATTTTCATTCATTCATTCATTCATTCATTCATTCATTCATTCATTCATTCTCTCTCCCCTAAGAATAAAACTCTACATTCTGTGATGAAGCCGCCATTCGAAGAGGCATTTCCCCCCCCTGCTCAAATCAACAATCCCACCACCGCACGAGGCTCACCTGGGCTCACCCTGACAAACCCAGGCCTGTCTTGCTCACCTGTATGGCTGCGAGGGTGTCTCCATAGTCCTCGCTGGCCACCAGAGTCATCTTCTCGTTAATCCAGGCCTCCTCTTCTTCCACGTTGGCCACAAACTGTTGATATTCGAGAGACTCCTCCAGACGCTGACCCCTGGAAGAGGAGGAGGAGGAGGAGGCAGGGAAAATGAATATGCATTAATTTATATATATAAATTATATATAATTTATAAAAATATAAATTATATATATATAATTTATATTTCACTGATAAAGAAATAAAGGGAGACTAGTATAGATCTATTTCAAGGTACATATCATGTATTCATGTATAAATGCTGCATATCCGATGTTAAATAGAATTGTTACTATATTTTATGCATGTATATAAAGTCAATAAAGAATAAAGAAAACCCGAATAACCAAAGACCTACATACAAACACCCGCGAAAACCTCAGAAAACAAAAAGTCAATAAAATATCTATATATATAAAAAAAGATCTGTTTCAAGCTATTTAGCTCTCATCAGCTAGCCATACACCTACCTGGATTTGAACTTGGGCTGCCTGCATGTTAGGCAGTTGTATTAACCCCTGAACCACAAGTTCTCCTCCCTTCATCAACTTGAGTCAGGGGAGAGATTAAGTGTTTTTCTATCGAGACACCTGGTCTACCCCCAATATGTGGGAGGGAGCATACTGCATCCCTTTCGCCTTTCAGCTCCAATCCAGGAGCCCTTAAGCAGTCACATCAGCTATTCAGCTGATAAGAGCTAAATAGCTTGAAATAGATCTATACTAGTCTCCCTTTATTTCTTTATCAGCGAAATATAAATTTGGTATAAAATGGTTTGTCGTGAATGCGACTGCTTGAGGGCTCCTGGATTGGAGCTGAAAGGCAAAAGGGATGCAGTACGCTCCCTCCCACATGCTGGGGGTAGACCAGGTGCCTCGATAGAAAAACACTTATATATATGTATAATTAATTAATTATGCAGTCTGTCTATCAAAAGAGCCTTGGTAGCAACAGTGGACTAAAGCACTGTTATTAACATCAGCTGCCTGCCATTACTGCAAGTTCAAATCTCGCCAAGGCTCAAGGTCGACTCAGCCTTCCATCCTTTCTAAGGTAGGTAAACTGAGGACCCAGTTTGTGGGGGCAATAAGCTGACTTTGTATAAATATACAAAAGGATGAAGGCTATTGCTTAACGCATTGTAAGCCGCCCTGAGTCTCCGGAGAAGGGCGGCATATAAATCAAATTTTAAAAAAAAACAAAAAAAAAGGAAGGAGGGCCCTTTTTCGTTCCTGGGTGTTTTCAAACCCCAGGAGGGGCTCACTGGTCCTTCCTTTGCTGCTTCCTTTTTTTGTGTCGTTTATTGACCCTTGTGGGGTGGAGTCTGGGCAACTGAATAGAGCTGAGTGTGTTTACCGGCCGGATGCCCTTCCTGTCGCCAATGCGGAGTTTCGTTCCAGCAGCGGATAAATTCTCATCGACCCCAAAGAGAGAAATATCAGCTTCTACGTAGGATTGAACTCACAGCAGCGGTGGGTTTCACATATTGTGACCACTGGTTCGCCCCGCACACGCCTTCCGCACATGCGCCCAGCCTTAAAAACATGGCTAAATAGGACGGCATTATGCTGGGTCGCCCTAACCGGTCCCGAACCGGCTGAAAACCACCTCTGACTCACAGCCTCCTGATTGTGAGACGAGAGCTCCACCTCTAGGCCACCTTTGGTACTTCTTGCCTTTACAAATTCTGCCACGGGGCCATTCGGGTCTTAGTTCAAGAAGGCCACCAACATCTGGGCTCTTACCGTGCAGCTGCCAGCCGCTTCAGCTCTTGCCAGTGTTCCACAAACTGAGCCAATCGCTGCTGGATTTCCTCTTTTCCAATTGTGTTGTCATCGGACAACTTCTTGCCTGTGTCCAGCACGCCCTGTTCAAGAAACACAACCCGCACGTTGGGGCAGCACTAAACGGAGTAAATTCCGCCCCCTACCCCTGCTCCGCTGAATGGTGGCTTCCAGGTTTAAGTTTTCTTCGTTTAAACATGCTGTGATATATTTTTTTTAAAAAAATATAATATTTATTGAGTTTCCAAAAGTTAAAATACACAACACAAAAAAAAGCACAATACACAAAAACAAAAGACAACAACAAAAAAAAACTATAAAACACAAAGACAAACGCATCAAAATTACATTACTTTTCCTACAGCTTTTCCTACATCGGTATCTCTTATCCTATTTAACCTCTATATACAGATTCTACTTCTAAGTATCTTTATAAACCAACATTCTTATTTAAATTATTCTAACCTCTATTCAGAATTCAATCTCATGACAAAAATCTCCCTTAAGTTTTATGCTTTTATGCTCTTTTCTTCTTCCTCCCTCCCTCCTTTCCTTCTTCTCATTTCCACCTCCCACCCTTCCTTTTCCTCCCTTCCCCCTCCCTTCCTTCCTTCCCTCCCTCCTCTCCTCATCTCCCATCTCCTCCCTCCCTCCCCCTCTCTCATCTTCCTTCCTTCCTTTCATCCCTCCCTCCCCTTCCGCTCATTCCCACCTCCCTCCTTCCTTTCCTTCCTCTCATTCCCACCTCCCTCCCTTCCCTCATTCCCATCTCCTCCCTCCCTCCACTTCCTTCCTCCCCGCCTTTCCTTATTCCCACCTCCCTCCCTCCCCTCTCATCTTCCTTCCTTCCTTTCATCCCTCCCTCCCTTCCTCATTCCCATCTCCTCCCTCCCTCCACTTCCTTCCTTCCTCCCACCCTTCCTTATTCCACCTCCCTCCCTCCCTCCCGTCTCATCTTCCTTCCTCCCTCCCTCCCTCCTTCCCCCCTCCTTTCCTTCCTCTCATTCCCACCTCCCCCCCTTCCTTTTCTCTCTCCCTCCCTCCATTCCTCCCTCCCCCCCCCCTTCTTCCTCATCATTCCCATCTCCTCCCTCCCTTCCCTCTCTCATCTTCCTTCCTTCCTTTCATCCCTCCCTTCCCTTCCTCTCATTCCCACCTCCCTCCTTCCTTTCCTTCCTCACATTCCCTACCTCCCTCTCTCCCTTCCCCTCTCATCTTCCCTCCCTCCCTCCCTCCCTCCTCCTTTCCTTTCCTTCTTCTTAAATTTACATAGCTGCCCAACTCACCACACAGTGACTTTAGGTAACATTTTCATTATTCCCAGTGGAATTCTCACTCTCTCCTTGCCCTGCTTTTAAAGCGCCTCCCCCCCCCCACTTCCTTACCTGGATTGCAGGTTCGTGTGCAGCCAGTTCTGCTTCCAGGCGCTTGTGTTTCTTCCTCAGGTTCTGCACCCCAGTGAGGTCCCTCCCATAGTCATCCGAGCTAACCAGCAGCTTCTTCTCCCTTGAGTATCAAAAGGGGAAAAAAGAAAGAAGTCAACTGAAGGTCCTTCCAGAGGGGATTCAAGATTCCCCACGTGGCCAAGTCCGTACTTGATCCAAGATTCCTCGTCGTCCATATCTCGGAAGAACTGGTGCAAACGATGAGATTCATTCAGTTTTGCCCGCCGGCCGGCCGCCATGTTCTTAATCCGTTGGAAACGCCCGTTGATGGTGTCGCGCTTGTCCTTGACTTGGGAGGTGTCAAAAGCACTGCTGGTCATCAGGCTATCAGCTTGGCCGTTGAGGTCCTTCAGTCGATCCTGAACATGGGCAGAAAAGAGGACAACCCCAACCCCACAAGACATGAGGAGCTTTCCAGGAAGGAATGATAGACTAACTAGAGTTGGAAGGGAGGGACCTTGGATGTCTTCTACTCCAAACCCCTGCTCTATCAGGAGACCCTACACCATTCTGGACAAATGGTTGCCCAATCTCTTCTTGAAAGCCTCCAGTGGTGGAGCACCCACAACTTCTGGAGGCAAGTTGTTCCACTGGTTGATTGTCCTCACTGTTAGGAAATTCCTCCCGAGTTCTAGGTTGCTTGTCTCCTTGATTAGTTGCTTCTTGTCCTGCCTTCTGGTGATTTGGAGAATAGGTTGACACCCCCACCCCCTTTTCTTTGTGGCAGCCCCTCAGATATTGGAATCCTCTATCATGTCACCCCTTAGTCTTTCTTTTCACTAGAGTAGACATTATTCTTTAATTCTGCCCTCCCTTCCTGCAACTTTCATGGAAAATAAGGTTTAGTCCCTGGACTAGACCCACATTAGGCTGTGGTTAGAATTAGAATCAGAATAACAGAGTTGGAAGGGACCTTGGAGGTCTTCTAGTCCAACCCCCTACTTCGGGAGGAAATGCTACACCACTTCAGACAAATGATTATCCAATCTCTTCTTAAAAATTTCCAGTGTTGGAGCATTTGCAACTTCTGGAGGCAAGTTATTCCACTGATTAATTGTTCTCACTGTCAGGAAATTTCTCTCCTTGATTAGTTTCCATCCATTGCTTCTTGTCTTGCCCTCAGGTGTTTTGGAGAATAGCTTGACTCCCTCTTCTTTGTGGCAGCCCCTGAGATATCGGAAGACTGCTATCATGTCTCCCCTGGTCCTTCTTTTCATTAAACTAGACATACCCAATTCCTGCAACTGTTCATATATTTTAGCCTACAGTCCCCTAATCATCTCTGTTGCTCTTCTCTGCACTCTTTCTAGAGTCTCCACATCTTTTTTACATCGTGGCGACCAAAACTGGATACAGTTAATCGATGGTTAATCAAGCAGGCATCATTTTAGATCAAGAACATGTCATTCCCTCTGGGGATTCCTACCTCATGGGCAGAGATGTCCGCTTCCAGCAACTGGTGCTTTTTCAGGAGGTTGTTTATGGACGCCAGGTCTTTCCCATAATCTTCCGATGCGAGGAGAGCTTCCACCTGCAAAGAAGCCCGACATGCTAACTGAAGGAGGGTCTCCCTATTTCTCCAGGACAACGATGGGTTTCCAATATTCAAACATGCCCAAGGCCTCGACTCCCCCCAAAAGAGGACGAGGGGGGCGGGGGAAGGGAGCTACCTCGGAAAGCCAGAAATCGAAATCCTTGATTCCCGTGTTGAAATTCTGCTGCCTGTTGGCTTCCTTCAGCTTCTGGCTTTTCTCGGCCGATTTCTGCACCAGGAACTCCCACTGGTCAGCCAAGGCCGCCAAACGAGCCTGCCGATGGGATGGAAGGAAAGGAAAGAAATCCAGGCTCAGGGTGGGACAAGGAGGCTTCTCCCTTCAGGCTCCCTGGAATCTGTTCCAGGCAATGGAGCTTGGCAGCTTTATCCACAGGGAGGAAAAGGGAACTTATCAGCTGGACGCTGACTTTCCTGCCAATGCCAGTTCTCTGTTGGGGTTCCCATTCTAAAGAGAGCTATTTTCTGACCATTCAAATCATCCTCTACCTCTGGGTGGTCTAGCATAGAAGCACCAAGAGGTTGAAAGAGGCGGTTGGGTCAACTGTCCCCTGTAAATCGGATTTATATTTTTTTTAAAAAAGTGAAGAAATGGGGACACCTTCTCTGCAGCCCAACACGTAGTAGCTCTCCAGAAGGATGGAGGATAGGGCTCTGAGAAGTTAAAATTAGAATAAAATAGAATAACAGAGTTGGACAGGACCTTGGAGGTCTTCTAGTCCAACCCCCTGCTTAGGCAACCCTAAGGCATTTCTTCTTTGTGGCGGCCCCTGAGATATTGGAAGACTGCTATCATGTCTCCCCTAATCCTTTTCAATAAACTAGACATACCCAGTTCCTGCAACCATTCTTCATATGCTTTAGCCTCCAGCCCCCTAATCATCTTGGTTGCTCTTCTCTGCACTCTTTCTAGAGTCTCCACATCTTTTTGACATCGTGGCGACCAAAACTGGATGCAGGATTCCAAGTGTGGCCTTACCAAGGCCTTATAAAGTGGTATCAACACTTCCCGTGATCTTGATTCTATCCCTCTGTTAATGCAGCCTAGAACTGTGTTGGCTTTTTGGGCAGCTGGAACACACGGCTGGCTCATATTTAAATGGTTGTCCATTAGGACTCCAAGATCCCTCTCACAGTTACTACTATTGAGCAAGGTACCACATATACGGTACCTGTGCATTTTTTTTCTCTTGCCTAAATGTACAACCTTCCTTTTTTTCCACCCTTGAATTTCATTTTGTTAGATAGCGCCCAATGTTCAAGTTCCACCAGGCATAAAATTAAGTTCCACCGGGCATAAAATCAGGGAAACTTCATGTCTTAAGTAGAAAAACCACCTTTTATTGAAAGAGGCTCTCCTGACATCATTCTTATCGCCCCGTTAAATAGGAATTATTATTTGCATGCAATTTTACGCCAGGTGGACAAGAGTGGAGGGCAACGCCTACCTTCACGGCCTCTTCACTGCCGGCACAGGCACCGCGGTCGATGAGGGAATTCCCGACATCAATGACGCCACGGATTCGGTCCGCGTTGGCGTGCAGCTCGGCTTCGAAGGCCTGGTGCTTCTGATGCTTACTCTGAAGGTGGCAGAACAGCAAACGGTTAAAACAACTGGAGAAAGGCTCCTGAAGAGTTTTTAGAGATGGGGAGGACCAAGATGGTGATTTAAGCCAATTCCAAGAGCTGCCACTCCGAACTTAAATCCCCGTTTATCTCCCTGAAGGAGGAAGTGTCACAGGGTTTCTGCCTGCTCAGGAACAGGGGGGATTCATTCGCAAGGGGCTGCTGAACTTCTTGGAGTTGCGAGGGGCTGAGGCACATGGGCACTGGAGCTCATGATATTCCCAAGGATGAAAGGAATTATAGTGCCACCCATCAGGAGGGTTCTGGCGTGCCAAAGCTTCTTCCGTTTCATGCGTGAATTAAGAAAAAGGGGGTTTGGGCCATGAAAACTGAGGACAGCTGAGGTTGCCCGTGGCAAAATGGGTCGTGTCGTAAGCACAACAGAGCATAAAATCAAAATTGCAAAAGGCGACAGGGCTATTTTATGCTGCCAAACCACCTTTGTTGAAAAGCTGCTGGCCCACAGGCTCCCCTCCACACCCAGGGCCTGGTGGCTCAGCAGACTGATAGCATTGTGATTAACACCAGCCGTCTGCAATTACTGTAAGTTCGAATCTCGCCAGGCTCAAGGTCGACTCAGCCTTCCATCCTTTCTAAGGTAGGTAAATTGAGGACCCAGTTTGTGGGGGGGCAATAAGCTGACTTTGTATAAAATATACAAAAGGATGAAGGCTATTGCTTAACGCCTTGTAAGCCGCCCTGAGTCTCCGGAGAAGGGCGGCATATAAATCAAATTTAAAATTAAAAAAATTAAAAATTAAATCTGCTGCTTAATCATCAAACGATAAAAGCCCTCCTCCCTCTTCCCGCCCCAGTTTTTCTGGGCACTGCACAGTTACAAAGTTCCCCCTAACCCTTTCCGGACCCCGGCCATACAGAAGAACAAAAAGAGAAAGGGGAAGGAAGGAAAAAGACAGACAGAGAGAGAGAGAGAAAAAGAATGCACACACAGAGAGAATCATGAGTCGGGCTCACACATCACAGTCCAGAAAGTTGGGAGGTTTGAGGTTCACACAAAAAACCCCCCCAAAAGGCTACTGCTTTTCCCCCGCCCCTAATTTGGTCTCTTATGGGGACAGAGCTGTGCTGTTTCGTTCACTTGAAGTTTAGAGCAGGGGTCCCCAATTCAGTAGTTCATTCAGAAGCGGGCCGCGTGAGAAATGGGCCAGTGCGCGCATGGAGCTCCACTGGTCCAAGAGGTGCCCCAAAGGCTTCTCTTCTCTTGTGCGTGAGTGGAGCTGCCTACACGTGCAGGCTGGCCTCCCGTTCGCGCAACCCGGTTCCCCTCTCATCCCCCCCCCCGTCTCCAGCTGAGCTGCCGAGCCGCCTGGCTCCCCATGCTCCAAAAAGCAAAGCGGTGAAGAGGCCAAGTGTGACGAGCGCGTCCTGCTCAGCTTGGCTGACTCACCGAGGCTGCCTGCGCTGGACATCCAATCCGCTTTTGGGGCGCCGGGCAGCCTCGGTGAGCCTGAAGGAGCAGCACAAGACCATGCCCCCCCCCTTCTCCACGCCAAAAGCTTTTGCGAAGGGATGAAAGTGAGGAGCGATCTCGTGTTGTTTCTTCCGTTCCTTTGCAAAAGCTTCTGGGGAGTATTGTGGCTGGCCAGCGGATCTGGCAACTGATTCGAACAGTGAGGAGATTGGGGAGGAACATGGGCAGTCCTGGAGCCTGGGGAATGTTCTGACGAGGGCTCTGCGTCGGAGGCAGAGAGGGGGCCAGGGCCGTATGACAGGCATCAGCTGCCTTCAGAGTCGGAGATCAGTGGGGCAGAAGAACAGCTGAAGCCTGTTCCCAGTATGCACATGCACAGAGCTGCCAGACGAAGGGAACAACTAAAGAATAAGGGTTGACTTGGGAGTAAGGCCACAGGTGGACGACGAAGGGCCCCTCCCATAGGTAATAAAAGAGGAGCGAAAGGGGAGCGGTGTTTGCAGGAGACAATTGGTAGAGCCTTGGTAGTACAGTGGTCTAAGGCACCCTGTTATTAAGCTGGTTATTAAGACCAGCTGCCTGCAATTACTGCAGGTTCGAATCTCGCCAAGGCTCAAAGTTGACTCAGCCTTCCATCCTTTCTAAGGTAGGTAAATTGAGGACCCAGTTTGTGGGGGGGCAATAAGCTGACTTTGTATAAATATACAAAAGGATGAAGGCTATTGCTTAGCGCATTGTAAGCTGCCCTGAGTCTCCGGAGAAGGGTGGCATATAAATCAAATTAAAAAAAAAAAAATTGCACATCAAAGAATGCTCTCCTCTCTTGTGTGAGTGGAGCTCAGTGGACACCAGCCCATCGCTCCTACGTCCTCGTTCCAATTCAGACTGCAGTTCCCAATGGTTGGGTACCGCTGGTTTAGAGTATTGTGTGAACCCAGCTATTAGGTCAAAGGAAGAGTTGAGTGCAGGCATCTGGCCAGATGTTAGCTCCAAGACCAGGAGGGACGTGGTTTTTTTTTTTAGACCTCGCTGTTGATTGTCAAGGAAGGGACGCCATTTCCCTGTTGACCCCTCTCCCTCTCCCCAGTGTGGCTATTGGGTTGCTTTCTCTCAACCATAATGCACCAGTTCTGGCCATGTTTGCAAAGGGAAGGGAGATCCCATCCGGGGACACAACAGCAATGGACTGGGTTCAACTTCCCCAGCCTTCTGCCCTTCGGAAGGCTGATGGCTATGCCAGTTGGGGAGCATAGCTGGAGTTCAATCCGACATTTCTAGGGTGGGGGGAAGAGGACAGCCCAAACCAGGGGTCGGCAACCTGCGGCTCTGGAGCCGCATGTGGCTCTTTTATCCCTCTGCTGCGGCTCCCTGTCGCTGGTCGGCTCCACAATTGATAGGGCTTTCAGTTAGGACAGGGAGAGGAAAAAGGATGCTGTGCTAGGAGGAGACTCTATGGTGGGGGAACCGGACTTCCGGTCGGATGCAGAATTGAATGGGGGCTTCTGGTTAGGACCTTTGTGACTCTTTTAAGTGTTTAAGGTTGCCGACCCCTGGCCCAGACAGAAGACTTTGAAAGACAGAGACCAGAGAAGATTCAACTTCCTTCCTCTTGGGTGGAATAAATATATACATATATATATCCCCATATATATATATATAAGGGGATGCAGGCAGGTCACCAACAAACTCAAGCAGTTCATGCTGCGAAGTGAACAGGTTAATGGGGAAGAGGCACTTAACAAGAACCAAAAAGACAAGACAAGTCCATGTCAAGGCGGGGAAACGACAACGACGACGACAAAAAAAATAAAAATAAATCAAAAGCAATCACCGAGTGAGTGGTTAAAAAAAAAAACACGACGACAGCAACAACAACAACAACGGAAGAACGAACGAGGAGATGAGTGGATGAAACGTTAAGACTTCAACACAAATGAAGCCAAATCAAGCCGGGCACTTTTGAACTTACCAGGAGTTTGGAAAGCTATAAAAAAACAGACGGGGGGAAGAAAGAGAAGAACAGATCAGTGCCATCTCTGCTGATCCAGGAAGGGCAGTTTTAAATTTCGACTCGCTATTTTTTTTTTGTTTTAATTTTTTAAAAAGAAGATTTAGAGTGTAGACCTGCCTGTAAGCAGCTATGAGGATTGGCAAAAGGCAAATGTCGAGGGCAGTGCTGGTGAACCTTTTCGGCACCCAGTGCCGAAATGGAACTTGCGCGCGCACGTGCTGGAAATCGGAAGAGCAGCCACCTGGTGCTCATGCGCGCCACCAGGAAGGTGATCTTCCGGTTTTTGGCGCGCATTCACGTGTGAATACCAGCTGGCCAGTGCGCAGGCGTGCATGGGAAAGCAGAAGATCATTTTCTTAGCGTGTGCATGTGCACCGGCCAGGTGCTCTTCCGGTTTCCAACGCTCCCACGCATGTGAAAACCAGCTGACCGGCACACTGGAACCTGAAAGAGCAACGGGTGATGGCTTGCGTGCCCGGAGAGATGGCTCTGCGTGCCACTTCCGGCATGCGTCCCGTATGTTCGCCATCACGGGTCTAGGGAGATTCTCAGTCCTCCAGGTCATGGTTGCCCCAAAGGTGCTTTTTTTCAAGAGGCAACTGGACTTTCTGGGGTTTTTTTTTTTGGAAGTGGTTTCACTTCTCATCCAAGAAGCTTCTTCAGCTCTGGAACGCCTTCGAAGAAAAACCAGGAAGTCCAATAGCCTCTTGGGGGAAGTGGGGGAGAAAAAAAAAAAAAAGCATCAAATGGAAAGTATTATTTTGTAGGAGAGGCGAAGGGCCTGGAAAACTGGATTATCTATTGCCGGGACTCTTGAGTTGGTCCGAGGGAAACCATGCTGAGTAGCATTTTGGGTTTCGGCATTTGGGAAAAGTGGTTTGGAAAGAAAGGGTCCCACAATCCCCTCCACCCCCCTTTCCAGAAAACACAAGGGAAATTATCGGCTGTCAGGAAGGCTGATTCCTGGATGAGAAGGGCAGGAGGGAGGGGTTGAAGCTGATGGGGAATTCTGGGAGATGTAGTCCCAACAGGGCCGACAAGGATGAGCCATCAGGTAATGTTTAATAGAATCCAATTCAGTATTTCCAACGCTGAATATTTTAGGAGTTAAAATGTGAGGAAAGTTTTTGCTATTCTTAAAATTTTTCACGTTAATTCAATATACAGGGAGTCCTCGATTTACAACTATTTGTTCGAAGTTACAACGGTGCTGAAAAAGAGACTTACGGCCTGTCCTAAGGACGACCTGTTCACACAGGTAGTCCTCGGCTTACGACCGCAAATTGAGCTCAAAACGTCTGCCGTTAAGGCGAGACATTTGTCCGGTGAGTTTTGCCCCCATGTTACGACCTTTCTCACCACTGTTGTTAAGTGAATCACCGCAGGTGTTAAATTAGTGACACAGTTGTTAAGGGAGACGGGCTGATTGCAAAAGGGGATTGCGTGAACCTGGGATGCTGCCGACCGTCATAAATGTGAGTCAGTGGCCAAGCGTCCGAATTTTCAGCATGAGACCATCCAATAGGGATGCTGCAACGGTCGTAGCTGTGAAAAACGGTCGTAAAATCACTTCTTCCAGTGCTGCTGTAACTTCGAACGGTCACTAAATGGACTACTGTAAGTCAAGGACTATACTGTACCGCTCCTGTTTACCCCATAAGTCAGGTTTGAGGATCTTTCCTGGCCGGCCACAACCCACCTGTCTTCCTTCTTTGGGGTCCCAATCAGGGCTCACCTGAATATTGGTGGGATCCTTATAGGATTCATCGCTGGCTGTCTGGAGCTTCTCACTGATCCAGGCCTCTATTTCGTCCACGTCTCGGCTGAACTGCTGCAGGGTTTGGGATTCTCCGAGCTTAGACCTCTTTTCGATCATCTGAGCTTTCAGCCGACGCCACCTACAAAACCGAGGCACCGTCTTTAAAGATAAATCAGCTAAACGTTGGAAATGCCACCAAATACCTGGATCATACTATAGAACAGAACAGAATAGAATAGAATAAGGAATAGAATTAGAATTAGAATACAATACAATAGAATTAGAATAATAATTGTAGAAAATTTTGTAGAAACAATACAATATAGTACAATACAACAGAACAGAACAGAACAGAACAGAACAGAATAGAATGGAGAATGGAATAGAAGAGAATAGCATAGCATAGCATAGAATGCAGAATGGAATAGGATAGGATAGGATAGGATAGGATAGGATAGGATAGGATAGGATAGGATAGGATAGGATAGGATAGAATAGAATAGAATAGAATAATAGAATAGAATAGAATAGAATAGAATAGAATAGAATAGAATAGAATTCTTTATTGGCCAAGTGTGATTGGACACACAAGGAATTTGTCTTGGTGTATACGCTCTTGGTGTACATAAAAGAAAAGATACATTCGTCAAGAATCAACACTTAATGATAGTCATAGGGAAACAGTCAATATAAATCTTAAGGATACCAGCAACAAGGTTACAGTCATACAGTCGTAAGTGGGAGGAGATGGGTGATAGGAACGATGAGAAGATTAATAGTAATGCAGATTTAGAAAATAGTTTGACAGTGTTGAGGGAATTATTTGTTTAGCAGAGTGATAGCGTTTGGGGAAAAAACTGTCCTTGTGTCTAGTTGTTTTGGTGTGCAGTGCTCTATAGCGTCGTTTTGAGGACAGGAGTTAAAACAGTTTATGTCCAGATGCAAGGGGTCTGTAAATATCATATGTGGAGAAGCAAAGAAGTATTGGACAAAAATTAAGACATGGTTGGAAGAGATGATATAACAACGTATTGAATTGAAACCAGAAATATTTCTGCTAGAAATTCTATCTGAAATTTATGGTAAAGAGAATGTATGTTTAATTATTTGTGTATTAACTGCAGCTAGAATTGTATTTGCACAACATTGGAAAAGTGGAGAGATTCCCACTGATGAGAAGGTGATAAGGAAAATACTAAGAATGTGCAGAAATGAACAGATTAACATTAGCAATTAAGGAGAAAGAGCAAACTAAATATTATATGATATGGGGAGTATTTTATCAATGGTTGGAGAATAAAAAAGGAGTTTGGAAATGAAGGAGATCAAAGAAATAAGTAGAAAATAAATTAAGATAAAGTAAGATGAAAATTGTTAAGTGTATTTATGATGTGAATAATGATGTTTAATGTTATTTATTTTATTTATTAAATTTATATACCGCCCTATTCCTGAGGGACTCAGGGCGGTGAAACAGCGAACGATAAAAATACATGTCATACAAACGTTAATAAAAAACCAATTAAAATATACTAAACACTCTGGTCCTAGATAATTCAAGACATCCCAGTTTAAAATAAAATCAAAAGCAATATAAAGGGAAAGTTAGGCCAGGCCGGCCTGCTGAAACAGGAATGTTTATACGTTATACGTATAAATACGAATGTTAATACGGCATCGCTACTAGAAGATGTTAAGAAGAAACTGGAGACTTTTACAATGTTTAATTGTAATATTAAGTTTAGAGAAATAATGTTAACGGGTTAATTCATTAATTAATGTGAAAGATGTAGCAAACGAGGATGTCGCACAGAGATGATGTTTGTACCCAAACAACGCACTGCATAAGGGAAGATGGAATGTTTATCTTCGTAATTGAAAACTAAAAAAAACTTTTTACCACCAACCAACCCCCCCACCCCCGAAGCACTGTCGTTTACATCAGGGACGACTTGCAACAAGCCAAAAGACTAGGGGAACGACCCAGGCCCAGGAGCCACTCACCTGTCCAGCACCTCGTGGCGTCTGGTGGCAATGACCCCTTTCGAATAATGATCGGCGGCAATCAACTGGTCAGCAAAGGCCTGGAGGGCGGCGATTTTTTCCTCCTAAATACAATTAAAAGGACAAAGTTGGAAGAATGTCGGCACCGGGACAGGTTGCCTTCGCAGCAAAGCCAGAGCAAAGTTTGCGCGGTGGGGGAAAAAAAAAAAAGAAAAAAGATTGCACACAAATTCCTGGTGTGTCCAATCACACTTGGCCAATGGAAGAATTTTATTCTATTCTATTCTGAAAAGGAATCGCTGTCGTTCTCACCCTGCCTGGGCCAAAAACTACAGCGGCCCACCGTTCGAGGAGTGACAAATAGGTTCTAATTCGTTAGCAGAGATGGCTGAATGGTCCGCTTTGATTAAAGAAAAGAAAGCAATTAATGTTGTTTCCACTTGGAAACCGCTTCTGGGCTTTCTGCTTGAGGTGGGTGGGGGTGGGAGATGGTTTTGGGTTTCGCTGATTAGATAAACTGGTTGTTATAGAAGAAAAGGCTAATATGTATATATTACTAGTTGATAACCCGGCATTGCCCAAGTATTTCTTTATCCCAATCCTGAAATTGCTTGAGGCGCTCCTGAGTTATGCTGGAACATACACATACTCACACACACCGAGGGGCCATTGAGAGGGACCTTTCTTCCCCCTACTCCCATGCCCATCATCCCTGCCCTCTCCCTTCCTCCTCCCATGCGCCCCTCTTTCCCGCCCTGTGTACGATCCTGGCACTTTGCCCCAAATCCACCAGGGGGCGCCTTCTGCCAAGAGAAGGGAACATCAGGCGCTTCCGTCTGACTTTCCAGCGGAAGCTGCGAAGGAACTGACATCACAAACAACTGCCACTCTAGGACGTTGCACCCACTCTCCTTAACGGCCCAGGTGTTCCAGAGTGATGATGGAACACACATACACAGACACCCTCCCCCAGGGGTGTCTTTACCCCTCCCCCACCCCCACCCCCCAATATTTGTTTCCAGAGGATAAGTCATCTGTGTACCAAGTTTGGTTAAAATTGCTCTGAGGCGTACCAGAGTTATGCTGGAATATACATACATAGAGCAAAACAGTATTGAAAACCCTGCTTGTAATTATTTCTGTGTTTGTTATGGCTTCAAAAAGCAATCCCACCTGGACATTGATGGCCTTGTCGAAGTCTTCGTGCTTCTTGATCAGGGCCTCCACACTGTCCAGGGAGTCCCCCTTATCTTCGGTATTCAAAAAGGCTTCCCGTGCGGCCATCCAGTTCTCCGCTTGCTCACAGTCCCTGTGGAAAAGCTAAAGCGAAGGGAAAAACAAATATGTCAGTAAAACCAGAGTACCCACTTTAGCCCCAGGTGGCGTGTCAATCCCATGTTGTGGCCAATCTTCTCCTCTCATGCCAGAAACAAGTGTAAGTTAAATATCGATGGAGATTCTCAATCGTCCAGGTCATGGTGGCCCCCAACGGTGTTTTTGAAAAGGCAGGTGGGCTTTGTTTAGTCTTGGAAAACGTTTCGCTTCTCATTCAAGAAGCTTCAGAACTGATAGGCTCCCTAAACTATGTCTACTGGAGCAGATAAAATTGCAATCACACACCCTCTGGATTACTAAATTGACAAATTATATAAAGAGTTATGGCAGTGTTGGCGAACCTTTTCGGCACTGAGTGCCGAAACAGGAGTGCACGCATGTGTGCCAGAACCCGGAACAGCAGCCCTCCAGTTTCTGGTGCACACACACACGAAGACCAGCTGGCTGGCATGCATGCGTGTGCCGGAAACCAGAAGATCATCTTCCCGGTGCGCGCATGCGCTCCAGATGGCTGCTCTTCCGGTTTCGGTGCTCCTGCACGCATGAAAACAAGCTGGCCGCACGCCAAAACCCGGAAGAGCAACGGGAGATGGTTCATGTGGCCAGAGAGATGGCTCTGTGTGCCACTTCTGCCACGCATGCCATAGGTTCGCCATCACGGAGCTATGGTCTCCCTGTCCCGTGTAACAGGAGAACAAAAAAAAAAGAATTGCTCAAATTTATTTATTTAGCGTACGGCAAATACATGGACTTACAGTAGTTCAAATCTGAATGTCCAGTCCACCCAGCCATTCAAGGACAGGATGGTCTGTGTTGAGAAAAAATCAGACATTGGGCCGGTATAAACTCCTTTGTTGTCCTTTCGGCCTGACAGAGCCCGTTTTGTTGATCTGTTGCCATGAATTTAGAGAGCCAGGAGTTCTACAAAGATGTCTGACGGCCAACTGCCAAATTCTTCAATGTAGTCTGGCTGCAAATTTTTGCTTGTCGTTTGGTTCACACTTCTGTGCTATCCAGGGTGCACCACGAGGAGGCAAACTAGAGTTGCCCAAAGAATCATGGCTATAGAAGCTCAAAACGACATAGCCACACTTAGTAAGGCTGGTAGCCTGAAATGGCTGAGCAAATATAAACGCATCTTCCAAATGGACAACTATTTAAAGTCACAACAGCCAAAACATCTCAGGGAGACATTTGTGCGAGCAAGATTCGAACGGAGGCCCATATTAAAACAACATATACCTCACGTGTGGCCAGAATCTGAAAATGACGTTTAATACAGCACAATTTCTGACTAAAATGGTCCAACTGAGATAGGCATAGGTGGGTGGGCCTGATTGGGACAGATTGCAGGGGAAGATACAAAAATATAATTTTACGTCTTTTTAATTCTATTTTACATATTTTTGTATGAAATGATTGTATTTTAAACCTATCACTATTGTATTTTACCCTACTCATTTTAAAGATGAGAGCCTTGGTAGTACAGTGGTCTAAGGCACCCTGTTATTAAGCTGGTTATTAAGACCAGCTGCCTGCAATTACTGCAGGTTCGAATCTCGACAAGGCTCAAGGTTGACTCAGCCTTCCATCCTTTCTAAGGTAGGTCAATTGAGGACCCAGTTTGTGGGGGCAATAAGCTGACTTTGTATAAATATACAAAAAGGATGAAGGCTATTGCTGAGCACATTGTAAGCTGCCCTGAGTCTCCGGAGAAGGGCAGCATATAAATCAAATTAAAAAAAAAAAATTGTTTGTTTAGAATTTTATTGGTTGTGTGTCTGTATGTGTCTCTGTGTGTGTATGTGTGTACATGAGAAACTTTGTGGATAAGAAGTGAAACAAGAATTTTCTTTAAAAAATTTTTGAAAAGCACCTCTGGGACATGGCGGAGGCTACATTCCAGGAACTAACTTCTGCCACCAAAGGGGAAAGGGTTGGATTTTCCACTACATGGGCGTACCTGCAATTCCAGGCACTGGTCCAACATCATTCGGCGTTGGACCCAGGCTTTTTCCAAGTCCGCCCGTTCTTGGTCGAGGATGTCCAGCTTCTCCTTGATCTCAGGGCTGGCGTAATGGCCACGGGCCAGGAGCTGCTGTCCAAACTGCTCGAACGCCTGGAAGGTGCCAGCTCTGGCGTCAATTTCGGTGCGGTGTTCCTGAAAAGGGAGGGAGATGCAAGGGCTCAAATTGGGAAGATCTTCACAGGAAGGTCAGTGGTGGGCAGGCAGGTGGTTGAACTTGAGGGGGCAAATTCCTGGCTTTCTAGATTGCTCTAAGCGTTGTTACAAGCCTGGGTTGGATGTCACTCACCCAGCTTCAAATAGCTCCGTTTCACTCTACTGCACATCTCTTAATCCGGTTGTCCCAGCTTCGTGGCAGCCACCATGGCTGCCGCCCCCCCGCTGCCTACGCACAGAGGGTTCCCTCTGATCTCCGAGGAACTTGCCTGTTCCTCTTGGTCGTCCGAGGTACTCCTCTTTCTTCCCCATCCCTGCAGCACGGTTCCGATCCGAAAACCCATCGGCAGCGGTTCGGCAGCCGGGGTTTTCGCGGCGCTCATCAGAGCCTGCTATTTCCCCGACTGTCTTGCCGCGATGCCAAACTGGAAGTCATACATTTTTTTGATCCTAATTCCCAAAGACGTCTTAAGAATGCCCAAATTCTTGACCAAATTTGTCCCCACTAACAATGGGCAGTTTCAGGCCAATCTCCTAGGACTGGGGAGGGATCTGGTTGCTCCCTTGGTGGAAGAATAACAAGTAAAGAAAAACAGGAGACTAATCTGAAAGTCATCGAAAAAGCAGCAAGAAACGGGCCTCAGCTATCCTAGCACAGGTTTAAAAGTGGGTCTGGGGTCTTCACCCTGCAGGGAATCTTCACGTACTTGGTGTCTCTCCAGTAAGGCTTCTGCTCCCGTCACGTCCTTGGCCAGCTCATCGGAGGACACGAGGCCTCGGATCCCATTGATCCAAGACATGAGGTCCCTGGGCAAACAGAAGGTAGAGAGCAACCCGGTTACACAGGCAGGTCTCTGGGGACGTGATCCTGAGCCTTTGCCCCCAAACCTAAGCCCACCTGAAGTCGCTGAGGAAGCGCTGCAGGTCATGGGATTCGCCCAGCTTCTCTTTGCGCTGGTTGGCCCGTTTCCCGAGACTGTTCCAAGCCTGGTTCAGTTCTGTGCATTTTTCCTGGAGATCTTCCGATGATTCGGGGTGGGACTGGATCAGCCGCTCTGCCGTTTCTCCCAGAGAATTGACCTGAAGCACACAAACACACACAGAGAGAGAGAGAGAGAGAAAGGAGGAGAAGATCAGGAAGGATGGAATATTTTTGGCCCTAAAAAAAGAGAGAGGTTTTTCTACTTTGGGGGTTTGGCTAGTCTAAAGAAAAGAAGAATTAGGGGAGACATGATAGCAGTATTCCGGTATTTGAGGGGCTGCCACAAAGAAGACGGGGTCAACTTTAAGAGCCTCGGTGGTGCAGCAGAGTAAGTGCTGTTAAGTGCTAGCACTTAGCTGCCAGCTGCCTGCAATTAGTGCGAGTTCAAATCTCACCAGGCTCAAGGTTGACTCAGCCTTCCATCCTTTCGAGGTAGGTAAATTGAGGACCCAGATTGTGGGGGCAATAAACCAGCTTTGTATAGAACAATGCCGCTGGGGGGGGGGGGGCGAAAGCCCTAATAAGCAGGTATATATATAAAGGTATGCAGGCTATTGCTATAATGCATTGTAAGCCGCCCTGAGTCTCCGGAGAAGGGCGGCATATAAATTGGACTAATAAACTATGCCACCCAGAGTCCCTTGGGAGTGGGACGGCATAGAAATATGACATACATACATACATACATAAATACATAAATACATAAATAAATAAATAAATAAATAAATAAATAAATAAATAAATAAATAAATAAATTTATTCTCCAAAGCACCAGAGAAGCAGGACAAGAAACAACAGATGGAAACCAATCAAGGAGAGAAGCAACCTGGAATTAAGAAGAAACTTCCTAACAGTGAGGATAATTAACCAGTGGAACAGCTTGCCACCAGAAGTTGTGGGTACTCCAACAATGGAGGTTTTTAAGAAGAAACTAGACAGCCACTTATCTGAAATAGTATACGTTCTCCTGCTTGAGCAGGGGGCTGGACTAGAAGACCTCCAAGGTCCCTTCCAGCTCTAATTCTATTATTTGTATTGTATTTCTTATTCTATTCTATTCTATTCTATTCTATTCTATTCCACTCCACTCCACTCCATTCCTATTTCTTATTCTATCCTAATTCCTGTTTTCTATTTCATTCCATTCCATTTTCTATTCCACTCTCCTCTCTCACCTTGTCCCCAAGGGCTGCCAGGTCTCTCTCGAAGCCCTCATGCTTGCGTTGAAGGGCCTGCACGCTCGCCAGGTCATGCCCGTAATTGTCGGTGTTGAGCGCCTGATTCTTTTCTTCAATCCATTCCTTGGTCTCGTCAGCATCTCTGGAAGGCCACAATAATAGGAGTAAGAGCTCCGACGTTGTCCAGCGCTTTTGGCAGGTGAATGGACAGTCAACCTGCACGCACGAACATCGAAGGCAAAAATCCTTTCATCTAATCAGCCCAAAACTGAGCCTGGATAGCTCTGCAGACAAGGCACTGTAATTTAACACCAACTGTCTGCAATTAAAGTAAGTTCGAATCTCGCCAGGCTCAAGGTTGACTCAGCCTTCCATCCTTTCTAAGGTAGGTAAATTGAGGACCCAGTTTGTGGGGGCAATAAGATGACTTTGTATAAAATATACAAAAGGATGAAGGCTATTGCTTAACGCACTGTAAGCTGCCCTGAGTCTCCGGAGAAGGGCGGCATATAAATCAAATTAAAAAAACAAAAAACTCAACAGGAACAATCGTGGTCTTTCAATTCTGACTGGGCAGCACCCTAACAGATCCAGTTATGAGGGGGATGCAGGATAACAGCTGTTGTGGCCCGCCAGCTGCCAGTGGAGCTGGCGGCAGACTCGGACGATGAGGAGGTTGGGGAGGAACTTGGGCCAGTTCTGGAGTCTGGGGAAGGCTCTGATGGATGCTCTGCATCCGAAGCAGAGATAGAGCCAGGGTCGTTCAGCCTTTCCCAGCCACCGGAGAGACAGCTGCCTTTGGAGTCAGAGATGAGTGAGGAGGAGGAGGAGGAACAGCTGGGGCCTGTTCCAGATGCACGTATGCGCAGAGTAGATAGGAGAGGTGAACAACAGAGGACAAGGAGTCGACTCGGAAAGCAAAGCACACATTGAACGGCCCCTCCTTGGCTGGGGAATAAATAGAAGGAAAGGGGAGTGGGTTGTCGTAGGAGACAACCGTTCGTATTTCTGAAGATTTTGCTCATTGTGTTTCGTGCCACAAAGTGTGTTTGCCAGAATTTCATTTGCAGCCTTTCGTCACGGCCTTGCAATTATCGCAAGGAACTGATACGGTCTGCTGCGGCAGTGATCTCCTTGCAGGACTCTTGCCTGGACTTTCGGTGGGTGAATGCAATTAATTCATCAGAGGTAAATAAAGAGATTTTTTTTTTTTACTGGCGAGGAGTCCATTTCTTGTTTTTTGCTAAGGCGGGGTCAGAACAACAGCAGCAGCTCTCTCTCCTCACCTGTGGAACCGCTGGACCTCATGGGCGCTTCCCAACAGCTGGCTTCTCTCTTCAGCCAGCTGTTGTAGAGATCGCCAGCGTTCGTTCAGCTCCTGGAGAACACCAAGAAAATAAAGAAGAGGGTATTATCAGCCCAAGACATGGCAGGCGTGTCCTTTAAAAGAATGAAGGCTTAATTAATTGTCTTCTTAGTAGGAGAGAAGGTTAGATAGGGAGAAAGAGAGGAGGAGGGGGAGAAGGAAGGGGAAGGAGTGAAGGAGTAGGAGAGGAGGGAAGAAGAAAGTAGGAAGGATAAAAGAAGGGAGGGAGATGGAAGAGAATGAGAAGAAAGATTGCTGTACAATAAAAAAGATGGAATGGAAGAAAGGCAACCCCGAACATGTGTAAATATACTAGGATAAAGAATGAATTATCAAAAAATAAAGGAGAATAAATATGAGTAAAAATAGAGAAATTAGAATTTGAGGGCGAATAAAGATGTTGTTTATATAAATAAGCATAGAAATATTAAGATGTGATCAAAAAACATGGAAAAGGAAGATTTTGGCAGAAATTGTAACTAAGTCAAAAATGTATTTGGATACGATGAGTTGTATAAGATATGATACGGCCAATACTCTGTTCATAAAATATACAGGTCATGTGGGGGAAAACAAAAATCAATAAAACTTGATTCAAAAAAATAATAATAATTGTCTTCTTGATGCAAGACATTTTATAAGCTTAGGAGAATAGGGCAAGAAACTGATGATGTTACCCAGTCTGCTCACGAAACGTTCAGAAACCTAATTGAAACAAAGCTTGGAGAGCAAAAACCACTGCCAAAATGATGGCTTAAATCCACAGGAAAAAAACATGCCCGGAGAGAAATACGCAATTATTGTGCAATTGCATCCTTTCCAGGGGTGAAATGCTCTTGGTTCCGATCGGATCGCCCGATCCGGTAGTGATGGCGGTGGGTGGTTCGGAGAACCAGTAGCAAAAATCCCTGTGCCCCCCCCCCCCAATGTCCAGCTGTGCCGCCCGATCATCAGAGGCTTTTTTTTTTTTTACTTTTAAAAGCATTTTTTCTACAACCTCTTCCGATGAAAAAATGCTTTTAAAAGTAAAAAAAAAAAAAAGCCTCTGATGATCAGGCAACTCAGCTGGGATCGTCAGAGGCTTTTCAAAGCATTTTTTTCTGCAACCTCTTGGCCGAAGAGGTGGTTTAAAAAAATGCTTTGAAAAGCCTCTGACGATCCCAGCTGAGTTGCCTGATCGGCAGAGGCTTTTCAAAGCATTAGAAAAAATGCTTTGAAAAGTTTTTTTTTAAAAAAAAATTGGCCACGCCCACTCAGTCACATTACCCTCCCCACCAAACCACGCCCACAGAACCAGTAGTAACAAATTTTACATTTCACCCCTGGTCCTTTCCAAGAGTTGCTGATCAAGTAAAATGGGAGATAATAATCATCACCCAACTGTTATATTAAAGGTGGTAGTTTCTGTATTCTGCTTCCAAATTATTTGATGTGTTTTTAAAACCAGGAACTTGCTACAGGTAGACTTCATTTAGGGACCGTTCAAAGTTGTTACAACGGCACTAAAAAAAAGTGACTTATGGCTATTTTTCACAGTTACACCCTTTCTAGCACGCCCGTGATCATGCGATCAAAATTCAGGCGCTTGGCAACTGATTCATACTTATGACCGTTGCTGTGTCCCCGGGGTCACCTGATCCCCTTTTCTGACCTTCTGACAAGCAAAGTCAAGGGGGGGAACCAGATTCGCTTAACAACCGGGTTGTTAAGCGAATCTGTTGTTAAACTTATTCAACTGCGGAGATTTACTTAACAAATGTGGCAAGAGAGGTCTTGAAATGGGGCAAAACTCACTTAACAAACGTCTCACTTAAGAACAGAAATTTTGGGCTCCATTTTGGTCGTAAACCGAGGACTAGCTGTATAGGTTTTTAAAGCGGATGGAATTGGAAAGGTCGAAGGGTTTTTTTTTTTAACTGTTTCCATTCAGGGACGGAGGGGACATTCTTACCTTGATGGAGTTGAATGTTGCTACAGTGTGTACCATCATTCGTGCAGACTGGAGATAAAACGGGAATGGAAAACAAGAATTACTAAAAAGACCAAAGATCTACTGCATTTTTCGGAGTATAAGACGCACCTTTTTCCCCCTTAAAAGGGGGTGAAAATTTAGGTGCATCTTATACACCGAATATAGCCCTGCCCGCCCACTGGCCCCCACCCTTTGGCCTCTGCCTCCCAGCAATTTACCTCCTTGCAGCAAGCAGCAAGAAGAAACAGCCCATGTCAGCTTCAGCACAGCCTAATTAGCACAAGTTGATTGGATCGGCCTCCCGACTCTCAGCTGTTTTGCCCGGGCCTCTGCTGCTTGCTACAAGGAGGTAAATTGCTGGGAGCAGATTTTTTTTTTCCTGGTGCTAATCAAGCTATGCTGAAAACGAAAATGAAAGTAAAGCAGGCTGTTTGCAGCAACAAGGCAAAATTGCTGGGAGGCAGAGGCAGATTTCTTTTTCTTGTTTTCCTCACCAAAAAAAGGTAGGTGAATCTTATATTCCGAAAAATAAGGTAAAACCATTTAACTAATACTTCCTAATTTCTAGATCCTTTCTATTATATATTTTCTTACTTATTTATTCCTGTCCTCTAACCATTTGTACCATTTATTCCATATTAAGTAATATTCCGCTTTTCTTTTATTTCTTTCGTCAATTTATCCATCTCTGCACAGTCCAAAATTTTCCTTATCACCTCTTTGTCTTTTGGTATGACATTATTTTTCCCAATTTTGTGCATAGGTTATCCTAGCTGCAGTTATAATATGTAGAATTAGATATTGTATTTCTTTATTATAATTTCTTGGGGGCATGCCCAATAAAAATAATTCTGCTTTCAAGTCTATATTATGTTCTGTTATCTCTTCAAGCCACTTTTTAATTTTACTTTTTTGCTGTTGCATAAGTCCCCGTTATTTTCAAAGGAAATTTACCTTCCATGGAGAAGCGGTCTTGGAATCTGCTTCATCCTGTTGGAAAGAATTATCGGGGGGGGGAAAAAGAACTTCAGAGCTCGCCAACAGAAGCCACAAATTTTCCCCAAGTTATTATTTTTTTCAACATCTAGATTTATGCATGAAAAAAATCCTCACTGTTTCTCTCCTTAGGGACTTAAACTGAGGCTTGTTCCCCAGGGATTTTTCAAACAAACATTAAGTGAGGTTATACTTGTCTTTGGTCATTTTGAACATGTAAGACAATGTACAGTAGCGGCCAAAATTGTTGAAACCTTTTGGGGAAAAGGGCATTTTCTAAAACTAGCTAATAACACCACTTTTTTTGGGAGTAGTACCATAAAATTATATATCAATGGAAAGATAATTTAATCAAGAATGTAATGCAATAGCTTTTATGAAGGATTTGCTATTAGAACAGCAGTTACAGTATAAAGAAGGAAAGTGAAAGATGTAGAAAAAAACGAGATATACAAAAATTATCACGTCAGTTAATACTTAGTTGGGTAACCTTTAGCATGAATTATGGCCTTACAACGTCTTCCCATGGAGTGAACCAAGTCTTTTAGTTCTGCAGCTATTATCATGTGATATCAGGATTGAACTATGACTTCTATTAACTGGGCTTTATTACTGTGTCACTTCTGACTAACAAGTTTCTTTAGTTGACTGCTCCATAGATTTTCAATTGGGTGAAGGTCTGGGCTATTCCCAGGCCATTCCAGCAGTGGAATAGGATTGAAAAATCCTATTATTTTTTTTCCAAAAAAAAGTGTTATTAGCCATCAAACCTCAAAAATACACTTTTCCCAAAAGGTTTCCACAATTTTGGCCACTACTGTATACAGATAAGATGGAGAGATGTTAAGGGGGAAGGACTCTTCAGATCAACCTCTATTTTTCTCCCCCTTATTGCTTTTTGGAAATTGCACATCCCAATTTCCCCGCTTTCAAAAGCCACATATGAAAAGAAGCTTACCCGTGGCATCATTCCATAGACTTCCTAAAAAAAAAAAGAAGAAGAAGAAGAAGAAGAAGAAGACACAAACAATTATTTCTGGACGGAAGAATCTACATTCTGTAGAAAATCAGAAGTTCATTGTGCATTGCTAAAAGCACCTGCAAAGACTGGGCAGGAGACTCCGAGGAACCAAACGTACCTGCTGTTGCACTGCTTGAACCTCTTCAGCTATGAGACCTTCCGACTCCAAGTCGTTTGCCACCTTGTTGATGTCCTTCAGACGGGACTCGTTTGCTTTCAGATCCTGCGTGGAGTGAAAAATACTCGATGGGTGAGAATTCAGCAAGAGTTTTCTGCCCCAGCTCCGGATTTCTGAGGATATTGACACACACCAACGGTCCTTATCAAATTTATTAAGTAGCAAGAATAAACAAGACCGGCAAAAGGTTGGCAACCAGCCCAGAAAACAAGATATGATAAACAAAAATACTCTGATAATAAATACGAGTTGTTTCCAGCAAGAAAGCACTAGCTAGCTGCATGCGACTTAAATAGGCTAAGGGAGTGGCCAATTATCCTCAAGACCTACTCTCGAGGAGACCTCCTCCTCCTGAGTAGCGACTCCTGCCTTTTGGCAGCCCTGCGTGCCTCGAGCATTGAGGAGAGGCTCCTCCATTTCGCTCTCTCCACTTGAAGGAGCCTCTGGAGGTTCTGAAGGCCCTGGCTGAGTCTCTGCCTCTGGCACCACATCCTCTTCAGCCTCCTCGCTGTCCGACGCGAGCGCTGGCTGCGCAGGCTGCTGGCGTGACACACCAGCCTCCTCTTCGTTGGGTGATCAGCCACGATCCGCGCAGGCCGCTGGCGGGCCACAACAAAGAGAGAGACGCGCCACCATCAAACTGGGACTGTATCGGATGGCTCCATCTCACAGGAGAGTTGAGGCTCTCCCAGAATGACAGAGCTGATGAAGGCATTTCTTAATCACAGGTTGGGTTTGATGTGCATATTGAGAACAGAGTTACTCCTTCCAAATGCTAGTTAGCGCTTTTAACTTGTCTAGGAGACACTACACCACCTTTTAAAAGTCTATGGAGATTCTCAGCCATTCAGGTCATGGCTTTTTCAGGGGGCAACTGGATTTCTCTTGTTTTTTTCTTTGAAGAAAAGTCCAGTTGCCTCCTGAAAAAAGCACCTTTGGAACAACCTGGATGGCTGAGAACCTCCATAGACGTTTCAACAACAACAATTTATTACAGTCTTAGACCAGAGACCAGAACAAAAAAAAACAGTCAGTGTATATGCACTTAAAATTCTAGTATAAAATAATAAATAACAATTACAATCTATAATAAAATCCAGTGTCAATTACACACGGTCTGACTATACGATAGTTGCAATCCCTAAACTGTGTGGCCCGTTGTAGGTTCAATGCAGTGGTGAAATCTAAAATGTGTTACTACCGGTTCTGTGGGCGTGGCTTGGTGGTGGGGTAATGTGACTGGGTGGGCGTGGCCAATTTTTGTTTTACTTTTAAAACCATTTTTTACATGTAAAACCATGTAAAAAAATGCTTTCAAAAGGCTCTGACAATCCTAGCTGAGTTGCCTGATCGTCAGAGGGTTTTTAAAAAAACCTCTGCCGATCAGGCAACTCAACTGGGATCGTCAGAGCTTGGATCGTCAGAGCCATTTAAAAGGAAAAAAAGCCTCTGATGATCGTGCAGCTCAGCTGGGCATGGGGGGCAGGGGCAGGGATTTTTGCTACCGGTTCTCCGAACTGCCCACCGCCATCGCTACCTACTCGCCCGAGCCGGTCCGAACCGGGAGCATTTCACCCCTGGTTCAACACTAAAAGGGAAATGACTAAGCAGTGCAAAGGGTTTCCCACAATTGTTATATAACATCACTATGGTGGAGAAGAAAGTTGTTTGCGATGAATCCCCAGTGCATAGACTTTTAGCTAGATGTTCTGGTCCACCAGCAGCCTGCGGACCTGGCAGCGAAGTCGGGACAGTGAGGAGGCTGGAGAGGATAATGGGCCAGTCCTGGAGTCTGGGAAGGCCTGGACGAGGGCTCTGCGTCGGAGGCAGAGATGGGGCCAGGGCCATCTGGGAGTGATGCATGGACTCCGGAGCCTCCAGAGTCGAACAGCAGAGAGGCAGAGGAACAGGAGGAGCCTGTTCCTAATGCACGCATGAGAAGAGCTGCCAGAAGGCAAGAGCAGCTAAAGCAAAAGGGACGACTCAGGAGTAAGGCCAAGAGATGATTGGCCCCTCCCATAAGGCTTAAAAGACTAGCAACGGCTCTTGGGCTCTTTGTCGGAAAACAACATTGATAGATTTGTTTCTTGTCTTGCTGCATTTATTTCTTGTTTCTAAACTTTTGCCAAGAAAAGCCTTTGGCAGGTTGCCAAAGTAGACCAAGGTTGGTGATAAGGCTGAAGAACTGTGTTATGAAGAGTTTGTTTTGAATTAGTTTGGACTACACTGGGAATGAGTTAATTCTCAGCTGTTCTAATAAAATCTGTTTGGTTAGAACTGATTGCATCTGATAATACCTACTTGGGCCTAGGTCACGACACTAAAGAATTTGGGATGAACACCCTTTGAATGGTGTGGGAGTGGGAATGGATTTCCAGAGGAAAAAATTGCATTTGCACCACTCAGGTGACCCTGAGGACACAGATAAACCTCCAGTTGGCCTCAACGACCCTCTGAAAGGATGCAAAGAAAGGACCAGCTGTCTGCAAGGAGCATAAATCCTTCCAGAGTTGAAGAAGCTTCTTGAATGAGAAGCAAAACGTCTTAAAGAAAAAACAAGAAAGCCCAGTTTTTGCCTTTGGTACATCTTTTTAAGGAAGCTTCTCTTACATTGGTTGGATGGTCCCAAGAGAAGGTGCCCCAAAAATATCAACAGCCAGGTTCTTTCCGATGGAGACCTTTTAGACAGAGGAGTCCAACCTTGGCAACAAAAGTTGTGGAATTCAACTCCCAGCATGGCTGGCTAAGGAATTCTGGGAGTTGAAGTCCACAAGTCTTGAAAGTTGCCAAGGTTGGACACTCCTTGCTCTAGGACGGGGGAGGTCAAACTTGATTTCATTGAGGGCCACATCAGGATTGTGTTTGACCTTGGGGGAGGGGGGGCGTGTGTGGCCAGGGGAGCCAGTTCGATGTCACTTGAGGCTCCGTTTTTGGCTGCAAAAGCCTCCTGCAGCCTTCTGCCAATCAAAATGGAGCCCAGCCTCCTGGGCTCCGTTTTTGCTGACAAGAGGGCTACAGGAAGCCATCATGGCCGAAAATGGAGCCTGGGAGGACTGCACATGGTTCTCCTGAGCTCCATTTTTGCTGGCAGAGGACTACAGGAGGCCATCACGGCTGAAAACGGAGCATGGGCCGGTCCTTCGCTGTTTCCAGGGCGGCCCTGCAGGCCAGATCTAACCACCCCACGGGCTGGGGCCAGCCTCCGCGTTTGACACCCCTGCTCTAGGAGGTCGCCATCCTGACCATCTTGTTTCGGCCTCTGAGATTAGGGGAAGGAGGAGTATGGGTTCATGCCTCTCATGGCTGCCACTTGACCCGTTCCCATCACCCACCTTCTGGAAGTCGTCAAACTTCTTCTGCAGCACCTCCACCTGTTCGAGGTCGGCCCCCATCTCCTCGTTGGCCAGGGTGGCCTCCTTCTCGTGGATCCACTGCTGCAGCTCGTTGGCCTCCCGGAAGAGCATGAATTTCTTACAGCTTTTCTCCAGCATGTCTTTACGTTTCTCTCCCAGTTCCAGGAGGGAGTGGTACCTGCAGGGCAGAAGGGAGGAAGCAGACGAGAGGGCCCGGTCAGAGGGCGCCGGATGAAGGTGGCAGTGTCACACAACCAGCCCATCTCCAGAGGCTTTGAGCTTCGCGAGCAGAGAACCGCTGCCTTAGAAGCGCTCTACGAACAATCACAGCAGACCCAACAACGACAAGCGGATGGCGGCTGAGAGAAAAGGACGGTCCTTACAGCCCTGAAATTCCAGACTCCTTCATCCTCGGGGCTCCGCGGCAACTAACCAGATGGGCTCCAGTTAAGGACAGATTGTAATGGCGGAAAGGAATTGGGAGAATTGTATTCCCTGGAGCGCATCTGAGAGAAGCAGCAGGCTAGGGAAACTGTACAGGGAATCCTTGATTTACGACAGTTCATTTAGTGACCGTTCGAAGTTACAACGGCACGGGGGTGGGGAAGGTGATTTAGGACCATTTTTCACACGCTTACGACTGTTGCAGCATCCCCAGGGTCAAAATTCAGGCTTGGCAACCGACTCATGTTTATGACATGTTTATGTCCAGATATAAACTCAATGTTTATATCTGGGAAGCCAGATTGACTAATTTAACAACTGCAGTGATTCACTTATCAACTAGGCAAGACACGTCGTAAAACGGGACAACGCTCACGTAATTGTCTCGCTGAGCAACGTAAATTTTGGGCTCAGTTGCGGCCGTAAGTCAAGGATTACCTATATTCCCTAGAGCAGGGGTCTCCAACTTTGGCAACGTTAAGCCGGGAGGACTTCAACTCCCAGAAATCTGGGAATTGAAGTCCTCCCGGCTTAACGTTGCTGAGGTTGGAGACCCGTGCTCTAGAGCACATCTGGAGGGCATCACCCTGGGAGAAGGTAGCCCAGATCTAAAGAACCAGCGTCAATAAATTGTTTTTTTTCCTCCTGTTTTACACCAAAGAGGCTCTTGAGCCACTCAAAATGTCTACGAGAAATGGGAGAGACTGTGCTTTTTTCAAACACTTCCTGAAGAGCCCTTGGATTTGAGAGAGAGAGAGGCCCGTTCAGCTGTACACTCCTAAGAGAAGGCTACCCCAGAAAAAGGCAGAAAGACAGGGAAAAAAACACCAGCGGCTACTTGAGAGACACAGTGTGGTTTAACGACAGCTACGACCTACTCACAGTTCTTCCACCTGTTTCATACGCAGAGATACACTGCCGATCTCCTTAGTAAGGAAAGTCCTGCACAGATAAGAGAGAGAGGGAGGAGCACAGCAGAAAAAAAGCATGCACAAAAATTAGTCTGATTAACAAAAACGAAGGGGAAGGAAGGACGCTGTACAAGACAAACACAAAGGGCTCTTTTGGGGCAAACGACGGAAGGGAAGAGGACAGTAGCGTGAAGAAAACCGGGGCGTGATTACCGAGACCCGATCGTACAGTTCCCATTCAGTCAACAGAAGACAGGGCATGATTTTTTTTTTTTTAAAAAAAAGGCTAATGAGGACAAGAAGCAGTTGAGTCTCAGGTTAGGAAGGAAAAGATTAAAAAATAAAAAGAGGAATGCGGGTGATTTTTTTTTTTTTTTTCAACGGAACTGATTGCGGGGAAAGAAGCAAGAGCCGGCCATAGAAACTAGGGAGCTGGGAGTTAAAATCCTTCTGGAGAGACGAGGGTCGATTCCTAATCTGGTTAAATCAAAGCCTTACTGGTGGTCGATCTGTTCTTGGCGCAAAGCGATGCTGCCCTGTTCCTCTAAGAGGTTTTCGCGGGAGGTGGACTGCGCCGGGTCCAGCTTCTTCACGTAAGCCGCCGGCACGAATCCCTGACGGTCGTTCACTTCCACTTTCCACCAATCCTGCAGAAGGAGGAGGAAGGGGAAAAAAAATGATAAAAGAAAAAGGGAAATAAAAAGGGAATAAAATGGAGAAGGGGGAAAAAAAAAGGAATCGGGCTTGGGTTGTGTTTTGGACTTCTGCAAAAGAGGTGCAACTCACTGTTGTCACCAACACCCCCCAAAAGGTAGAAAGGGGATGAAGAGCATAGCTGGAACCAACGAAGGAGAATATTTGTAGCTCGGGGTTGAAATGAAGGGTCCTTGGTGGTCTCTGAGAGAGTGATGGTTATCTGGCAGACGTTTCATGACCCAACCAAGTAATGGCATCGGTCAGTGGTGAAATCTAAAATTTGTTACTACCGGTTCTGTGGGCGTGGCTTGGTGTGTGAGTGGGGGGTAATGTGACTGGGTGGGCGTGGCCAATTTTTTTAAAAAATTTTTTTTATTAAAGATACGTAGATAAAGATATTAAAGTATGTATGATAAACAAAATCATACATACATACAATACACAATATAGACAAACTATACATTAAAATCAAGTCTTACAACTTGAGCCTTAAAAAAAAGAAAGTTACCTCGGTATTGTATATTACTGTATATAAATATATTTTACTTTTAAAACCATTTTTTCTACAATCTCTTCGGCAAAGAGGTTGTAAAAAAAATGCTTTCAAAAGGCTCTGACGATCCCAGCTGAGTTGCCTGATCGGCAGAGGCTTTTTTTTCTTTTAAATGCCTCTGACGATCCCAGCAGGCAACTCAGCTGGGATCGTCAGAGGCATTTAAAAGGAGAAAAAAAAGGTTTTGTTCCTTTTAAAGGTCCTTGGTGAGCCTGCTTGTTTCTTTGCAAACGTTTCATGACCCTAACTAGGTAACATCATCCGTGCTAGCCCACTAGCCTACCACAGTACAATAGCACTGATGATGTTACCTAATTGGGTCATGAAACGTCTGGAAGAAAACAAGCAGGCTCAGAGAGCACCAGGGACCCCCTCATAGCTGGAACGTTTTGAAGGTTCTGTGGCTGATTCAGAATTTCACAGGATCTGGTTTTTACCTTGTTGGTGCTGTTCAGGAGAGTCAAAATGTCCCCCTTCTTCATGGTGACCTCGCGTGGGCTCTTCTCCTGGTAGTCGTAGAGGGCCAAGACCAGCTCTTTGCCCGTTTCGTCATCTGTAGGGGCCACTTGTTGCTGGAAAAAGAGAAACGGTTCCTTGGATTAAACTCTTGGACTAAGGATGGGTCCTTGGATTTCGGAGCACGCTGAGATGGGTGCCCTATTCTCCTGGTGGCTGGATCACTTCAATTGCTCAATTCAATTCAGAACTGGATCCTATGTCAGGGGCCTGTGAGGGACATCAACATCTGGAAAAAGGCCCCCGTCAGTCAACAGGAGTGCTGATTTACCACCAGCTTATCAAGTACATGAGCCTGGGTGGCGCAGTGGTTAGAGTGTAGTACTGCAGGCTACTTCTGCCGACTGCTGGCTGCCTGCAATTTGGCAGTTCAAATCTCACACCAGGCTCAAGGTTGACTCGTCCTTCCGAGGTGGGTAAAATGAGGACCCAGATTGTTGGGGACAATATGTAGACTTTGTAAACTGTTTAAGAGAGGGTTGTAAAGCACTGTGAAGCGGTATATAAATCTAAGGGCTATGGCTGTCTGTCTGTGTTTGTGTTTGTGTCTGTGTCTCTATCTATCTATCTATCTATCTATCTATCTATCTATCTATCTATCTCAGCTATCTATCCACTCTACCTCTTTATCTTTATCGTCCTATCTATCTATCTATCTATCATCTATCTCAGCTATCTATCTACTCTACCTCTTTATCTTTATCGTCCTATCTATCTATCTATCATCTATCTCAGCTATCTATCTACTCTACCCCTTTATCTTTATCGTCCTATCTATCTATCTATCTATCTATCTATCTATCTATCTATCTATCATCTATCTCAGCTATCTACCTCTTTATCTTTATCATCCTATCTATCTATCTATCTATCTATCTATCTATCTATCTATCTATCTATCTATCATCTATCTCAGCTATCTATCCACTCTACCTCTTTATCTTTATCATCCTATCTATCTATCTATCTATCTATCTATCTATCTATCTATCTATCTATCTATCTATCTATCTATCTATCATCAGCCATGGTGGCACAGTGATTAAAATGCAATATTACCAGCTAACTCTGCCCACTGCCAGCAGTTCGATCCTGACCAACTCAAGGTTGACTCAGCCTTCCTTCCTTCCAAGGTCGGTCAAATGAGGATGCAGATTGTTGGGAGGGCCAAAGGCTGACTCTGTAAACTGCTTAGAGAGGGCTGTAAAAGCACTGTAAAGCAGTATATAAGTGCTACTGCTACTTAGGAGGCGAGGGCTTGGCAGCAGAAGCAAACAACAGCCGACGTCTTTACAGCCAGCCATCGACAGCTAAAAAGGCACACACAATAGGCACCATATAAGCAACACACACACACACACACACACCAACCAGAAACGCACACTCTGCTGGAGAGAAATTCCCTGAAGATGGGCTCCAGCACGAATCCAGAAGCTCGAAAGACAAAAAAAACCCGATTGGATCCTGAGACATCCCCATCTCTTCTTCTTACCCGACAGGCCTGGGCCTGCTCCTTCAGGGCTTGAATGCTACTGCCGTAGGCGGAGAGATCGGACATCAGAGCTTCGTGCTTCTTGAGAAGAGCCTGAAAGGAAGAGAAAAAAACCCCCCATCTTTAGACCTCTCTCGGGTTTTACCGCGTTTCCCCAAAAATAAGACCCTGACTTATATTTTTTTGAACCCCAAAATAAGCGCTAGGCCTTATTTTCGGGGAAGTCTTTTTATTTTGGGGCCCGTGGAGCAAGACGGGGCTCCTCTTGCCATATTGCCTGATTTCCAGTTCTGTCTCCTTAACCCAGGGGTCAGCAACCTGCGGCTCTGGAGCCACATGTGGCTCTTTGGGCCCTCTGCTGTGGCTCACCACTGGCTGGCCCCGCCCCTCACCCTCCCCTCCCAGTCATTCCTTGCCTGGCCTGAGAAGGTAAGGGCGACGGTGGGGGATGGGAGGAGCGGCCAGGGCAGAGAGAGATACAGAGAGAGGGAGAGAGAGAGACATAGAGAGATACAGAGAGGGAGGGGGGGAGAGAGGGAGGGGAGAGAGAGATGTCAAAAAGGATTTTGTGGTTCCTGATGTTTTTTAACAACTGGTTCTCTGCCCTAATGAACAGCTGGCTAGGCGTGGCTGGGGGATGGGAGTCATGTGACTGCCGCAAGTGAGTGACATCAAGCTGGCCACGCCCAGCCAGGTTTTGTGGCTCCCGGTGTTTTCTTTTCTGTGGGAAATGGGTCCAAATGGCTCTTTAAGGTTGCAGACGCCTGCCCTAAACCTAACCAGAGGAAATGGTGGGGATCGGCTGCGCATCCGGTTAAATATTTTCGGGGAGGGCTTATTTCAGTGCATGTGCTCAAAAGCCCGATTGGGCTTATTATCCAGGGAGGTCTTATTTTCGGGAAAGCAAGGTATATGGACCAGGTCAGAAGTTCTCACGCAGGACCTTCACACCATGCCCAGTTGTGATCTAGGAACAAAGGGACGCACCTCGGCGGAGTCCTCGTCCTTTCCGTAGTCCGTGCTCCCCACGATGGGCTCCTTCTCCCTCATCCAAGACTCGGCCTCGTTGGCGTCGGCGAAGTACTGTTGGGCCTGCAGAGAGTCTTCCAAATCTTGACGGCGCTGAGAAGCCTTCCCTTTCAAGGTTTCCCACTTCTGGTTGAGGTCGTTCAGTTTGACTTTCACGTCTTCCGCGGCAAAATGCCCTAAGCGACAAGAAGCGTGTTTCTTCTGGTTAAGATTCGGAGGTGGGTGTCAGCCTCTATGGAGCTTGCTTGCTTTCAGCTGCCATTTTAACGGGAGTGGGGAGGCATGGCTGGTATTTGGGAGGGGAGCGGGAGTGAGCTGGTGGAGATGTCTCGGAAAAGGGAGGAAAATTCTCACTGTCTTCATGGCAGCTGCAGAGAGAGCCGATAGCTGTCAAGGTCAACCTTTCCAGCATACCAGATAGATGGGGGCCGCCCGAAGAAGTACCCCACATCAGAGGTGGATTTCATTCAGAGAATGTGATTTATGACATGGCCAGGGGGGGAGGGGAGAGACAGGGTCATAGGGGAACGTAAATCTACGTGGGGTCAGTCCTGACTGTCTGTCAAGTTTCTGAAAGATGCCCTAATTAATTCATGAGCCATGATCCAAACTTCAAAGGAAATATAGCGATTTATTAGGAGCACCATTCCGGCAATACTCGGATGCAGTCAGGACTGACCCCACGTAGATTTACGTTCCCCTATGACCCTGTCTCTCCCCTCCCCCCCTGGCCATGTCATAAATCACATTCTCCAATTAACCACTCTGGCTGGCTGTGAAACCTAACACCCTCCTTCTGATTGCGGTCAGGAAGAATGTATGGAATTCACTTCAGTTCTCCCTCCCTCCTGCTCATGGCAACTTGAAAGCTTTGCAAGTTGACATGAGGTGGGAATGGAGATTTTACAGTATCCTTCCCTTGCCACGCCCACCAAGCCACACCCATGCCCACAGAACCGGTAGTAAAAATTTTTGAAACCCACCACTGCCCCACATGACACCAAGGGAAGATGTGGATTGGAGACTCAGCCTGGGTGCTTGGGGTGTGGGAGGGATTTGGGGGTTGCTTTCAATATGTCATCTTCGCGCCTATTGCCTCAGGCTTTGCTTTTCTTTTGCTACATTCATGCTCAGTAAAAGCATGTTTGTTCTCTACAAACATGGAGTTGGGGTTTTTCTTCCTTGAGTTTTGAACGGAGGCACACCTGACGGTGGGAAAGCGCACAAGGTCTCACCCACCAGCCTGGGGTCGGTTGGAGTTTCTCCATCCGAGGAAGGCTCCTTCCTGGCTGCCCCATGAGAAAATTAATTATAGTGGGGAGTGGGGTGGACTTTCTGAGGCTTCCCTGGACAAAGCAGGGGTGATTGGAATGGAAATGAACGGGTTTCCAGAAAAATCACACACTACAGGAACCATTCGCGACTCAGTTTGAGATGCAGAAAACATAAACTCGTCCCCAACAGCCTCGTCCCCACCGCTGCTTGTCTTCAACGGTGAAGGGACACTGTGCAGAAAACATCCTGCAAGCCAAGAAGGCATCCTTTTGCACCACTCAGGTGACTCTTGAGGACAAAGATAAACCTCCAAGCGGCCTCAACGAATCTCTCAAAGGATGCAAATGACCAGCTGTCTGCAAGGAATATAAATCCTTCCATTCCCCACCATCATCCAGTCAGAGCTGAAGAAGCTTCTTGGATGAGAAGCGAAACATCTTCAAAAGAAAAAAACCAGAAAGTCCAGGTGCCTCTTGAAAAAGCACCTTTGGGACAACCATGACCTGGAGGACTGAGAATCTCTACAGATTTTTAGCTATGCAATTTGGGATGAACAATCCTTCAAATAGGGTGGGAGTAGGAATGGATTTCCAGAGAAAAAAAATGTAGACTACAGGAACCAGGAGCAATACTCAGGTGACCCTGAGGACACAGATAAACCTCCAAGCGGCCTCAACAACTCTCTCAAAGAACGCAAATGACCAGCTGTCTGCAAGGAGTATAAATCCTTCCATTCCCCACCATCCAGTCAAAGCTGAAGAAGCTTTTTGGATGAGAAGCAAAACGTCTTCAAAAGAAAAAAAAAGTCCAGTTGCCTCCAGAAAAAGCATCTTTGGGATAATAACCATGACCAGGACGACTCCACCGACATAACAGAAAGGAAACTTCCTCCACTAAGAGACATTGTAATCGTAATGTAATACGTGTGAATCACAGCTTTAAACTTAATGTAAAATGCTTTAAACTCAGTCTGTAGAAAATTCGATCTTTGTAACAACGGTTTTCAGAGCCTGGGATACCTTACCTGATTTAGTTGTCTCGGAAAGTATCTTCCACAGTTTTTAAATCTAACTAAATTTTGGTGGACCTCAACCCATCTTAAAGAGGTCCCGGGGGTGTGTGTCTCAGTGGCTAAGACGCTGAGCTTGTCGATCAAAAGTTCAGCGGTTCGAATCCCTAGTGCCGCGTAACGGGGTGAGCTCCCGTGACTTGTCCCAGCTTCTGCCAACCTAGCAGTTCGAAAGCAGGTAAAAAATACAAATAGAAAAAAATCGGGACCACCTTTGGTGGGAAGGAAACAGCGTTCCGTGTGCCTTTGGCGTTGAGTCATGCCGGCCACATGACCTCGGAGATGTCTTCGGACAGCGCTGGCTTTTTGGCTTTGAAATGGAGATGAGCACCGCCCCCTAGAGTCGGGAACGACCAGCACATATATGCAAGGGAAACTTTACCTTTACCTTTAAGGGGGGGGGGGGGGGGCTGTCAGTGCACTAACGTACTTGTCATCCCTGTCACATTTTAATTTTTTTTTTTTTCATTTTGCCTGTTCAAATTTGTAGTTTTCATTTGACGAGTAAATGAAATAAATGAGAAATAAAGAGAGGAAGAGACGCACCTTCGTCTATCATGGAATTTCCTTTCTGGGTGACCGCTTTAATGCGGGGTTCGTGGCCAGCGATCTCCGCTTGCAACGCTTGGTGTTTTTTCAGCAGGTTCTGGACCCCAATGAGGTCTTTGCCTGGAATGAGAAGGGAAGGACGTGATCAGCAGCCGTTCCAATAAAAATGCTTACAATCCCTGAATGAAAGAAACACAGGGGCTGTCATAAGCCACCTAACTTTGTAAACACAGGTAGTCCACGATGTATGACCACAATTGAGCCCAGAATAAGAGCCTTGATGGTACAGTGGTCTATGCACCCTGTTATTAACACAGCTGCCTGCCATTTACTGCTGGTTCGAATCTCGCCAAGGCTCAAGGTTGACTCAGCCTTCCATCCTTTCTAAGGTAGGTGAAATGAGGACCCAGTTTGTGGGGGCAATAAGCTTTGTATAAATATACAAAAGTATGAAGGCTATTGCTTAACGCATTGTAAGCCGCCCTGAGTCTCCAGAGAAGGGCGGCATATAAATTAAAGCAAAAAAAAAAAAAAATTATGTTGCCATGTGAGGCTTTGGTTAAGTGAGTTTTGCCCCATTTTACAACTTTGCTTAGCATGTTTGTTAAGCGGATCAATGCAGTTGTTTAAATTAGTAACACTTCCCCCGTTGACGTCGCTTGTCCGAAGGTCACAAAAAGGAGATCACATGCGACCGTCATAAATGTGAACTGAATGTGCATGTATATTAACCCATAAGGTGTGGCTACAATATTATTACAAGTAGTCCTCCAATTACAACAGACCATTCAAAGTTACAACAGAAATTGAAAAAAGGGATTTATGGCAGTTTTTCATACTTATCACCATGTGGTCAATATTCAGAGCTTGGCAACTGACTCATATTTATGACGGTTTCAGTGTCCCGGATGCATCCAAGCATCAAACATCTGAATGTGAATCCTGTGATCCTGGGGATGCTGCAACGGTCGTAAGTGTGAAAAATGGTTCTAAGCAGGAGTGAAATGCTCCCGGTTCCGACCGGATTGCCCGATCCGGTAGTGATGGCAGTGGGTGGTTCGGAGAACCGGTAGCAAAAATCCCTGCACCCTCCCACCATGCCCAACTGAGCCGCACGATCATCAGAGGCTTTTTTTTTTTTACTTTTAAAAGCATTTTTTCTACAACCTCTTCCGACGAAAAAATGCTTTTAAAAGTAAAAAAAAAAAAGCCTCTGATGATATCACACGGCTCAGCTGGGATCGTCAGAGGCTTTTCAAAGCATTTTTTTTCTGCAACCTCTTGGCCGAAGAGGTGATTAAAAAAATTGCTTTGAGAAGTCTCTGACGATCCCAGCTGGGTTGCCTGATCGGCAGAGGCTTTTCAAAGCATTAGAAAAAATCCTTTGAAAAGTTTAAAAAAGAAAAGAGTTGGCCACGCCCACCGTCACATTACCCACCACCACCACCAAGCCACGCCCACAGAACTGGTAGTAACAAATTTTACATTTCACCCCAGTCACGTTTTTCAGTGCCATTGTAACGTCAAATGGTCGCTAAATGAACTGCCGTAAGTGGAAGACTACCTGTATTTCCCTTTACGTGGTGTTATCGATTAGCTGCTCAAAACTAGCCATTGTTATCAATGAGTGTGGATGTGTAAACACGTCTTGCACTCTCCCTGCGCTAACCTCGGTTGGTCGATGCTGCGATCGGCTCCTTCTCTCGGATCCAGGTTTCTTCGTCTTCGACGTCGCGGAAGAGCTGCTGAAGGCGGAGGGAGTCCGCCAGTTTCTGCTTGCGGGACACCATCGGTTCCTTCAGGGCTTCGTAGCGGGCCACCAAAGCCTCCTGCTTCTTCTTGATGTTGTCCGCGTCAAAGTGCCCGGCCTCTTGAAATTGGCGAGCCTGGATGGTGATGCCGTCGATGCGGTCCTAAAACAAGAACTGAAGATCAGCGGTAGCCACCTTGCAAGGACCACCTCTCTCTACTCTGAACAAGTCCAAAAGTTACGTTTCCTTCTTCCATTGTCCTCTGAACAAATCCAGTGTTAAGTCCCCTTCTCATGATTTATGTAGGTATTTATGTATCTCTTGATTTATGTTGATCTCCTTTATTTAGTATCCTATTATGATTTAGGTTGTTTGCTTATTTAGTGTCCTAGGGTTATCACTGAGTTTGTATCTTATTTTATGATGATTGTATTTTATGGTTACGATCCTGATTTATCACTTGTTGCTTGGATGTACACTGAGAGTTCATGTGCTGGAAACAAATTGCTTGTGTGTCTATCACACTTGGCCGATAAAAAATTCTAATAATTCTAATTAATTCTAATTCTACCAATAATTCTGCAATTTACGCACCAGGGACACATTCACTGTGTGTCTATCACACTTGGCCAATAAAAAATTCAATTCTAATTCTAATAATTCTAATTCTAAATTAATTCTAATTCTACCGATAATTCTGCAGTTTACGCACCAGAGACACATTCACTGTGTGTTTATCACACTTGGCCAATTGTCAGCACTTCAAGCTGCATTTACTCTAGTGCTGACATAAGAAGGAGAAGTGGAGGCGTCTGGAAAGGGACGTTTGACTTTTCACCTACTTATTTTCCCTGGAGATAATATCCCCTAGGAGATGGGATGGGAGGGGGGAAATTCCTTTGAGCTGGAGCGGTAGATTAGGGGTAGAATGACTTGGAAGATGACCAATGAGTGCAGGGAAGTGGGGAACGGAAAGGGAGGGTTTTGGGTCTGGAAGCCAGTGTTGGTTTCAATGAGTCGAAGGTAGAATGTCGTGCTTAATAAATGGGAATTTTGCCTCAAAGACTTTGTTTGAAATGCAATTTACTTGAGACGACCTCGAAACCTGACACCTATAAAGAATTCAATTCTAATTCTAATAGTAATTCTAATTCTACAGCCCTCCAATCATGACTGGTCTCCCTCGAGGAGAGGACTGGGCAGGTGGGGAAAGAGAAGGAGCTGTACCTGGTGGGCAGCTACGTCTGCCTCCAGCAGGGCATGTTTCTTCTGCAGATTCTGAACATTAGTTAGGTCTTTGCCGTAATCGTCAGAAGCCAGGTGGCCTTCCACTTCGTACAGCCACAGCTCAATGTCCTCCACATTGCGGTTGAATTGCTGCTGCTGGTTGGCTTCGCACAATTTGATCCCTGGAAGGGGAGAAGGGGAAGACTTCAGAGCTCTTGCGCACTTACGAAAGGCCTTTGAGACCCCATTTTTCTTCTTGTCTTCCCTCCCTTCCTCTTTCTCCACCTTGTACCTTTCAGCTCAGTAGCTTCCAGCAGTTTTTTCCACAAGCTGAGGACTTCGTTCATGCGAACGGCCACTTCGTCTGAGGCGTAATGTTTCACGTCCATCAGGTTCTGCCCGGCTTTCTCGAGGGCATCGATGCGACTCTGGTTGGCCGAGAGCTCGGCTTCAAACGCCTGGTGTTTCTGGACCTTCCCTTGTAGGTTGGACGGGTCCTACGAAACGGAGGAGACCAGATCAATGGCAGTTGGGTTAGGTCAAGGGTCAGCCACCTGCAGCGCTGGAGCCGCATGTGGCTCTTTCACCCCTCTGCTGCGGCTCCCTATCACTCAAAATATGCGTCCCAATCGCCAATGTGTGACACCCACCAGCACATGATTTATTGAGCTTTTCAACCTCCGGTAGACTAACCATAGATAAATCCAAGACAAGAAAAGTTTCAGAAGAAAACAGAACATTGAATTCAACTACAGATGTTAGTTTTGTGACAGCACAAGAAATAGTCAGGCACGGGAGGGGTTTTGTGGCTCCCGGTGTTTTCTTTTCTGTGGGAAATGGATCAAAATGGCTCTTTGAGTGTTTAAGGTTGCAGACTCCTGGGTTAGGTCAACCTTGGGTATTCAGTATCATGGGAGACAGGGATTATAACAGTTGAACGATAGCAAAGCTGCATTCCCGAATTAGGAGGAATTGGTTCCAAAATTGTTGAAACTTCCTAACTATTAAAAGCAGGAAGCATCTCTTAATGTTGCAGGTAGTCCTCAACTTACGACCACAATCGAGCCCAACATTTCTGTTGCTAAGTGAAACATTTGTTAAGTGAGCTTTGCCCCATTTTATAACTTTCCTTGCAACCATTTTTAAGTGAATCATATTGCCGTTGTTAAGTTAGTGACACGGCTGTGAATCTGGTTTCCCATTGGCTTTGCTCGGCAGAAAGTCAAGCAAAAGGGGATCACACGTGACCCCGGGACATTGCAACCCGTCATAAATATGAATCAGATGCCAAGGATCTGAATTACGTGATCGAGGGGAGGCCGCAACAGCCATAAGTGAGAAAAAACAATCATAAGTCACTTTTTTCAGTGCCGTTGTAACTTCGAATGTCATTGTTGTTAAGTCGAGGACTATCTGTACTGTTCTTGTAAAGAGAGAAGGGACTGGATGCGTGAAGGCTGGGGAAAGAGGGATAGTTTGGCCAATTGTAGAAAAGGACTTTTGGGTGGATTCAAGAGAATAAAAGAAACCCTAGACCAGAACATTCTTTTTTTTCTGTTGGAATTCATTCTTGGAATGTATTTTTAATGCAACAACTACAATAGTATTTAGCCAGTAGATGGCAGCGTTTACAAGTTTGGATCTACGGTATATACCAGGGGGCTGCAACCTTAAACACTCAAAGAGCCATTTGGACCTGTTTCCCACAGAAAAGAAAACATCGGGAGCCACAAAACCTGGGTGGGTGTGGCCAACTCGGTGTCATTCATTTCTTCCAGTCACATGACAACCCCCCCCAGCCACACCTACCCAGCCGGTCATTAGAGCAGAGAACTGGTTGTTAAAAAACACCAGGAACCACAAAACCCTTCTGATCTCTCTCTCTCCCTCCCCCTCTCTTTCTCCCTCTCCTGCTCTCTCCCTCCCTCCCCACTCTCTGTCTCTCTCTCTCTCTCCCCCCCTCTCTCTGTATCTGTCTCTGCCCCGGCCGCTTCTCCATCCCCCTCTGTCCCCCTTACCTTCTCAGGCCAGGCAAGGAGTGACTGGTAGGGGAGGGTGAGGGGCGGAGCCAGCCAGTGGTGGGAACCCCCGACAGGGAACCACAGCAGAGGGCCCAAAGAGCCGCATGCGGCTCCGGAGCCGCAGGTTGCTGACATCCGGTATATACTCTATGCTCTTTTGGTTTAAGTAGAGTTTCCTGTTAGTTTAAAGTAGTTCAGCAGTAAAGCACATGGTGACTGTACTGTTTGCTCTGTGATGCTATAGAATTTCTAACTTTTTCTTTCTCTTTTTCTTTCTTTCTTTTTCTTTCTTTCTTCCCTTCTTTCCTTTCTTTTTCTTTCTTTCCTTTCTTTCTCTTTCTTTCTTTCCCCTCTCTCTTTCTCTCCTCTTTTTTTCTCTTCTTCTCTCTCCTTTCTCTATCTCACACACACACATCCAACAATATATATCGCATTGCAGCCACACCTTGTAAGCCTCATCCGTTGCAGTTTTCATCTTTTCATTGATCCAGCTTTTCAGCTCATCTGAGTCTCTGAAAAACTGCTGCAGGTGGAAGGAGTCGGCTAGCTGTGTTCGACGCAGCATGGCCCGTTCGTGCAAGGTGTTGCGACGGCTCAGCAGCTGGCGGAAGATAGGAACACACAAGCCTGAATCGATAGCAACAGTCCTTGAGTCCTTCTGTTTTCTTTCAATAGCAGCCTGCAGGTAATTCCTCCCCACACCCCACAAAAGATACCAAACAAAGAAAGGGCAACTAGGAAATAAGCAAGATACGAGGTTGCATTTGAAACTTACAGCATCTCTGCGGGTGGCCACGTCTTCCTTGGCATAGTGGTTATTCTGAATCAGTTTTGTTGCAAATTCATCCAGGGCCTATAAATAAAAAAGTATTTATTTACTCAAGAAACGGGATATTTTTTTCTTTTGAACGACTCCACTTATTGGAGACTCTGAAGAAATAAATAAACCTCTCATCGGCATCAAGAGGTTGTAAAATATAACGGCCAGCATGGACACAGTTGAGAAAATTAGGGTGGGTATCATCTACTTACCTTCCTTACCAGTTTGGAAGTGCACATGCCCCGCCTGCGCACACATCACATGCGCGCACATACCTTCTGTGCATGTGCAGAAGGTACTGAACACATTACTTCCTCGTTTTAATCAGTTCTCACTGGATCGGGCGATCCGGTAGCGATCCTGGCGGCTGGTTCGGCGATGCGGTAGCGATGTTGGAGTGAAGCTCCGCCCACCTGCCTGGGTGTTGTTACTTCCTGGTTTTAACCAGGTTTTAACTGGTTGTTAAAACACCCAGGCAGGTGGGCGGAGCTTCACTCCATCATCGCTACCGCATCGCCGAACCAGCCGTCAAGATCGCTACCGGATCACTCGATCCGGTGCGAACTGGGAGGATTTCACCTCTGGTGAGTATCCCTGTTTGAGTGGGTGGAGGAGGCAGGTGGAATTGTTAGTTACCACCAAAGGAATGATATGAAGCGGGTGTCAGGTTTCGATATCGTCTCAAATAAAATAAATTGCATTTCCAAACAGATAGTCTTTGAAGAAATCTTTCATTTTATTTAGCAGGACAATCTGGCCCCGATCATGGTGTAGCCAACTCTGAATTCCTGCCCCCACACCCTCCCTTTCCGTTACCCAAATCTCTGTGTCTCATTGGCCTTCTTCCAAATCACTCTCCCCATATCTACTACTTAAGCTCCCAGGAATGTCCCCCCTCCCATCTCATCTCCTAGGGGATATTATCTTCAAAGAAAATAAGTAGGTGAAATGTCAAGCGTCTTCTTGCCAGCTGCCCCCTCTTCTTCTTCTTATGTCAGCACTAGAGTAAATGCAGGTTGAAGTGCTGACAGCGGAATTATAATCATATCCTACATATCATGGACCAAAGCCAATTAAAATAAAACTGCAGTGTTTATCCTTCAGTCTGAAGAAAAGAACAATGCACAGCTATCTTGATAGCCCCAAATTTTAATCTCAGCTGATATACATCTCACTTCCTTAGACACGAGAGCCACACAGGTGACCTGGGGCCAAAGGCATTTTTTTCAGCCCAACCCACCTCATACAGTTGTTATGGTGAGAAAATAAAAGAGTGTCTTATTTCTGCTGCCTTGAAGAGTATAAAACAGTGGTGAAATTCAAAAATTTTCCCTACTGGTTCTGTGGGTGTGGCTTGGTGGTCATGTGACAGGGTGGCATGGCTTGGTGATCATGTGACCGGGAAAACCAACTGTCACACTTGACACAAAAATAACACAAAAGCTACACAACTGACTTACACACAATGCAAAAGCAACTGGACTTCACACAAAATGGCCCGTGCAACAAGCAGGAATCTCACAGAGTCACAGAGAGCTCAAAAACCAACTATCAGACTTTACGGTTGGGGCAACAGGTAGTAAAAAAAAAATGCTTTAAAAAGTAAAAAAAAAAGTTCCGAGGATCGCGCAACACAGCTGATTGTCACAGCTGATTTTTTTTTTTTTTTTGCTTTAATTTATATGCCGCCCTTCTCCGGAGACTCAGGGCGGCTTACAATGCGTTAAGCAATAGCCTTCATTCTTTTGTATATTTATACAAAGTCATCTTATTGCCCCCACAAACTGGGTCCTCAATTCACCTACCTTAGAAAGGATGGAAGGCTGAGTCAACCTTGAGCCTGGCGAGATTTGAACTTGCAGTAATTGCAAGCAGATGTTAATAACAGTGCTTTAGTCCACTGTACTACAGGAACCTTTTTTTTTTTTTTTTACTTTTTAAAGCAATTTTTACTACAGGTTCTGGTGAACCAGTAGCATTTTCACTACCGCCCCAACCGGTAGCATTTCACTCCTGGTACAAAACCAAGGTGGGTTATAAGTCCCCACCTTAAATACCTAATCAAGCGTGCGGCTGTTTGCAAAACCAAGCAGGGTTATCTTTCAGAACTGTCAAGTGGCAAGTTCTGATGAATAATTTAATTGGCTTAATGACCTGGAACTAATTATAGAGGCTATCTTCCAATGGGGCTAACCCATGAAAATGTGGGCCATGTAACCAGGGATAGCTTAGCTTGATTAGTGAAGGCTTTAAAAAAGTAACTGATGGTGTAATCTTCCATTCTAGGGAATTTAAATTGGATAGGTTCTCAAATAACAAGAGCCTGTAGTACAGTGGACTAAAGCACTGTTACTAACAACTGCTGCCTGCAATTACTGCAAGTTCAAATCTCACCAGGCTCAAGGTTGACTCAGCCTTCCATCCTTTCTAAGGTAGGTAAAATGAGGACCCAGATTGTGGGGGCAATAAGCTGGCTTTGTATAAATATACAAAAGGATGAAGGCTATTGCTTAATGCATTGTAAGCCGCCCTGAGTCTCCAGAGAAGGGCGGCATATAAATTAAAGCAAAAAAATAAATAAATATGTGGCTGTAACCAGCCAGTCCCAGAGGAGATCAACCCTGACTGACTGCTCTTTAGAAGGCCAGATCCTGAAGAGGAAACTCAGATCCTTTGGCCACCTAATGAGAAGGAAGGACGGACTCCCTGGAGAAGAGCCTAATGCTGGGAATGATGGAGGGCAAAAGAAGAAGAAGGAGATGGCAGAGAACGAGGTGGCTGGATGGAGTCACTGAAGCAGTCGGCGTGAGCTTAAAAGGACTCCAGAGGATGGTAGAGGACAGGAAGGCCTGGAGGAATGTTGTCCATGGGGTTGCGATGGGTCGGACATGACTTCGCAACTAACAACAACACACTACAGCAAAACGGTGGGTGTGTGTGTGTGTGTGTTGCTAAGTGTTTTGTTTTTTTTAAGTAATTTTTTAAAAAAATCAAGTGGTATGAGGACCAGTTGTTGCTCACCACTCCAGGGAAATACATCAACCCAAAAATGGCTTACCGTGATTTTCTCTTCTTGGGCGCTAAGTGACTTCTCAAAATCTTCGTGCTTCTTCAGCAGGGCCTCCACGCTGTCCAAAGAGTCCCCAAGATCTTCATTGAGCAAGAAGGCCTAGAAAAGAAAAGACAACAGGACGTCAGAAAGGGCCAGATTTAGCAAAGTCTACAAAGTGCCACTGTGGAAGACGGACAAGAGAAAGGCTGTTTGGGTAGAAGGCAGAATATCCTGGTGGAACAGAGGAGACACAAGATCTGGAGATGGTCATCAGAGCCACCGGAGTTTTGAAAAAGAAGCAGGAAGAAAAGATGACCCCGTGTGAAAGGAAGTCACTTAAGGATGCCAGGCCTGCAAAAGCTAGCAGACTGGCCAAGTTATGTTCACCCGCAACACCTCAGAACCTGCCCCAGCCTGATTCTCTTATAAAAGAAAGACCCTCGACTCCGTTTGGTTGAAGTGATAGGTCCTTTTATTAAAAGATGTTGGTTGCAGCAGTGTGAGGCTACAACTGAATTTCCCGCGTTCAAAAGATACGAGTGTTTCTCTACATCCCAGCCATGACCAGTCCGTCTTCGCCAATATGAGTCTGCCTAAGTCAGTGATGGCTAACCTTTTTGCTATCACCTGCCAAAAGTTGGGAGTGTGGGGGAATCACGCGTGTGTATGCCCACACCCATAATTCAATGCCTCCCTGCACCCCGCGCATGTTTAGCTTAGTTTATTTGATTTATATACCGCCCTACTCCCGAAGGACTCAGGGCGGTGAACAGCCACAAGATAAAAACACATAAATACAAAATTTAAAAACAGAATAAAACCGAATTAAACAATTTGGCCGAAGACAGATTTAAAACACCCCAATGAATTAAAACCAATTAAAATTTGTGTTTTAAAAGGGAAAAAGGGAAAAATTAGGCCAGGCCAGCTTGATGGAATAAAAAGGTTTTAAGAGCACAGCGGAAGGTGCATAGATCTGGGATCCTCCGTATCTCCGGGGGGAGCTCATTCCAGATAGTAGGTGCCCCCACAGAGAAGGCTCTCCCCCTGGGGGCCGCCAGTCGACATTGTTTGGCCGACGGCACCCTGAGGAGCCCCTCTCTATGAGACCGTACCGGCTGGTGGGAGGCTACTGGTGGCAGCAGGCGGTCCCATAGATAACCCGGTCCTAAGCCATGGAGGTCGTAACCAGGACCTTGAAGCGCACACGGAAGACCACCGGGAGCCAGTGCAGCTCGCGCAGGAGAGGTGTTACATGGGAATGCCATGTCGCTCCCATAACCACCCATGCGGCCGCACTCTGCGCCAGCTGGAGCCTCCGGGTGCTCCTCAAGGGGAGCCCCATCTAGAGAGCGTTGCAGTAGTCCAGGCGGGAAGTGACGAGGGCATGAGTGACCGTGCGTAACAAGTCCCGATCCAGAAAGGGACGCATGTGCACGCGACCCCCCCCACACTCCCCCCCGCTTTTGTCACGTGATGGCAAAAAGGTTACCGGTGGGACCAGTGGGCCTGTTTTTCGCCCTCCCCAGGCTCCAGAGGCTTTCTTGGAGCCTGGGGAGGGCGAAAACGGCCTCCCCCACCCCCCTGGAGGCCCTCTGGAGGCCAGAAACAGCCCATTTCCCAACTTCTGGTGGCCGCAGAAGGCCCGAAAATCAGCTGGCCGGCGCATGCATGCGCGCTGGAGCTGAGCTACGGCAACACTCGTGTGCCCACAGATATGGCTCTGAGTGCCACCTGTGGCACACGTGAGATAGGTTCGCCATCACAGGCCTAGGTGTTTTGAGAATGCTGAGTGGCCCCTAAACCTTTTGGGCCCCAGGGACTGGTTCCATGAAACTTTTTTTCCATGGGTCGGAGGGGGCATGGTTTCACATGCTGCCTGCGTCCTTCCTATGGATGGGGCTTTGCTTGTTTGCGCGACCTAGGTGCTGGCATGCTGCACACCGGTGCCGGTCCCTGAACTGGGGGTCGGGGACCCCTGGTTTCGGGTAATCCATATTCATTCTCAGGGTGCACAGCACAAACTGGTTCCGAGCTCTCCTGCTCTTCGTCAAGCTGTCATTCCCCCTCCCAACTTCCCATCACATATTGCCCATTTGTTTCCTCTCCTAGCCTTTGATGGCAGGATGGCGGCAAGGCGCCAAGCTGAAGCTGACAGATCTGTCCACTCACCTCTTGTTTGCTCATCCAATTGTCCACCTGCTCGGTGTCCCGGTAGAAAAGCTGCAGGTCCATGCATTGCTCGTACTGCTGCCGACGAAGCTCCCAGAGTTCCAGCAGGGCTGTTCTTTCCTCGGAGAGGATGGTCAGCTGAGAGGAAAAGGGAGAAACCATCTGGACGTCAGAGGCTAGCAGTCACAACAAAGAGTGGTTCCACACATTCTTGAGAATGGGGTTGATCTGGAAAATCTTATTTGCCTATTAGAATAGAATGACTGAGTTGGAAGAGACCTTGGAGGTCTTCTAGTCCAACCCCCTGCTTAGGCAGGAAACCCTACACCACTTCAGACAAATGGTTATCCAACATCTTCTTAAAAACTTCCAGTGGTGAGCATTTACAACTTCTGGAGGCAAGTTGTTCCACGGATTAATTGTTCTAACTGTCAGGAAGTTTCTCCTTAGTTCTAAGTTGCTTCTCTCCTCGATTAGTTTCCACCCATCGCTTCTTCTTCTACCCTCAGGTGCTTTGGAGAATAGCTGGACTCCCTCTTCTTTGTGGCAGCCCCTGAGATATTGGAAGACTGCTATCATGTCTCTTCTAGTCCTTCTTTTCATAAGACTACAAATACCCAGTTCCAGCAACCATTCTTCATATGCTTTATCCTCAAGTCCCCTAATCATTTTTGTTGCTCTTCTCTGCACTCTTTCTAGAGTCTCCATGTCTTTTTTACATTGTGGCAACCAAAATTGGATGCCGTATTCCAAGTGTGGCCTTACCAAGGCCTTATAAAGTGGTATTAACACTTCACATGATCTTGATTCCATCCCTCTGGTAACACAGCCTAGAACTGTGTTGGCTTTTTCGGCAGGTGCTGCACACGGCTGGCTCATATTTAAGTGATTGTCCACTAGGACTCCAAGATCCCTCTCACAGTCACCACTATTGAGCAAGGTACCACATATACTGTCCCTGTGCATTTTGTTCCTGGTTTAGGAGTGGCAATTAGATTGTTAAAATGTCAACCCTGAAGCTGACCTGACCGAAGTCATATTGGAGTTTCAGTGTTGCCACACAGGAGCAGAGAGAAAGGGAGGAGGGATTAGAGATAGAGGGCTTTGTGTAGCCAAAACAAAATACTTTCTCTTGAGAAGCAAGGTCATTCTCACACATGGACCGTGGAAGGAGGAGTGAGGTCACCAGACGACCAGACAGTGTCTTGATTGGACCGTGTGACTGACTGATTGGGGTTTATTGGAAAACTTTCTCTTTTAATAGGGGGAAACCGTGGGAATCTTTAGAGTCGGTTTGCATTAGATCTGTGCCAATATATTTCTAATAAAGCTATTCTTTGAGGAATCTACCTGTCTCGGAGTTTTGCTTGATGTTGGAACTATTACTTGGAACCCTGACATAATCAAGCCAATTTGAGGAGGGGGAACTGGTCAAAATACTTTCCTGAGAGGAGAGGAAGAAATAATGTGGATCCCCCCCCCACCCGGGCTCTAAATACCCCCTCTTTCTCCTTCACTTTCTTGCTGGCGGTCAAGTTGGTTACCTTTTCCTTCACTTCATCAGACGCATAATGTCCGGCAGCAAGCAGGGCTTGTCCAGAGTCGTCCGCGGATTTAAAGCTGTCTTCGTGAGCGTCGATTTCTCCCTGCAGCCAAATAACAGTCAAGGACAATGGTCACATTGTCGAGCCACACAGAAACAAAACACCCACACCCACAAATGCACACAGGAGTGTCTTTTCAGCAGAGCGGACGACGCATCCGATAACGATCAGGCTGTCAGGCCTGGAAGCCATCTTTTGCATTGGGCCTTCAGGCCTGCCACATTGACTGCTGTGGGAAACGGGGAGGGGGGATTGTATGGAGCAGGGGTGATATATACCGTATTTTTCGGAGTATAAGACGCACCTCTTTGCCCCCTAAAAGGGAGTGAAAATTTAGGTGCGTCTTATACACCAAATGTAGCCCTGCCCACCCACTGGCCCCCACCCTTTGGCCTCTGCCTCGCAGCAGTTACCTCCTTGCAAGCAAACAGCAAGAAAAAACAGCTCCTTTCAGCTTCAGCACAGCCTAATTAGCACAAGTTGATTAGATTGGCCTCCCGACTCTCAGCTAATTTGCTCTCAGCTGTTTTGCCCAGGGCTCTGCAGCTTGCTGCAAAGAGGTAAATTGCTGGAGCAGATTTGTTTTTCCTTGTGCTAATCAAGCTATGCTGAAAACGAAAATGAAAGTAAAGCAGGCTGTTTGCTGCAACATGGCAAAATTAGGCAGAGGCAGATTTCTTTTTCTTCTTTTTCCTCACCCAAAAAGGTAGGTCCAAACAATGGGAAATTTAGGCCAAAAGAGGAGAGTTCAAGATTTTAAAACCCAAAAGAAAAAAAGGAGAAAGAAAAAGGCAAAGATAAAAATGGGAAGGGAGAAAAGGAAATGAAAGAGAAAGATGTTACACATATTTAGAATTGAAATATGAATAGTAGGATAAAAGTGGTCCCTTCCACCACTGTTAATCTGTTAAAAGATTTAGAGAGCAGCTCTTAAGGCAAGTTTGTCAACTCAAGGACCTTGCTGTCAGGCCTAGAAGCCATCTTTCTCCCTGCATCTTCAAGCCTGCCACATTTCCTACTGTGGGAAATGGGAGGGGGGATTGTATGGCGCCAAGGTGATATATAGTCATGATAACATTCCTTTCTCGGAGTCAAGGACGTCTTGCCCTGCACCTGGAAGGCTGGAACTGGGAGGGATCTTCAACTGGGATGGTCTATTGATTGGATCACGTGATGGACATGTGGGTATTGGGCAGGGACTTGGACTTTCCTTTGGGTGGGGAAAACCTGGAAGCTTCCAGATTCGGGTTTTCCCGGATGTCCCAATATGACATCTCTAATGAAATGGAACTTTGAGGAACTTCAAGCCTCGGAGTTTTCTTTCTTTTGTTGGGGGTGTTGCTTGGAATCCTGACACAGGCAGAGTTCTCAAGGCCAAAATGTATCTGAGAGGACCAAGGAAGGCCTTGGTGGCCCATCCATAAACTCAATTCAAGACAAAATGCAGCAGCTTGGCACTTGACATCCAGTTTTGTCAAGGTTCTGCTTTTAAGGGGAAGGGAGCTGACATGCCAGCTGGATGGATTCCTGGGAAGCCACTGCCAGTTGCTCTCCATCAGGCTGGCTAAAGGGTATCTGTGGTTCAACCTGCTATCAAGCTTCTGTTCAGTCTCCCAGGAAAAGGCCCATGGCGGTCCTCTTTACCTTATGTTCCTGGTGTCTATCCAGCAGGGCCTCCGCTCCCGCTACATCGTTGGCAAGCTCGTCAGCATTAATTAGCGCTTTCATTTCAGTCACCCAGCTGGTTAAATCCCGAAAATCGGCCAGGAATCGCTGCAGTCTTCGGGTGACGAGAGAAGGCAGAAGAAAAGAAACAGCGTTGTACATGAATCCAAGCTTCTCCATCCAGGGTGGATTTGATTTAAATCAAGTCGATTTAAATCATGATTTAAATCACTAGTGATAAAGGCTTGATTTAAATCAGCTCGATTTAAATCGTAATTTTTAAAGTTTAAGTTTGAACTTAAATTTTTAAACTGTCATCTCTGTCCCGCAGCAGCTCCTCTTCTGACCCGCTGTTGACTTACTGAACAATCCCAATATTGCAGAATATACAGCCTCCTCATGCTACATAAGTAAGCTCCATTTCATGAATAAACTAAATTATGAATGTATCTTACAGTAGTGGCCAAAATTGTGGAAACCTTTTGGGAAAAGTGTATTTTCTAAAACTAACTAATAACATCACTTTTTTTTTTTTTTGGAGTAGTACCATCAAATTATATATCAATGGAAAGAGAATTTAATCAAGAACGTAATGCAATAACTTTTAGGAAGGATTTGCTATTAGAATAGCAGTTACATTATAAAGAAGAAAAGTGAAACACATAGAAAAAAGGAGATATACAAAAATTATCACCATAGAAAAAATGAGATATGCAAAAATGATCAGTTAATATTTAGTTGGGTAACCTTTAGCATTAATTATGACCTTACAATGTCTTCCCATGGAGCGAGCCATGTCTTTTAATTCTGCAGCTATTATAAATGTGAAACGAAGATTTAATTATTGCTTCTATTAACTGGGTTTTATTGCTGGGTCGCTTCTGACTAACAAGTTTCTTTAGTTGGCTCCATAGATTGTCAATTGGGTGAAGGTCTGGGCTATTCCAGCAGTGGAATAGGATTATCTTGAAATGCCCCCCCCCCAAAAAAGTGGAGTTATTAGCCATCAAACCTCAAAAATAGACTTTTCCCAAAAGGTTTCCACAATTTTGGCCACTATTGTAAATAGAAAACTATCTTTAGATATCTAAATTTTTAGATAAGATTTTTACTCCAAAAAGCATTATATTAAAATAAATAAATCCAATTTTTTTTTAATTTAAAAAAGAAGTCATCGATTTTTATCCATCCTCTCTCCATCCGTCACTCTAGGTTCAAGTTTCTGCATTGCCTGCCTGCTGAACTTGGTCACAACTGAAAACTTTCTCCCTCTTTCCTGTTTTCTGCTCCATAGCAAGCGTCATTTCTTGTCATGTTTTCTTGCTTGGAGTTGGAAAAGAATCTTTCTTTATGAGCATTATAGCATCGTACCGGTAGGAGTCGTTCAGACGTGCGTGTCTCTCAGCAGCCCGGGTGCGAATCTGCTCCCAGTTTGCAATCAGTTCCTCTCGCTTCACGTGGATCTGAGAAGCGTTGAGAGGGTGGGACTCCTGCAGTCGGTCAGCCTCTGCGCACAGAGCCTTCACCTAAACACCGCAGAGAAACGTAGATTAACACCAGAGCAATAGAAACTGGGGGGGGAAAGGAAGAATCAAATTCTTGTAACAAGAATGTTACGAACACTGTGCCAAACTCTTAAAAATGCATCTGTATTCTATACGAATATCATCATCACCTTTTAATGGCCCCATAATCCCTTGCGGGGTGGAATCTGGGCAACTGAATGGAGCTGTGGGGTTTACTGGCCGGATGCCCTTCCTGTCACCAATGCAGAGTTTTTTTTCCCCAACAGATAAAATTCTCATTGTGCCCCAGAAAAAAATATCTGCCTCTACCTAGGATGGAATTCACAGCCTCCTGATTGTGAGACGAGAGTTTCCACCTCTAGGCTACCGCACCACTCTATTCTTTACGAATATACTGGAAATAAATTAAGGCTACGGCTGTAACTGGGCAAATATGATTACAACATGACAGGTGTTTGGAGATTTTTCTCAAAAAAAGTTTTTCTTTTGTCACTGAAACTGGATTTTGACAACTGCAAAAAAAAAGGGGGGGGGGGTTAGCAAGAATTGATTTAATTGATTCAAAGAGCCTTTCGTTCAGTATGGACACAAATCCTTGCAGTTCTTCTGTGAAATTCTTTCAGGTGATTGAAAACAAAACCAAGGCTTTAAAAAAGGATCCGCTCGGGCCAGGGGTGCCTCGTCAACCCCTCACCAACCCATTCCCAGCGACACCCACCTTGTCTTCCAAAGCGGCCAGGTCTCTCTCCAAGCCCTCATGTTTGCGTAACAAAGCCTGCACGCTCGCAAGGTCCCTTCCGAAATCATCCGAAGCCATCAGCTGCTCTTTCTCCTTAATCCAACTTATCGTTTCGTCCACATCTCTGTAAATATAGACCAGCATCAAAGTAGGGCCTTTCCCACACCTTCTCTGGTTTTGGATGGATGGATGGATGGATGGATGGAAGGAAGGAAGGAAGGAAGGAAGGAAGGAAGGAAGGAAGGAAGGGAGGAAAGGAAGGATGCAGGCAACAAAAGTTATAGTCCCTCCGTGGCTTTATTTATATATCCCGAGAAAGGACTTTATGAGGGAGACACAGAAGGGGATAAACTCATCTCTGGTTACTGTTACTTTTTCCAACACCTGCAGTGGTTCACTTTATGAAACATATAAAGAACGGTTGCTGGAATTGGGTATGTCTAGTTTGATGAAGAGAAGGACTAGGGGAGACATGATAGCAGCCTTCCAATATCTCAGGGGCTGCCCCAAAGAAGAGGGAGTCAAGCTATTCTCCAAAGCACCTGAAGGCAGGATAAGAAGCAACGGGTGGAAACTAATCAAGGAGAGAAGCAACTTAGAACTAAGGAGAAATTTCCTGACAGTGAGAACAATTAACAAGTGGAACAACTTGCCACTAGAAGTTATAAATGTTCCAATACTGGAAGTCTGTAAGAAGAGATTGGATAACCATTTGTCTGAAATGCTATAGGTGTCAGGGTTTGAAGTAATACCCCCAATGAAAGAAAACTCCGAGGCTTGAGTTTCCTCAAAGTTACGTTTTATTAGAGATGTCATATTGGCACATCTGGGAAAACCCGAATCTGGAAGTTTCCAGGTTTTCCCCACCCAAAGAAAAGTTCAAGTCCCTGCCCAGCACCCACAAATCCATCACATGGTCCAATCAGACATCGTCCCAACTGGAGATGCCTCCCAGCTCCAGCCTTCCAGGTGCAGGGCAAGACGTCCTTGACTCTCTGAGAAAGGAATGTTATTATGACTATATATCACCCGTACTCCACGCAATCCCCCCTCCCAGTTTCCCACAGTTGTAAATATGGCAGGTCTGAAGGCCTAATACAAACTATGGCTTCCAGGCCTGACAGGCCAGCCCACACGCACGTCATAAAAGGAGAGGTGGTTAGTGTGCTGAATATAAGGCAGTGATGGCTAACCTTTTTGCCATCGTGTGCCAAAAATGGGAGGAGCCCCGGGGAGAGTCATGCAAAACCGTTTTCGCCCTCCCCAGGCTCCTAGAAAGGCTCTGGAGCCTGGGGAGAGCGAAAAACGGGCCTTCTCCACTCCCCAACAGGCCCTCCGGAGGCAGGAAACAGCCTGTTTCCCTACTTCTGGTGGGCCCAGAAGGCCCGAAAATCAACTGGCTGGCACGCGCATGCATGTTGGAGCTGAACTCACGTGCCCACTGATATGGCTCTGCGTGCATAGGTTTGCTATCACGGATATAGGGTTTCCTGCCTAAGCAGAGGGTTGGACTAGAAGACCTCCAAGCTCCCTTCCAACTCTATTATTTTATTCTATTTTATTCTATTCTAAAGTTTTTGTGTAAAAACTCAGGCAGACGGACGTTTTTAATTGTGTTGACCCAACCGGTCAAGCTGATACCTGTTAAAACGCTGCACCTCAGCGGCTCCGAAGAGCTTGCCCTGCCTCTGAAGGGCCAGTCCTTTCAGCCGCTGCCAGCTTGTGTTGACTTCATCCTGCTTGGACTTAATCAGCTCCTCTTCCGGGTGCTGTTCCTAGAAAGGGGAGAACAGCAATTCCGTTCTATATACGATGCACAATGACAACAAAGGCTATACTAAGAGAGAATCTATCAGAGTACGAACACGCATAGACTGGAATAGGCATAGCAACAGATCAGCCAATGGGGACTGTTTGGAAACTGAAACAGAGTATTTGTTTGCATGGGGCCATAAGAGACAGTTTAGAGCCTGGCGTGGCTTAGACTTGCTGAACTGTATATAAGAGTGTCAGGTTTCGATGCTATCTCAAAATAAATGAATTTCCAAACTGCCGATCTTTAAGGAAATTTTCTCTTTATTCGAGCAGAGCAATCTGATCCTGACTCTTTTGCGGTCAGTACTGACCTTTGCCCCCCAATCCCTCCCTTTCCGATCCCCAATTCTCTGCTTCTCATTGGCTATCTTCCAAGTCACTTTCCTGATTCCTTCTTCGTCAGATCACAGGAATGTCTCCCCCCCTCCCCATCTCCGAGGAGACAGAATCTTCAAAGGGATTTAGCAGGCAAAAGTTCAGGCTTCTCCCCTCTTTATTATATGTCAGTGCTGGGATGCTGACGAAGAGTTGGTTTGGCCTCTTAATGGGAGCCTCTGTACAATATATTAGCCTCTGTATCTCTCAGTAATGACTTACTTCTAGGAATATTGCGCCTGTGTTCCTGATACTGTATGCTGACTTCTGCCATATGGTATTGTACATAAGGAAGTTTCTTATACATAATTGAATCCTGCTGAAGTTCATTTACTTGTGTGCTGGTCGGATGTGCTGCAACAAAACTCTTGACAGAATCTTTGGGTGATGCTTGATTTCAAAGCAACGGCTACCCTTTTGCACCCAAACTCAATCCTTCCACAAAAGGGGTATTTTTTATGGGATTATACCAGAATTTGTTGCACCTTCGATCCTAAAATGTCCTAAAATGTTTTGGACTTGGTGTCAACTGTCCAACGAGCGAACCCAAAATAAGGAAACTCTCTCGCGAGTTTTGAATTCCCAAAAGTAAAACTTTACCGGATACGCCATGTTGGTACTGAAGAAAACAAAAGCAGCTTTGGTTTTTCCCACGCAAAGGCTTGCCTAGTTAAACAATGGCTTCCTTCCCCACCCCTGAGTGATCACATTGTCTGATTAGGGGACGTCCATTTGTTATGGGAACAGTCCATCTTTTTCTCCAACACCCGCAGTGGTGACCTTTGATGGTTTCCAGGCTCTCACGATCTCCGCATACATTCTCGGCATTCCATTTCCCCTCTTCCCTCCCCTCCAGTCCATTGGCAAGTTGAAAACCATTAAGGTTTGAAAGAAGCACAGCGGTTCAGTCGTGCCACTTGGTCACAGAGATAGTATCAGCTCTGGAACCATTCCCTCCCCCTCAGTTTGTGTTCTCTACCTGCCTGGATTCAAACCCTTAAATCCTTAACATGCAGGAGAACAGAAGCCTAGCACCTGCCACGCTGAGGGAGGCTGCCTTAAATCCCATTCAGAGGTCAGGAAACACCAATTTTTTTAAAATTTTTATTGTGAGAAGGCAATCCTAAAAGGACACAGAAAAATGGCCATGATCCAATGAGGTATTTCCGAAGTCTCTGGAGCAATGGCAAAAAAGAAGCTAAGGAGCTCCCTGTTCCTTAGGACTGATGGAAAGCAGAATGGATGGAAAATATTGACGCAGGGCAGGGCAGGGCATGCTTACTGGGCGAAAAACCCAGCCCTAACTGGAATAAGCACGCTCTGCATGGTTACAAGTGCGCTATAAATATTTCACATTGGGATTGGAAGTGTGAGGGGTTTCAAATTCCTAGATTGCTAACAAGAACACATTCTGAGTGGTTTATAAAAGAAGTTGAACGCCCTACCTGGAATTAAGTCATGGAAATATAGCTTGCATTATGCAACGTCGAGCAAATATAAAAGGAAAAATTCTATAAGAAACCATTAACCAAAGAGATGGAAAAAAAAGCTAAAACATGCAAACTGATTTCATGCAATCTTAAACACCTGACAAAGCCAGAATATAAATAATGTGTATTTATAATATAAATAAATTAAATAATATAATATAAATAAATTAAAAATAATGTTATTATTTTTAAAAAGGATATACTAGCCCATAAGGGCTAGTTCATAGTTTGATTCATTGGTATGCTCCCATAGAGAGGGGCTCCTCTGGGTGCCGTCGGCCAAACAATGTCGACTGGCGGCCCCTAGGGGGAGAGCCTTCTCTGTGGGGGCGCCTACGATCTGGAATGAGCTCCCCCCAGAGATACGGAGGATCCCGGATCTGCGCACCTTCCGTCATGCGCTTAAGACTTTTTTATTTCATCAAGCTGGCCTGGCCTAAATCTTCTCCCCTTTTTAAATGTAAATTTTAAGAGAGATACGCACGATATCAGACCTCCGGACTTTTCGTCGGGCCCTGAAGACACACTTGTTCCATCTAGCTGGGCTGGCTTGATCCCATCCTCTCAGTTTTTTAATCGAATTTCGGTTTTAATTGGGTTGTTTTAAATTCGGGCCAAAATTTATTTAATTGTTTTTTAAAATGTTTTTAAATCTTATATGCTATGTTTTATCCTGGCTGTACACCACCCTGAGTCCCGCAGGAGAAGGGTGGTATAGAAATATAATAAAATAAATAAAATAAAATAATAAATAATTTGTTTTAAATTATGGGGTATTTTAAATTCAGCCAAGTTATTTAATTCGTTTTTAATTCATTTTAAATTTTTGTATTTATGTGTTTTATCTTGTGGCTGTTCACCGCCCTGAGTCCTTCGGGAGAAGGGCGGTATAGAAATTTAATATAATAAAATAAATAAATAAATAAAATTGGTATGAATCAGTTTATCCACAAAGTGAAGAAAGACAATCCCCACCCAACTATTAAAAGGTTGTATCACAGGAAAGGAAAAGTTTGTGCAGCTAACACAACGTATCTCCAGCCAGAATTGTTTTTTCTTTAATTATCTTGTCAGCAAAGGCCATTTGCATTCCACATTAAAATTTCAGGGAGGTGTGGGAAGAGGAAAGCCCGACGGACACCCAGGGCCGCAGGGTCTAAGCAGCCCATCCATGCCAACGGCTCCCCCGCAATTACTTACCTGAATCAACTTGCTGGCAAACTGGTTGACTTCGTTCACCCTCTCCTCGTGGGCGGCCAAGTCCGTCTGGAACTCTTCGAACTTCTTCTGCAACACCTCCACGTGCTCGAGGTCCTGGCCCAGCTCCTCCGAGGTTACAATGGCCTCCTAGGAACGACAACAACAACGAAAGCTCGGTCAGCGTGGGACCCTAGGCCTACGGTCACACAAAAAAATAAATGGTTGAGAGCACATCACGCAGCCGATGATGCTCGAGTAAAAGTGAAGAAAAGTGCGAGTGAGGAGGATGCTAATGAAACGTCCATTTGGAAATACCTTAAAGACGAGTAACACCTTTATTGTTCTTATTTAAGTATCTGTGTGCCTCTTTTATTGTTTGTTTTTTTTTTGCTTTGATTTATATGCCGCCCTTCTCCAGACTCAGGGCGGCTTACACTGCGTTAAGCAATAGCCTTCATTCTTTTGTATATTTTATACAAAGTCAGCTTATTGCTCCCACAAACTGGGTCCTCATTTTGCCTACCTTAGAAAGGATGGAAGGCTGAGTCAACCTTGAGCCTGGTAGGATTCGAACCTGCACTAATTGCAGGCAGCTGTGTTAATAACAGGGTGCTTTAGACCACTGTACTACCAAGGCTCTTTATTCTTTATTCTGCTCTTTTATTCTTAAGTATTAAATGCACGAAATAATAAACTACCTTTTGGTATATCTTTTTTTTGTAGGTCATGACGGCAAAGAAGTGACGTCGACTTGGCCACGCCCACCCAATCACACACACACACACCCAGTCACATGATCGCCAAGCCACGCCCACAGAACCAGTAGTAAATTTTTTTGAATCTCTGCCCTGGTCAGCAGGCGAGGAGAGGAACGGAACCAGAATAGCTGGTCCATGAGGGCATCTAGTCCAGCCCCCTGCTCAAACAGGAGAACCTATACCATTTTAACCTTCACCATTCTGTATGGGGTTGTTGCATGCTTATTTTGTGGGCGTGGCTTGGTGGGGGTTAATGTGACTGGGTGGGCGTGGCCAACTTTTTTTTTTTTTACTTTTACTTTTAAAAGCATTTTTTCTACAACCTTAAGAGGTTGCAGAAAAAAATGCTTTGAAAAGCCTCTGAAGATCAGGCAACTAAGCTGGGATCGTCAGAGGCTTTTAAAGGCATTTCTTTTCCTACAACCTCTTCGGTCGAAGAGGTTGCAGAAAAAAATGCTTTTAGAAGCCTCTGACGATCCCAGCTGAGCCGCACGATCATCAGAGGCTTTTTTTTTTTTTTGCTTTTAAAAGCATTTTTTCGGCCGAAGAGGTTGTAGAAAAAAATTCTTTTAAAAGTTAAAAAAAAAAAGAAGCCTCTGATGAGGTGGGAGGGGTAAGCGAGCGGCGACCGGGCCAAGGACCTGTTTGGGGGCGTGACCAGCCAATGTTATTACCGGTTCTCCGAACTATTATAAATTTTTACTACCAATTCTTGCAAACTGGTGCAAACCGGGAGCAACCCACCATTGGTCTATTGTGATATGGCCCCCGCAAAGAACGCCCTCCCCCACCCCAATGATAATTCAATCTCAAGCTCCCACTAGGCCTTCAAGGTTAAAAAAACAACAACAACTATGTCCAGGAAGGGCTGTTGATGCCGAGACCTTGTCATTGATCCAATCCAACACATCTCCGCATTCTCGTAAGTATTGCACCAACTTCTGGGCATGGAACAGCCTGACCCCTTTCTCTCGCATCTTCTCCAGAAGCAGTTCCCACATCCGGTGAAGCTCCTGCAGTCGACTCTGGGAAAGAAGAAGAACGACAATGATTCAACTTAGACCCCTCAAAAAAGGTGCTCATATGAACCGATTTAACATGAATATATATTTTTTTTACTTCCAGCTGAGTTGTACAGATTCCCAGTAAGCAAAATAGTAGTAATGGTGGTAGCACTTAAGGCTTATATTCTGCTTCATGGTGCTTTGCCGTCTCTAAGCGGTTTACAGAGTCAGCATATTGCCCCCAACAATCTGGGTTCCTCATTTTACCCACCTCGGAAGGATGGAAGGCTGAGTCAACCTTGAGCTGGTCAGGATCGAACTGATGGCAATGGGCAGAGTTAAGCCTGCAATACTGCATTTTAATCACTGTGCCATCACGGCTCTTAGAGATAGAGTTAGAGATAGGATAGGTAGATGATAAACAGACATAAAAATAGATAGAAATAGCACTTAGACACATCTTCATAATGCTTCACAGCTCTCTCTAAGTGGTTTACAGAGTCAGCAAATTGCCCCCAACAATCTGGGTGCTCATTTTACCGACCTCAGAAGGATGGAAGGCTGAGTCAACCTTGAGCTGGTCAGGATCAAACTGCTGGCAGTGGGCACTGTTAACCTGCAATACTGCATTTTAATCACTGTGCCACCATGATAGATAGATATTATTTATTTATTTTATTTTATTTATATACCGCCCTTCTCCCGAGGGACTCAGGGCGGTGAACAGCCATAATAAAAGCAATGTACAAAAATAGAATTTAAAAGCAGATTAAAATAATTAAATCATAGGCCGAATTTAAAACTCTCATTTTAAAACCAATTTTAAAACCCCATTAAAACCAAATTAAAATCATTTATCCCATCAGATATCTATCTCAGATAGATAGATAGATAGATAGATAGATAGATAGATAGATATCTTAGATAGACAGATAGATAGATATAGATAGATACCGTGTTTCCCCAAAAATAAGACCCTGTCTTATATTTTTCTTAACCCTGAAATAAGCGCTTGGCCTTATTGCCATGCGCTCAAAGCCTGATTGGGCTTATTATCAGGGGAGGTCTTATTTTGGGGGAAACAGGGTAGATTGATGGATGGACGGATGGACGGATGGACGGACGGATAGAAGACAGACAGACATAGCAATAGCACTTTACAGATTCAGCCTATTGCCCCTAACAATCTGGCTCCTCATTTTATCGACTGCAGACGGATGGAAGGCTGAGTCAACCTTGAGCCCATCAGGATCGAACCGCCTGGCAGCCAGCAGTCAGCAGAATTAACCTGCAGTACTGCATTCTAACCACTGCGCCACCACAGACAGCTCAGTGCTCACCAAATGCCGCGAGGCAGCTCTACGGCCTGAATTCAGAATTTTACGAAGGGAACCAAAATATTGGCCAAGTCAATTAGGCTCTAATGGAAGGTGAAGAGAGAGGGGTGGGGGTTGGGGGACAGGGAAAAAACATACCGTCCATCAAGCAAACACTTGCAAAAACAAGGCAAACACCCCCCTCCCCCTTTTCTACTTGGCAACAGTCCTTCTGTTCTGGAAACATCAGTTAAAGCCAGATTAGAGAGGCCTCTCTCAAATACAGGCAGGCCTGTTGAAAATTACAGTTATATACTTTTGTACGTCGTCACAGTAAATTGCTCAAAGGGGAAACACAACAGAGTCGGAAGGGACCTCGGAGGTCTCCTAATCCAGCCCCTTTGCTCGGCCAGGAGACTTTATACTGCTCCAGACAAAATGATTGTCCAATCTCTTCTTGAAAACCTTCCAAGCGAGCCGTTTTGCTTGAGTTTAAGGGTCTAAATTTCCTTTCGGGTAAAATCCACACAGTGCAAGAAGAAAGGTTTCTTGCGGGAAACAAATCAGCCAGCAAGAACATGTTTGGGGAAAGTTCCCCGCATTCTGACATCGTATTTCGGTGGGGGGGAAGGGGGGGATCGCACAAAGCAAATAGCTCACAATTGGGTCTGACAAATGATGAGGAACTTCTGAGTTACTTGATCATCGTGGGAGAAGGGGGCTCCCTCCTACTTTGGGTAATAATATGCAGGCAAGTGTTAAAAGGGCACCCCGGAGCTTTATGACCTGCAACTACCGTATTTTTCGGAGTATAAGACGTACCTTTCCCCCCCCCCTAAAAGAGGGTGAAAATTTAGGTGCGTCTTATACACCGAATGTAGCCCCGCCCACCTACTGGCCCCCACCCTTTGGCCTCTGCCTCGCAGCAGTTAACTCCTTGCAAGCAAACAGCAAGAAGAAACAGCTCCTTTCAGCTTCAGCACACCCTAATTAGCATAAGTTGATTAGATCGGCCTCCCGACTCTCTGCTGTTTTGCTCTCAGCTGTTTTGCGCAGGGCTCTGCTGCTTGCTGCAAGGAGGTAAATTGCTGGAGCAGATTTTTTTTTTCTTGTGATAATCAAGCTATGCTGAAAACGAAAATGAAAGTAAAGCAGGCTGTTTGCTGTAATGAGGCAAAATTACTCAGAGGCAGAGGGAGATTTCTTTTTCTTCTTTTCCTCACCAAAAAAGATAGGTGCGTCTCATACTCCAGTGAGTCTTATACTCTGAAAAATACGGTATTTCTAAGCCACTTTGGACCCTTAGCATGGCCAGATGGACGTGGTGGCTCAGTGGCTAAGACCCTGAGCTTGTTGATTGAAAGGTTGGCAGTTCAGCGGTTCGAATCCCTAGTGCCATGTAAACAGGGTGAGCTCCCGTGACTTGTCCTAGCTTCTGCCAACCTAGCAGTTCAGAAGCACTTAAAAAAAAAGGCAAGTAGAAAAATAGGGACCACCTTTGGTGGGAAGGGAACAGCGTTCCGTGCACCTTTGGCGTTGAGTCCTGCCGGCCACATGACCACGGAGACGTCTTCGGACAGCGCTGGCTCTTCAGCTTTGAAATGGAGATGAGCACTGCCCCCTAGAGTCAAGAATGCCTAGCACATATGTGCAAGGGGAACCTTTACCTTTACCTTATATTTCCATATTTTCAACTTCAGTTGAATGGCCAGGAAAATCAGGATAGGCAAGGATGCCTTTTATGATTTGAGATTCAGGTGAAGCCTCATTTCAATACACAAAACTGGGTGGAAGAATTTGCTTTCTGAACAAGAGAGTCCATCCTAGTGCTGATTTGCATAATGAAGCCCTTATGACAATTCTTGGCACTGATTTACATCAATTGCTTAAGTATGTCAAGTGCAAATGGGACGTGACCGAAAAGATATTGCTTGCCTAATGACATCAGTAGGCAAACAACAGGAATCAAAGGGAAGTGTGCTTCATGAGATTTCGCTGCACCTAAAATTGACATTTTGCCCCTTCTCGTCTCTGGGTTTCTAAATATCAGGGGGTCTCTTTTGAGGGGAGAGGGGACTCAAGAGAGGGTAGACATGATATTGTTAAGAAATAAGTGTCAGGATGCAGTCCGGGGTATCATTCGTATGAAAAGTGATATTTTTTTTGTGCCATGCAGACAGGGTGGATTTGATTTAAACCAAGTCGATTTAAATCAAGTCAATTTAAATCATAATTAGTAGGCTTGATTTAAATCAAGTCGATTTAAATCATAATTTTTAAAGAGCAGCTGTCATCTCTGTCCCGCAGCGGCTCCTTCTCTGACCCGCTGTTGACTCACTGACAGTCCCAATATTGCAGAATATACAGCCTCCTCATGCCACATAACTAAGCTCCATTTCATGCTGAATAAACTCAATTATGAATGGATCTTAAATAGAAAACTATCTTTAGATAGATTTTTTTTATTCCAAAAGCATTTTATTAAAATAAATTAGATAAAAATTGAAAAAAAATCTGATTTAAATCAAAAAAATTCATTTTTTAATTTTTTTTTTTTAAAAAAAAACATTGATTTTTTTCCACTCTGCAGCAAACGACTTTTATGTAGGCTTTCCCCTCCAGGACTCAAAACCGGCTACCACGCGTGCAGTGGCAAAATTCTGTGTCGCTGCAATGTCCACAAGAAAAAAATTGGTTACAGAGTTATAGCTGTCAACTTGTGCCAATTTTTGGAGGTATCTATAACAATTTTTGGAAAAAATGTATTTATTCACATACGTATCGGCTCTCGGGAGTGACCCTAATGGTTTGAGATTGTGTATTTTCTTAATGGGGATATTATTATCCACTATTAATGTCAATATTATTTTTAATGCATTGTTATGTCTATTGCTGGTCGATGACCGTAATAAAGTTATATTCTATTCTATCCACCCTGCATGCAGAGCAATTCTCCAACTGAAGGGAAACGAGAGAGGCACAGCCGAATTCAGAGGGAAAAAAACACAGAGGCATCCAAAGAACAAGGATTCAAAAAAAAAGGAAAAAAAAGAAACCACAACACACCACCCACATAGCTACCTACTCGTATGTGGGCCCCAACCTGGGTGGTGGTGACTATTGGGCGCTGGGCAGTCCTGTAAGGGGTGAAAGACTGAACAGACAGATTACCATGGCAGACAGAACGAAAAATATCCCCAGAGCCACACATGCCCTCGTTCATAATTTGAAGAAAAGTGGGCTTTGCTGGCAACGTAACTTGTGAATGACACCTGAGGATGGTTCTTTTGAAGGCAGCCTTCCACCAAGGACAGCCCGTGGACTTCTCCCTAAGCAAAGTTAGAAAGGAGAGAGCCTTGCTTGGCATTGTGTTTTTTTTTCCGGTGGGACCGGTCTATCCAGGTAACCTGGTCTACCCAAAAATGGGATGGAACATACTTGCTTCTGTTTGATAGACTGGTCCCACCGGAAGAAACACTTACTGTATTTTTCAGAGTATAAGACGCACTTCCCCACCAAAAAAAGTCAGTGGAAATGTCTGTGCGTCTTAAACTCAGAATATTACGGTGGGGAGGAGGGGGGTTGGTGCGGCGCCGATCAGCTGTCCTAGAACAGGCGGCAGCGGCAAATGGGTGGCAGCAAACAGGCTGCGCCGAATGGGCGGTGGTGAACGGGCAGCGGCAAATGCCGCCAAACGAGAGGCGGCAAACAGGCCACATGAATACCGGATGGATGCTGGGAGGCAGAGGCAGATTTTCTCTCACCCTTGTTTTCCTCCCCAAAAGCTAAGTGAGTTTTATAATCCGGAGTACTTTAGTCTGAAAAATACAGTAATCTCTCCCCTGGTATAGCCGACAAAGCGAGGGGAACCCGTGGTTTAGAGGTTAATACACCTACCTAATATGCAAGTAGCCCGGGTTCGAATCCCAGAAGGGTATGGCTAGCTGAGGAGAGCTAAATAGCTTGAAATAGATCTATACTAATCTCCCTTTATTTCTTTTGTCGGTAAATATAAATTCAACACTCGGTATTAAAACGTCTTCAGTAAAGGCAACAAGGACAGGGTGATTTTACTGCTGGGTTTTTGATTTTTCATCGGTTGCTTCAGCCTGGCTCGGCCAGGCAGATTCACCCTCCGCGATTCATCTCCAAAAGGAGATTGCTGGAGGCCATCAACACTTACCCTGATGACTTCCACGGCAAAATGTCCCTCGTTGATCATCAGGTTCCCTGTCTCGTCCAGCTTAACGATGGCTCCGGAATTGGCCTGTACTTCAGCTTCAAAAGCTTGGTGCTTTTGCAGCTTCCCCTGGGGAAAATATATATATATATATATAAAACGTAAGCATCATCGGTTCTACGCAGCGTCTTCCTGCGGCCACCCGAATCTCAGCTGCTCCATCCACACCTGAGGAAGTCCTTACCTGCAGGTTCGAAGGGTCTTTATAGTTTTCATCGGAGGCGATCTGCAGCTTCTCCTGGATCCATTTCTCCAGCTCATCTGCATCCCGCTGAAAGAACTGGAATCTGTAGGAATCTTCAAGCTTCTGGCGCCTCAATGTGGAGAGCTCCTTAAACCGGTGATACCGATCCAAAACCTGTTGACGTCTCTCTTGGATGTCCTCGGCTGTTTCCAGCACTTTTACGCCGGTAGGATCCATTCTCTGAAAGGCAAAAGGCATCCGTGAACACCAGGACATACTACAGGGAGTCCTCGATTTATGACTGCTGTGGAGCAGCCTTAAAGTGGATCTGGTTTCCCCCGTTGACTTTGCCTGTCAAGAAGGCCGCCAACGGGGATCGCGTGACCTCGGGACACGGCCACCGTCATAAAGACGAGTCGGTGGCCAAGCGTCTGAATTTGGATCACGTGACTGCGGAGGGGGGGCTGCTAATAAGTGTGAAAAACGACCGTAAGTCACTTTGTTCTGTGCCGTTGTAACTTCAAATGGCCATTAAGTGAACTGTTGTAAATTGAGGACTGCCTGTGCGTTCGGCTGCAGTGGTTAACCGCAGTAGTTGTCTTTCCCTATGAACAACTGAAGGCCCCCAGCTGCATTGCAGTCTTTTAAAAACATGCTTGGGAAGAGAGAGAAAAGGGAGCAGCTGAATTCCGCTTTTTTACGATGTTAATTTAAACCACAAGTCAAGTTTTTCAAATCTTGCCTGCCTGGTCAAGCCATAGCCTGAAAAACCCCACTTTGGTGTACCTGTTGTTGTATGTTATATGTATATGTTATATGTATGCTGCTGTTATGTGGCAATCCTTAAAAAGGTAAAGGTTTCCCTTGCACATATGTGCTAGTCATTCCCGACTCTAGGGGGCGGTGCTCCTCTCCGTTTCAAAGCCGAAGAGCCAGCGCTGTCCGAAGATTGTCTCCGGGGTCATGTGGCCGGCAGGACTCAACACCAAAGGTGCACGGAACGCCGTTACCTTCCCACCAAAGGTGGTTCCTATTTTTCTACTCGCATTTTTTTTACGTGCTTTCGAACTGCTAGGTTGGCAGAAGCTGGGACAAGTCATGGGAGCTCACTCCATTATGCTGCACTAGGGATTCAAACCGCTGAACTGCCGACCTTTCAATCAACAAGCTCAGGGTCTTAGCCACTGAGCCACCGCGTCCCTCAACCCTTAAACCGGATCAAATTTGAAGCAGGCAATCCGGCCCTAATTCCAGTTTTAGCATCCATGTTTATTCGTCCGGACAACCTGCTTGGTTTCAGTTTGTCTCCTACAAAAGACACAATCGGGTGCTTGAAAGCATATGACCGATGGCTGTACAGGTAGTCTCGACTTACGATGGTTCGCTTAGTGACCGTACAAAGTTACAACAGCGCCGGAAAAAAGGGACTTGAGACTTAAGTTATCAACTTGCAGCGAGACTCACTTAACAACCGAGGCAAGAAAGGTGGTAAAAAATGGGGGCAAGACTTGCTTAACAACAGAACAACAACAGAAATTTGGGCTCAATTGTGGTCGTAAGCCAAGGACCACAAGACGCCAAGACACTTGCGACCGTCATAAATACAAACTAGTTGCCAAGCGTCTGGATTTTGATCTCCTGACCTCAGAGAGGCTGCAATGGTTGTGTGAAAAAAAGCCAGAAGTCCCTTTTTTCAGTGCCGTTGCCACTTTGGTCACTAAAAGAAACTGTTGTAAGGTGAGGACTCAACCTAGCGTTGCCTAGATTGCCCTCATCCCCTGCCCATGCGTCTGTGCTTTTAACTTTATAGCGGGAGCGGCAAAACTCAACAACGCGCCTCTTTGCTATTCGTGTCACACAATTTTACTTGCCCTTCAACTGCGATCTCTGTCTGTAGGGAGGAAAAAGGCTCCCTTTGTAAGGCGAGAAAGAAAACGAAGTCAATTGGAAGTGAAGTCCTTTAGTGTGGGAATAATGCGCTGTTCTTTTCCACTGGGAACAAAACAAATAAAAAAAAAAAAACCACCCTCAGCACACAACTCGCTGACATCAGCAGGGTCTCTGGTCCTGCCGAGGGTGGAGAATCTCACGCGCAGCAGCCAGCCAGCTGTCCACCTCCGCCGCGGCGGTGCTGCAGAGCGATGCAGCCTGCATTCTGCATTGGCCTTTGCGGCCGCCGGAGCGAGCTACTTATCGGGTAGCTGGAAAGCATCCATCTTTTGTCCTCTACCCCCACCCCAAAATGGAGACTGGGTTGTTTTTTTTTTCACACTTCTCTGGGCGTTGATAGGGAAGAGCAGACTTTGCTCTCCAACCCACACACCCACACACCCACACACAGAGGCCATCATCACATTCCACACATTTTCTCTTGCGCAGGACCCAAACCGGCTCCGCCCGACACAACTGCCTTCTGCCGATAATGTCAGAGACGGACAGAAACGACCAAGCTGGAGAGAGGGAAGCTGGATTCAAAGGCTTATTTCGGTCTAACACAACCTCTCTGGATCTGAAACCCACTAAACGTGCAGGACGTCCGATTCTCACACACACACACACACACCGGGCCGGCACGGTAATCCCCATGCTGGCAGTGGCTAATGGGAGTTGGAGCCCTGCACACTGGTAGGTTAGGAAAGGCTGGAGAAGGCCAGGAAAAAGAGCTTTTACCGCTTCGAGATTTTAAGAGGGAAGCAAATCTGTCCAGTTTTTTTCCTTTTAAAGAGGCTTTTTGCTTTTTGGAAGGAGGGAAAAAATTTTTTGTTCACTCCCTGGAGGCTTCGCCTAAACAACAATGGGGCAGACCTGAGGCTGATGGGCATCACAAAAAAAAATATGGGTTTTCTGCCTCTGTTTCTCTGAACATCCCCTTCAAAGCAATTAAAACACAGAGAATGCCGGGCATCTGGTAGAGAGAATGCTGAACAAGGAGTATTTTTAGCTTCTGCAATGCAACAGCGATAATGCTAGCAACTGCCATTCACAAAGGAAAAGCTGTCGCGCCTGGGAGGGGGGGATTAAAGGGGTTTTATAACCCTGCTTAGGCCACAGGCCAAGCTATGGCATTTTTCCTAAACCAAAATCCTGTATATTCTACGGCCCAGGGGAAACCTTAAAGCCACATAGGAAGAGCTTATAGCACGAATTATATCTTTTTTTTTAAAATTTGATTTATATGCCGCCCTTCTCCGGAGACTCAGGGCGGCTTACAATGTGCTCAGCAGTAGCCTTCATCCTTTTGTATATTTATACAAAGTCAGCTTATTGCCCCCACAAACTGGGTCCTCATTTCACCTACCTTAGAAAGGATGGAAGGCTGAGTCAACCTTGAGCCTTGGCGAGATTCGAACCTGCAGTAATTGCAGGCAGCTGGTCTTAATAACCAGCTTAATAACAGGGTGCCTTAAAACCCTGTACTATCAAGGCTCTTGGGCCAGCCTCCTGTTTTAACTACGCCAGGTGAAGTGACTGGCTTTGTTCTACCTGTCCAGAGGTAGCTAATGCTTTTTTTAAGCTCTATGTTTGAGAAAGAGAGGAAGAATATTTCATTTTAGCGTTTGTGTATCTACCATGTCTCTACCATGATGTCCCCCTACATCATGTTTTTTCCCAACATGAAATTTTCCCAACTGTGTATGTTTCTTCCTTGATTTTGTATGTGTGTATGTGTGCTTTTTATCTCTTTAACATCCTGGAAGATATTTAAGCGTACCCTAAATCTATGCAGCGTTGCTTGGCCTCAAGGATTTACACAAACATTTTTAACGGGTTTTTATTTTTCTGCCGTTTTCCTAACGATTCCCCTAATCTGAAATTATTCACATTTCTTTTTGGCTGCCACTGTACGAAGCTTTTCTCGGTGAAACAGCTGCCTCCTTCACCTGTCGCATCCAGCTCAAAGCCCAGCAAGGTGCAAACACCTAAATCAAGGAGGCAACTTTGCTGCAGCTCATGCATAGATGCATTATGGCACACACGGGCGTAAACACCGGTTGCGCCTTCAATAAAGGTGAAATATTTATCGCCAGGTACCAGAAGCAAATTCCTTCCAATATCGGCAGGGCTCCATTTTAAACCTATCTCGCCTCAGGGACCCCCGGAAGGCCTCTTGTCCAGCCTGAGGATAAACACTTAAAATGCCTTTTTAACTACCTTCTCATCCATACAATCGGAACTGACATGACAGCAGGTGTCCCTCTGCAAGGGTGTGTGCATTCCTCATTATTTCAGGAAAGCTGAAAGGCCAAATGTAAAGTTGGTCCTTGGGATTCAGCTGCATTAAAAAAAATGAGCTGTCGGTATCAAAGTCCGTCTCTGTGAGCGGATGAGCAATTCTCTATTGCAGGTGTGATGCGGCAGACCAAAAATTTGAACAGCGTATAATAAATTGCTGCCCCAACCAGCCGACAGCCTCTTCAATGTTGTTCCTATCCTCCTTGAAAGAGATCAATCAGGCGAGTATGAATCTTCATTTTAATATCCTGCCATCTCAGCAGGGAAGAAGGGCCAACCTTGGTAACATGCAGCAAAACACCGGGAAATGATAAATCCACAAATACCTGCGATTTCATTGTCTTAAAATGTGACTTTTTAACAGTAGGCACTTTATAGAGAAGTGAAAATGATATTCCAAAATCCATCGTAATGTCAGGGAGGAAGTGTGTTATTCCTTTTTATGCACAAGAATCATTAAGTGTTTACCGAGACACCTGGAGATACCGAGAGCTAAAAAGCTTGAAATAGATCTATACTAGTCTCCCTTTATTTCTTTATCAGCAAAATATATTTGGTACAAGAATCATTAAATACGCTGTTCTTTTCCATCAATTATTTTAAGGGTAATGACCTTCAGTTAATGCCTTCGATTTTCAAAGGCTTTCAAACCAAAATAAAAGTAGAATTTGATCTTACCTCTCTCTCAACTCTTGAAATTATTTCTGGTTTGAGTTGAAAGAATAAAGAACATTAGGATTTATCTATAAAATGATTAACTGGCAACTTTGGGTACATTTTTTTAAAAATACGTCCCACCTCTAAATTAGTCATAGTCATGCAGAGGTTATAGCAAAGACTGCATTCTGTGCTTCACGCCAGGAAGAATCAGTGATCTTACACGGCATGGATAAAATTACATGCTAAACATGCAGAATCTGGAATTCATAGAATTTGCAGCTCATTTGCTCCAAATGCATAAATATAATTTCCCTGGCTTTATTTGTTTGCATCGATGGCCACCCCCGTAATACTGTGCATCTTTCTACATAACCATTTATATATTGTAAAATGTTAATTAAAAATCCAGAACAATTGTTTCAAAAAAACAAAACAAAAGCGTATTAAAGCATTCTGATTCCACTCCATGCACCAAAGGCAGAATAAAACTGAGCATTTAAAATGCTCTTTGTCATGAGGGCGGAAAGGCCAGGAACATCAAACAAGAAAATGTGTGGTCCCGCATGCATATTTCAAAATACCTGGGCTCTGACTTTGCGAAAGGACGACAACATGATGAAGCAGCTCAGAGTCTAAAAGGGAGGAGGTATACCAAGATAATTTTTTTTTTACTAATTCTACGCCAAATCTGTAACAGAACTGCTATATTATTTTGTCACAATACCAGCCATTTTCAAACATTAATTGCATGAAAATTAACTCATCCTACATGCTAACTAACTCCTTTAACTGGTTAAAATTAACAGTAATTTAAAAAAAGTAAAATAAAACTACTTCTTACTACGTACTTTTATTAGATCAACCTTCTTCTATTATTGCTGTCAATTAATTTGTGGTTTCTTAACAATGTGACAGAACTTTATTCCCCAACACAACTAAGTGCAAAATAAATCCAAGTTTAATTTCAATATAGACAATTTAAAAAATCTTAAAATAATTTTACAAAGTCGCTGATTTCTTAATTTGGATTTATCACTTTGAGTTTTTTAATCCCAAAATAAATGTTTCCTAGAATCTTCCAGTAGCATCCTTTAAGTTCTTGTGCTAGAAGAAGATTCTAGACTACAGTTTGAATCACTACCTACATTGAACCTTACCTAACTGGATTTGCTTGAAATTAACTCTCACTGTCTATTCCTAAATAGACAGTTTAGGCACTCCCTAAAGTCTAAATAAAATAAAGTTAAGTAGCTAAGTTGGAACTCATGTTTCAAAGCAAAAAAAATAAAGAATGCAAGGTTTACAATAATCCTACAGGTTAACATAACAGAAATTTCACTGAATAAGGAAATTGTGCAGCTAACAAGCTATATTATATTAACATTAATACAAACACACCTCACTTCAAATCTTGATGGTTTATTCTGTGCATAATAAACAGGCAATTAAGAGAATTGGACTGAATAATTATTTTAAATGTACAGGGATTATATACTCTGATAAAGGACAAAGGATTTATGCTAGTCCCAAATCCTTTCTTTCTGTTATGTAAGAAATCTTGAAATATAACAGACTGTACAATCCTTTTAAAAATTGTGGCATTTTAAGCATTATTAGTGCTCACTTAAGAAGAAGAAAAATCAGCTCATTTTCCAGGGTGCCCAATTTCCTGGAAATCCTGCTTTTGGGGGAAACTCTTTTGCTGAGAACTGCCCCCCCCCCCGCTTTGCCTGCAAAACCCCTCCTTCCCTCTGCTATTCCATTCCGCTCAACCTAGCTAGCACAAAGCTGAGAGGATGTTTAACGCAAACAGCGGGACGCCATTGCTGCAAACGGAGGTTAGAGGAGTGTTCTCTTATATAGATATATAGATATATATATATTTTTAAAAAATCAAATGGATGGATGGCAAGTTTAGCCTCGTTCAAGTCTGGATGAGGATCCTGCTTTTCTTGGGGGGAGAAAAGGCAGATCTTTTGAAAGGGCTGCGTGTTTAATTTGCCAGCCATAATTGAATCTGAATGAAATTCCTGCTGTTGCACAGGGCGGATCCTGCATCTCCCCCACTATACACACACACACACACACACACACCCCCGAGAGGTCGGTTGTGCATATCCTTTCCAAGGGCGGAAGGAACAACCGGTCCACCAAGGCCAAGAAAACAATGCGGCACCTACCACACCCAGCTCTCTTTCCATCCTTATCCCTTTTTTTAAAGCAAACCCCAATGCAATTTCAGGTTTTGAGCACAATTTGGCTGGGCTGAAAATATTTTTTCTTAAAGTGGCGAGCTAAGGTGACAGTACAACACCTAAGGTCTGCAAGCACCTGTGATGCTGTTAGAGTACTGTACTAATGAATTATGGACAGAATGATCTCTTACAAAAGACCAGGGACTGAATGTCATAACTCAGGTGAATTTAGAATAACTGTATCATCTAGTGTTTAAAATATGTTACGTTACTTTTCCAAATTCAAACAAGGGTTTACTTTTTGATAGAAATAATACACACACACACACATATACATACATACATACATACATACATATATATATCCCAAAGGTGCTTTTTCCCCCCCAAAAGAGAATTGGATTTCCTTGGGGTTTCCCCCCCCCCCTTGAACATGTTTCGCTTCTCATCCAACAAACATTTCTTCAGTTCTTGGATGAGAAGCAAAATCTTTTCAAAGGAAAAGAAAAAAAAAACCAAAGTCTAATTGTTTTTTTTTGGGGGGGAAAGCACCTTTGGCACAAACATGGATGACTCTCCAGAGATATTTACACATGTATATATGCTCCCTGATCTATAATGCCTCTGGAGGGCTTACAAAAATGTAAATTACGAATTTATTTTATACACACCAATAGGCTGGAAAAGGCTGACAGAGGAGAGGCAGATGGTTAGCAGGAAGTGCAAAGATTAAGTTTGATGTGTACATGACTGATAAGGGAATGAAGGGTTAAGCAATCGGAGGAGTGTTCCAGTAGGGTTGGGGAAAATATTTCAAGTTCCTTAGCATTTTCTAGCTAGCCAAAATGCCTTGGAGTCACTGCATCTAATTCATCTGAAGATTCCCCATCTGTAGCAGATTTAATTTTAATATGCTGGGGGTCCGCTGGATGGAATCAAATTGGGGATTTTATTTGTGGCTTTAACCTTTTCCCTTTGCAAATAATTCTGTAGAGTTTATGTCTTTAAGCAGTCTATGACTAGGTGGCTCAGTGGCTAAGACGCTGAGCTTGTCGATCAGAAAGGCCGGCAGTTCGGCGGTTCGAATCCCTAGTACAGGTCTCCTGCGTGAGCAGGGGGTTGGACTAGATGACCTCCAACTCTGTTACTGTTACTGTAAGGAGATGACAATGATCTGAGAAACAACCACTACAACAAAACCCTACAACTGATGGAAATAGCAATATATTGGAAAAAAAGAAAGATGGATACAAGGAAACAACCAGACCTCCAGTTCGGCCTGCTTTGTCAATTTCCTCTCAGGAATTGTTAAATGAAAATAAAAAATATTTGAATAGTTACAGTTTCTCTTTGCTCCTTCTATGATTTTTTTTTTTTAATGGGATGATCGTTTCTACCACACATTTGGAAGATTTCTCTCAACAATCGTTCGATATTACAAACTTATTAACTTATTATGCTGAACTATATGCCAAGATCAGGAATCCGGTGCCCCTCCTACTTCTTCAGTCTTGCTTGCCCAGAAAATTTTACTCCCAGGGCTGAGGTATGTACTCATCATTCCAACCACCCTGCAACCTGATCGCCACAAATTCAAATCACGCCTTGCTCCAAAGCCAACATTCTTAGGATGCTGCAGCTACACAACCCTCTCCAAGAACACGAACGGAAAGGAAGGAGCTCCCCCCTTCTCAATGCATTCAAAGCCACTCATTGAAAGCATATTGGCTTAAAAATAAATTCACTAAATAATCCTTATTCCTTTGCAAAATCCATTAGCCTAGGTTTACAGGAGGGGGGGGGGTGCTTGACCATAACATAATCTTTTAAATTTGGATTTAACTGTGGAAATCAACCCCGCACATTCGTACGGAATTAAAATTGGAGGAATAAAAATTGTAAAACAACTATTTCAATACCGGGCATGGTAGGTTTTGAGTCAATGGGTCATGGCTAACGTAAACCCGGCTGGGTGTGCAACAAATAATTGTTAATTATCGGTCTTAATACAGGGGTGTTTTTAATTGTGGGCCAAATTAATTTAATTGGATTTTAATACTGTTTTTAAATTTTGTATTTCTTCTGTTTTATCTTGTTGGCTGTTCACCGCCCCGAGTCCTTCGGGAGAAGGGCGGTATATAAATATAAACAATAAATAAATAAATAAATAAACATGTAAACCTACCCACCCCACCCCAGGTAAGAAATCATGGGAACGGAGTCCTTAATATGCAAGATGTGGTTTCCTCCCCCCCCCCCCCCCCCCCTCATTTCTGAATGCAAAAGGCTGGATGAAATGGATGAAATTCCAGCCTTTGGATTACTCCAAGATTCCAAAACCCATCATCCCCCGCCGAGGGAAAGCTGGCCTGGGGCCGCTGGAGAGGAGCCAGGCTGCAATGCAACCTTAAAGATGCTTTGAACACCTAAAGCACCTTACCTGTCCAGCCGCGCAGGCGCAGAAGGAGCGCTGCTACGCCAGGGCGCCTACAGAGGGCGCTCTAAGGCCTCGCCCATCTTTTCGCCCCGCGCTCGGCCCCCCTCAGGGCCCCCCCCACTTTTTCCCCGGCCGCCTTTCCACGTCCTCCCGCTTCCCTCCTCATCCTCACCGGGTCGGTTCGAAGGGCTCTCTCTCTCTCTTTCTCTCCCCCCACACTCCGCCTGGCTTCTCCTCAGTCCGCCACGCGAGGCTCCGCCCCTCCTCACAACCCCCTCAGACACCGACTGCGCTCCGGCGGCGCCGGCGCCCCTATTTATAAGATGGCCCGCGGTGACGTCATCGCCGCAGAGCCGTCCGCAGAAGCCGAAGCGCGCCTGGGGGGGGCGGAGCTTGAGCGGCGGAAAGACCCGAGGCTTCAAAGGAAATGCGAGCAGCCGAAGGCACCCGAACGGGGCCGGAAAGAGCCGAAAGCTTCAAGGGCAAATGTTCTGGTTTGTTGGTAATTACAGAGCGCGAATCGGTCGTTTCTACGCATGACGTCATCTTATTCTGTTGCACAGCCAGAATAATAAAAACTTAAGCCTCTTCAGATGTCTTCCACCCTGGCACTCTTTGCATGAGGGTGATGGATTTATTTATTTATTTATTTATTTATTTATTTATTTATTTATTTATTTATTTTTCATTCATTCATTCATTCATTCATTCATTCATTCAATTTCTATACCGCCCTTCTCCCGAAGGACTCAGGGCGGTGAACAATTAAAATAACATAAATATTTGATAAATATGATGCCATTCTAAGCATGTCTAAAATGCACCTTTGTGGGGGTGCATTGAATTTTGCATGAATTCTTTTTCGGGGTGGGGTGGGGCACCTGTCTCCCCCCACCTATGTGAGCTGAAACCAACAGAAAAAATAAGATTTCCCCCCCCCAAGTTTTCTGCACCCACTTCAATCCACGTCAGTAGGATCTCATTGGTGATTTAATTTAATTTCATTTCTTTTCGGCACCCCGAGGTCCAGAAATAGCCTGCACCCCCCCCGTTTGTTCCCGACGATTGTGCTTTTGATTAATCTCACACAGGTCTGATACTGAAATAAGGCCCTGGATGCTCATTGGACTTTTAAATCTTTGCATGCACCAAGGATGCAACGAGTGATGAATGCCCTAAAGTCTTATTCTCATGGCTGCATTTATCTCGGTTAATCAAGCCCTGGGGTTATTTCCCCCCCCTCCATTTTTTATCCTCTCAACAAGGCTAAATTGAGCTTGATTGCTGGACCAAAAACCATAAGACAAGTAGGAATTCAAAACCGGTTCCTTCTCCTAAAGGCGAGCTATTTCAAATAGAAAAGGTTAGGGGTGGTTGGTCATTTAATTCTTATTATATTTCTTTTCTTTCTTTCTTTCTTTTTCTTTCCTTTCTTCCTTCCTTCCTTCCTTCCTTCCTTTCTTTCTTTCTTGGTTCGATTTATATGCCGCCCTTTTCCAGAGACTCAGGGCGGTTTACAATGCGTTAAGCAATAGCCTTCATACTTTCGTATATACCTACTTAGTAAGGCTTTTGCCCCCCCCAAAGCAGTGTTCTTTTTTATACAAAGTCAGCTTATTGCCCCCACAATCCGGGTCCTCATTTTACCTACCTCGGAAGGATGGAAGGCTGAGTCAACCTTGAGCCTGGTGAGATTTGAACTTGCAATAATTGCAGGCAGCTGGTGTTACTTAACAGTGCTTTAGTCTGCTGCGCCACCAAGGCTCTTACAATACTCTCAACTACAGCCTGTCAGGTTAGGGTAAAATGCAGGGGTGGGCTTCAAAAATTTTAGCAAGGGGTTCTCTGCCTGGTTGCTGGGTGGCCGTGGCCATGGTGGGCGTGGCCTAGTAGGCCTCCTGCACCACAGCCGATGGGTGTTGTTTTTGCTCTCCCCAGGCTCCGGAGGCTTTTCTTGAGCCTCCGGGAGGGCGAAAATGGCCTCCCCAGGCTCCAGAGGCGCTTTGGAGGCCATAAATGTTCCCAAACTTCCAATAGGCCTGTTCTTCGCCCCCTCCGAGCCTCCACGCATTCCCTGCACTGCATCCAAAACAGGCCGCATGGGGACTCCTGGGAGGGGTGGAGCGGGGCAGGGCCAGCCAGGAGTGGGATTTGGGGGGTTCTCCAAACTGCATAGAATCTTAGCTAGAGGTTCTCCCAAACCTTAGTAAGAGCCTTGGTGGCGCAGCAGACTAAAGTGCTGTTAACTAGCACCAGCTGCCTGCAATTACTGCAAGTTCAAATCTCAACCAGGCTCAAGGTTGACTCAGCCTTCCATCCTTCTGAGGTAGGTAAATTGAGGACCCAGTTTGTGGGGGCAATAAGCTGACTTTGTATAAATATACAAAAGGATGAAGGCTATTGCTTAACACATTGTAAGCCGCCCTGTGTCTCCGGAGAAGGGCGGCATATAAATCAAATTAAAAACAAAAACAAAAAACCATGACATGGATGACTGAGAATCTCCAGACCTTCCTCTCCAAAATAAGCAGCTTTTTCTATCCAGTTCCTTCTCTTTCCCAACTGCAAGAGAAGGGCATTATTAACCAATACATCCATTGCTGATGCTCCCTATTTACACTAGCTGGACGCCCATGCTTTGCTACGGAACTGTGTTAGGATGTGATAAATTGACACTTAAAGCCTGAAATTTAATGTAGAATGTGTAACTCGGTAGCATCAGGGCGTGTTAATATAAGGCAACTGGCAGTTGGAACAGAGGGGGAGGAGTAGAATGTCCCAGCCCGTAGGCCGGATGAGTCATGTGCTGTCCAAGCCCACACCCGGTTTAGCGAAGGGGAGCACCAGAGCGGGTTAATATAAGGCAACTGGCAGTTGGAATAGAGTTCTTTTTAGGTGGGGAGGGGGAGTAGAACGTCTAACTCCTTAGTATCAGTGTGTGTATAATTAGTATATGAAATACTAATGATCGGATGGTCATTTCGAAAAATCCTTTCTTAGCAAGCATCTAGAAGCCAAGAGGAATATATGTGCCAAATTTCAAGTTTCTAGCTTGAAGTTACTGGTAGTTACTGTTCTGGAGATTTTGTGATGAGTGAGTGGTATTTGGCGTTTATATATATAGATATATTTTAAAAGAAAGGACAGGCTGCAGGGTTTTAAGCTGCAGCAGCAGCACCCCCCACAGCCAGGAGACAACATGGCATTGTCTGGAAGGAACCCAAATTATCGCAATTCAGATGAGGACGAGATGCCGACGGGATCCTTCCTTCTCCGCGTCCTGCATTTTGCTGGACACAAAGGTGGTTATTATTAATTTCCCATCCATCTTTGGATGCAGCAAAACGCTGAATAACGTCAACATCCCTTTGAGACACGAGAGGCCAAGGATTGCCGACTTTCATATTCTATGTAAGCTACTGACGCACTAAATTCATCGATTTGCAGCGGTCTGACAATCCAAAGCATTTATTCCCAGAAACATGGGGTTTAAGAGCATACAAATCACTGCAAGGGTTTTGAAAGATCCGAGTCATTTCCCCCAAGTCTTTTATTATTTCCATTATGGTCTAAAGCAGGGAGCCTCAATCCCCCGGTCTGTGGACCGACACTGGGCCGCAGCATGCCAGCAACCGGACAGCGCTAACAAATAAGTGTTACTACCACTTTATAATGCCTTAGTAAAGCCACACTTGGAATACTGCATTCAGTTTTGGTTGCCACGATGTAAAAAAAATGTGGACAGAAGAGCAACAAGGAGGATTAGGGGACTGGAGGCTAAAACGTATGAAGAATGGCTGCAGGAACGGTTGAAGTCAAGGAGGAAACCAGATTCACTTAACAATTTAACAACCCCAGTGATTCGCTGGACAAAGGTGGCAAGGGAAGTCGTGAAATGGGGCGAACCTTTTCACTTTAGCAACGTAGATTTTTTTTTTTACGTTGATTTACGTTTTAAAAGTTATCAAATTTAAATTTAGATTTAAATGCATTTAAATCTACAACGTAGATTTTAATATATGTTTTAAATGGATCTTGTCTTTTTATGTACACTGAGAGCTTCTGCACCAAAGACAAATTCCTTGGGTGTCCAATCACTCTTGGGCAATGAAGAATTCTATTCAATTCTATTCCAACCCATCCCATCCTTCATTCTATTCAATTCTATTCTGTTCTGTTGTTGTTCTGTTGTTCTGTTCTGTTCTGTTCTGTTCTGTTCTGTTCTACTCTACTCTACTCTACATTTTGGGCTTAATTGGGATGAGGTGGTCTACCTGTATCAAGACTGCATTATGAGTTCCATCTTGAAAGTAAACTAGTAAGATAGAGACCAAAGCAAAAGCCATTAAAAAAATAACCTGAGATTAGAAATTCCGTGTCTTTACTTTGAAAACAAGCATGCGTATACATTGAAATAAGTTACTCGACGAAGTCTTTAAAATAAAGCTCATTTGAGCTTTCATGAATATTCAAGGCAGCTTCTTCCCAAGTTTTATTGTCTTTTATCACTGTAAAAATTATCACTGTAGCAAAATAAGACACACAAGGTCAACATTTCACGCTTGATTGAGCTGACACAATCGCTCTGTCGACTCGCAGATCTGCCACTCCGCCAGCAAGCTGGATCATGTCGTATGAAATATATATGTTATCCGATATACTTTACTGTTTATCTTAGCACCCAATGCATAAAAATATAAATTCTTCTTCATTTTCCACCGATCGCTTGCAAATAGCGAAAGCAGACGTTCCACAGTTCAAGTATCGGCTTGGATCCAAGAGAGAGAGAAAACCACGGACTGATTTTAAAAGCAATTTCCCTTGATTTTATGAAAATGAAACAGCCAGCAGGGATCCTCTCCTTTTCTCAATCATGGTTCTATTTTGAGGGGGAAGGGGGGGGGAAATCTTACTTAAATAAATGCAAAGCTGTCTAAAATCTTTTTTGTTAAAAAAAAGAATGAAGGCCACGAAATCAATTCATGTTCTTTCAGCATTGCTTGGATGAGCTCAAAAGGTTTTCCATTCTGCCTGCTTTTTAAAATTAAAGGCAGTCCACCAAGGATTTTGCTGCAAGGGACTGCAGCACTTTTATTAAGAATTAATCTCTCTTCCAATTCAATTGCAGGGTTTCAGACACTGATGGGGGGGGGGGTTGGGTTTTTATTGGTGCGCGTTAAACTTCTGATGTTAATAAAACACAGGCGTCCCTCGAGGGCACTGAAACCAATTTGTTAATGTTGTGTTTAAGAGCGTGGGCATGACACAGCAGGAAAAACAAAAAGGACACACCCTTGTTCGACGATGGGAGTGCAAATCACGGCTGAATATCTTGAGAGACAAAGGTTGTTTTTGACCATCGGATAAAAGCTGACAAGCCATTTCCAGATTCTGTAGAGAATCCAAATCTTTTCTTCTTTTGTTTGGTTTTTAAAAAATGTCTCCCTGCAGACTTTTTTTTTTTATAACAACAAAAAAAACAAAAACCCTGAAGCGAGCTATTCTTTCAACCTTCTGTAAAAGTGCAAGGAATCCGGATTTTCACGATTTCCAAAAAGAAGGTGGCAAATATCCTTTGGGGAGAGGAATGTTTTTTCGTTGTAAGCATTCCTGGGAGAGAAGAAAAGGTTCTTTTAAAAAGGCAGAGGATGTTCGAACAGAGATGCGTAAACCCCGAGGACGATGCAAAACGCAGGGATGAGGGTGCAAAAACCTATTTTGCGCTGCGTGGGATGGAGGAAAGCGAGGCTAAGGGAGGTGGGCATTGATTCAGGGAATGGCCGGAGCAAATTGGACATACTCGGGAGAGAGAAGAGAGGGAACAGAGAGGACTGATTAAAAAAAAAAACAGCAAAGCAGAATGACGATGGAGACTATGAAAGGCTCCACAGAGAAGGTGATTGTTGGTTCTGGGGAGGTGTGTGAAAGAGGGACCTGCTGCTACTCTGAAGGTCACATTCTTGATTTGAGGGGGTCCTTGGTGCTCTCTGAGCTTGGTTGTTTTCTTGCAGAGGTTGCATTATGCTAACTAGGTAACAATATCAGTGCTGGTAAGGGACGCGGTGGCTCGGCGGCTAAGACGCTGAGCTTGTCAATCGAAAGGTTGGCAGTTCAGCGGTTCGAATTCCTAGTGCTGCGTAGCGGGGGTGAGCTCCCGTAACTTGTCCCAGCTTCTGCCAACCTAGCAGTTTGAAAGCAGGTAAAAAATGCCAGTAGAAAAAAAAATAGGGGCCACCTTTGGTGGGAAGGGAAGAGCGTTCTGTGCGCCTTTGGCGTTGAGTCATGCTGGCCACATGACCACGGAGACGTCTTCGGACAGCGCTGGCTCTTCGGCTTTGAAATGGAGAAGAGCACCGCCCCCTAGAGTCGGGAACAACTAGCATGTATGTGCGAGGGGAACGTTTACCTTTAAAGAAGTAGGTTGGGGGTGGGGGCGTGGAAGAAGACTGTGGGGTCCTTAGTGTTCTCTGAGCTTGATTGCTTTCTTGCAGATGTTTTATTACTCAAGCTAGGTAACATCATCATTACTAGAAGGGAGTGGGCTTTGTGGAGAGGAGGAGGAGGAGGGGGGGCAGCTGTGGGGTCCTTAGTGATCTCTGAGCTTGGTGGTTTTTTTGCAGATGTTTCATGACCCAATAAAGGGACACTGTTAGTGCTAGAAGCCAGTGGCGTTTGCAGGGAGGAGGAGGAGGTAGAGGAGGAGGAGGAATAAGAAGAAGGAGGAAGAGGAGGGAGGAAGGAGGAGGAAGGAAGGAAGGAAGGAAGGAAGGAAGGAAGGAAGGGGAGAAGGAGAAGAAGGAGAAGGAGGAGAAGGAGAAGGAGAAGACGACGAGGACTGTGGGGTCCTTAGTGCTCTCTGAGCTTGGTTGTTTCCTTGGAGACATTTCATGACCCAGCTAGGTAACCTCATCAGAGCTAGACTTTTTTGAATGGCAAAGAAGCCTCATGTCAGTCGACAATACCCTTATTACAAAAGGAGGAGACTTTGCAAGTTGTGTGCTCTGCAGCTTCCTAACAGTTGGGGACAGCAGAGAGCTCCGAGTGCATAAAAGGCGGAGGAATTGGGGGCAACCCAAAAAGGGGGATTAAAAGCAACGGGCCAAACTCGGCCGTCCTTGCCTTAGCTTAACACCTCGCTTGAGAGAACATCAACTTACTTTTAAAAATTGCTTGAATCGTATGAGGGAGCCCATTTCCCCAGGGCTGGTAATTGATTCGATCCTGGACGGAAGAGAAGAGGAGAGGGGTTAGGTCTGAATTCAAATATTCAAAGGTTGAACTCCTAATACTGGGCCTGGTAGCTCCGCAGACTAAAAAGCATTGTGATTAACACCAGCTGCCTGCAATTAATGCGAGTTCAATTCTCACCAGGCTCAAGGTTGACTCAGCCTTCCATCCTTTCTAAGGTAGGTAAATTGAGGACCCAGTTTGTGGGGGGCAATAAGCTGACTTTGTATAAAAATATACAAAAGTATGAAGGCTATTGCTTAACGCACTGTAAGCCGCCCTGAGTCTCCAGAGAAGGTCGGCATATAAATAAAAATAAATAAATAAAATAAAATAAAATAAAATAAAATAAAATAAAATAAAATATAAAATAAAATAATAAAATAAAATATAAAATAAAATAAAAATAAATAAAATAAAATAATAAAATAAAATAAAATAAAATAAAAATACTGTTGGGTCTTTGATTTTTGTCGAGTCCTCTGCCACCTTGGCCAATAATCGGGACTGAGAAGAATAACGAAGAGCTTTTGAGACTCACAACTCGTATCCCAGAGGGGATTTTCTGTCCCAGCTTATTCAAATATTTGGAATTGAGGGAGCAGGGAAGAAAGCAAACAAACGCACCAAAAAATGTTATGACCGTCTCTTCCTCAGAATCCGGGGAAAAAATGGAGAGAGAGAGAGAGAGAGAGAGTCCGTGTTTCAGACTGCCTCAAAATTCCATACCTGGGAAAATACTCTTCCTGGATCAGGAGGAGCATCTTCCAAAATTGCCCCTGGTACTGCTTCATGAGAGCGTTCCCACACACCTGAGGGACAGAAAACGGAAGAATTTGATGGCATAGAAAAGGAGGGTACAATCTCCCTCAAACTTGATCCAAAATAAAGAGAGCACAGCAGCCATGTTAATTCATGTTAATGTTAATTCACTGGAGGTTTTTCAGTCACTTGTCTGAGATGGTATAGGACCATGATGGCGAACCTGTGGCACGCGTGCCACAGGTGGCACACGGAGCCATATTGGTGGGCACGCGAGTGTTGCCGTAGCTCGGCTCCAGTACGCATGCATGTGCTGGCCAGCTGATTTTCAGGCCTTCTGGGCCCACCGGAAGTTGGCAAACAGGCTGCTTCCGGCCTCTGGGGGGCCTCTGGGGGGTTGGGAAGGCTTTTTTCACCCTCCCCAGGCTCCTAGAAAGCCTTTGGAGCCTGGGGAGGGCGAAAAATGGGCCTACAAGGTCTACCGTGCCATGCCGGAAACAGAAAGCGCAGCTTTCCGATGCGCATATACACGCTGGGGAACTGCTGTTCCGGTTTCCGGGGCTCTACCCCACCCCACCCCATGCGCACGCTCCTGTTTCGGCAGAAAAGATTTGCCAACACTATTCTATTCTATTCTATTCTATTCTATTCTATTCTATTCTATTCTTTCTATTCTATTCTATTCTATTCTATTCTATTCTACTCTACTCTACTATCCTGCATTCTATTCTATTCTATTCTATTCTATTCTATTCTTTCTATTCTATTCTATTCTATTCTATTCTATTCTGTTGTACTGTACTGTACTGTTTCTCTTCTCTTCTAATATGACAGCATAACTACTTATGAGCTGGAAGCAGAAGGAAAAAGCCACAGCCAGACGGGAGCTCCACTTATCTCCAGGAAATCGAAGAGAATGGTTGCCGTCACATCTGCCAGAGGTTCCATGTTCAATATCTGTGCCACCCAACGCCAGGCGTGGTTTAATCCGTGTGGGTGAGTCTAATGGACAAAAAGAAAGATCAGCCCGCCGAATTACTCTATTTTAACAACAGCTACTTCGTTTTCAAACTCTCTTTCATAGGCGGCTTCCGTCGGAAGCAACCTTAACTGAGAGAATGAGATGTTTTGAATAGATTCAGAGGCTGTTGGACAGGACGACGACACCCGCCACAGGGAAGGTGATGGAGGCCGCCAAAAGATCAGCCATGACAGGAGACCCGCCCCCCACTTACCCCTTGCTTATCTCGATAAGGCCACTGAAGCTGCAGGATGGCCGCGTAGAGTCGGATCATTCCTGACATCCGCTTCAGAAAGTTATCTTGCGGCTCAACTTTCCCATCCTTCACTTGGTAGCCAAGTATCCTAAAGAAGATGTGGAGATGCTTACCAGCATGCCCAACAGGGAGATCTACTGGATCCCTGGGGGTTCCCAACTTAACATGGGGGGGGGGCAGCTCGTAACTCAACATCCAGCTTTTGCTCAGTGCTGGATCAAATCTGGATGGTGACTGCTGAAGGCCAAATCTCTCAGCTCTCCCAATGCAAAGCCTCCCAAATTCTCAGCAGCCAGTGCTTCTGGATGGTCCTTGAATGATGACCAAGACCCAAATTTATCTTGCTAAGTGAGACAGCAGAGTTCCGCCCCGTTATAGCGCCTTTCTGGCCACAGTTGTTAAGTTAGTAACACAGTTAATTTTAAAAAGATAATACACCAACAGAGGAAGAATTGATAAAAGAAAATTTTAGATTGTGCCGAGATGGACAAATTAACAAAGGAAATTAAAGAAAAGGAAGATACAAAATACTATACAGTATGGAACAAATGGTACAACGGGCTGGAGATTAGGAATAGTGGACCAAAATGATTGGGGGAAAATTTCAAACGGAAAGTGTTTGTAGGATAATGTATAAAATTAATATTACGTGCGAAGGAAGTTATAGAGTATTACGGGATAATGGGACAGGAAGGATATAGATATTATAAGGAGAATTAGGGAGAAATGTAAGCAATAGATTACCATTACGACACTATTGTAAAAAGGGAATATATGTTTTATGTTTGTCATATTGTGTTGTTTTATAAATAAATAAGGAAAGCTTTCCTCGCACAAGCACAAAGCCGAAGACACCAGCCTGAATATGACGAGTGAGACCTCGTCAAAACGTCGCCAACATACTCTCAATCTTACACGGGAAAAGACCCGAATACACCAAAACTCGCATACCTCTACCCGTGAAAATCTACGAAAACAAATATATTATATATATATATATATATATATATCAAGAATTGTCCTAAAGATGCGAGTTCCAGGTATAGTTGTAGAAGAAGCGATAGACATCACGATCTCACGTTCCGGAGATAGTGATGTCTATCGCTTCTTCTACATATATATATATATATATATATATATATATATAATACATACATACATACATACATACATACATACATACACACTGCTCAAGAAAATAAAGGGAACACAAGCAGAAGACATCCGAGATCTGAATGAATGAACTAGCCTTATTAAATACTTTGTTCTTTACATACAGTAGTTTATACACTGCTCAAACAACTAAGGGGTACACAAAACTACTGTATGTAACGAACAAAGTATTTAATAAAGTTATTTCATTCATTCAGATCTCGGATGTCTTCTGCTTGTGTTCCCTTTATTTTTTTGAGCAGTGTATATATAAAAGTTAATTTTAATTTAATTTAATTTAAACCTTTATTGTGAGAGTACAACATGTGCACTATGAGATTGGCTGAGCCTCCCTTCGTGCACCCCCCCCACTCCAACACAAGGTCGCAAAAGGTGATCACATCACCTGTTGTGGCCCACCGGCGGCCAGCAGAGTCGGGCAGTTGGGAGGTTGGGGAGGAACATGGGCCAGTCCTGGGGGCTGGGGAAAGCTCAGGCGAGGGCTCTGCGTCGGAGGCAGAGAGAGAGATAGGGAGGCAGAGGAACAGCTGGAGCCTGTTCCCAGTGTGTGTGTGCGCAGAGCTGCCAGAGGACAAGAACAACTCAGAAAGCAGGGTCGACTAGGCTTCCCGATATAGAAAAAAGCACAGAATTAGTCCCAAAAAACCCCTTTTTTAATTTTAATGGCTGTGAATTCCTTTAATTCACAGCATGTTCTGAATCACCAAGAGTTTATAGATAGTCCAACAGAAGTCTGCCACAGTCCTTCGGATAAGGCTGGTAAACACCCACCCTTATCTTCTTTGACACGCTGCCAAAGACCTAATTGGCAATTATCTTGGCAAGGCCACACAGAAACAGAGTCAAAAACGGAGCTTCAAAGAACAAACCGACACCGTCCATAACGTTGCTTCCTACAAAGGCCCACGTGCCTTTGCTCTTCCTTTATGTCTTATGGGAGGTGCTAATCATCTCCAAGCCTTGCTCCCGATTCGTCCCTTTTGTTTCAACTGTTCTTGCCTTCTGGCAGCTCTGCGCATGCGCACACTAGGAACAGGCTCTCCATTGTGACCCCGACTCCCGAGCCTGTCCTAACAGAGGAAGAGGACTCAGAAGGTGATGGGGAGGAACTGATAAGGCCTCCCTCTCCAGACCCTCCTCTCTGGCAATGCCTCAGGTTCCATCCGAAGGCCAAGAGGAACAGCTTGGGATATGCCAGGAGGAAAGCATATCGGAACAACAACAGATAGGGAGCGAAGATGATGAATCCTGGCTTGATCCCAGGCAGCATCGGAGGGAGAAGCGTGCGCAGCAACGAAAGAGGCGTGGGAGGGCCAGAGATTGAGCTGAGTCACTGAGCCACACCCCACAAGGAATAAAAATGGGTGTGATTGCTCTTCAGGCTTTGTGACGGTCAAAGTTAAAAACCTGAGAGTCACATCGCGTTACCTGAAATCTGGCTTGTGCATATTTGGATTGGACCTTGGCAAACTCTTGCTTCATGGATTACTTTTTGCTATTTAACCGGACTGAGGATAAACTCTCTCTTCCTTATTGTGAGTGAAAACTGATTTGGCAGGCATTATGCAGTTTACTGCCAAAACTCTTATCTGCAAGGGTTTCTAGTCTGATTGCTTAATAAAATCTTGGCAAGCATGCCTGGTTGTGTGTTTGCCTGTGTGGGGAAGGGGGACAGAACACTCCCCCTGTTCCTCTGCCTCTCTGATGTCCAACTCTGGAGGCTCTGGAGTCCGCACGTAACTCCCAGATGGCCCTGGCTCCATCTCTGCCTCTGATGCAGAGCCCTTGTCCGAGCCTTCCCCAGACTCCAGGACTGGCCCATGGTCCTCCCCAGCCTCCTCACTGTCCGACTCCGCTGCCAGCTCTGCAGGCTGCTGGCAGACCACAACAGTAAAGCCACACCTTGGAGGTGATTGGCCCCTCCCACAGGAAACAAAAGAGGAGCAAACGGGGAGTGGGCTTTTGCAGGAAACAATTCGTTCATTCCGTGACTCTGAGAGACTCTGTGCCAAGTTTTGCCTTGTACTGCGTTTGGAAACTAGTTACTTGGCAGCTTTCCAAGCGAGATAAGGTCTGTGGTGATAAATATTCCTTTGAAAAAACTGTTTGGACAGGCCTTGCTGACTGTGAATGAAAGGAATTCACAGTCGTGTAAATAAAACAGGTTCTGCCAGGACCAAAACTCTGCTTCCTGCTTTTTAAGGGAACCTAGGTCAGAACAAACAGGTCAGTCCTAGAGGAGATCTTTAGAAGGCCAGATCCTGAAGAGGAAACTCAAATGCTTTGGCCACCTAATGAGAAGGAAGGAAGGACTCCCTGGAAAAGAGCCTCATGCTGGGAACGATGGAGGGCAAAAGAAGAAGAAGGGGACAGCAGAGAAGGAGGTGGCTGGATGGAGTCACTGAAGCAGTCGGCGTGAGCTTAAATGGACTCCAAAGGATGGTAGAGGACAGGAAGGCCTGGAGGAACGTTGTCCATGGGGTCGCGATGGGTCGGACACGACTTCGCAACTAACAACAACAGGTCAGAACATCACCCCGGGACACTGCGACTGTCATAAATATGAATTACCGTATTTTTCGGAGTATAAAATGCACCAGACTATAAGATGCACCTACCTTTTTTGGTGAGGAAAAGAAGAAAAAGAAATCTCCTTCTGCCTCTGAGCAATTTTGCCTTGTTGCAGCAAACAGCCTACTTTACTTTCATTTTCGTTTTCAGCATAGCTTGATTAGCACCAGGGGGGAAAAAAAAATCTGCTGCACCAATTTACCTCCTTGGAGCCAGCAGCAGAGCCCTGTGCAAAACAGCTGAGAGTCGGGAGGCCGATCCAATCAACTTGTGCTAATTAGGTTGTGCTGAAGCTGAAAGGAGCTGTTTTTTTCTTGCTGTTTGTTTGCAAGGAGGTAAATTGCTGGGAGGCAGAGGCCAAAGGGTGGGGGCCAGTGGGCGGGCGGGGCTACATTCGGTGTATAAGACGCACCTAAATTCCCTCCCCCTTTTAGGGGGGAAAAAGGTGAATCTTATACTCCAAAAAATACGGTAGTTGACAAGCATCTGAATTGTGATCACGTGTCCATAGGGATGATGGTAAGGGTCATAAGTGAATCTGGATTCCCGCTTGGCTTTGTTTGTTAGGAGGTTGCTAAAAGAGGATCACAGGACCCCGGGATGCTGTGACCGTCGTAAACACAAGCCATTTGCCAAGGGTCTTTAATCTGGATCGCGTCACCGCAGGGGAGGCTGCAGCAACAGTCAGGTGCAAACTGGCCGTTTTAAGTCACTTTTCGGAACTTCGAACGGTCGTTAAATGAACTGTCGCCATTTTAGGCCCGCCGGCGCAGTCTCAACTCAGCTTCCCAACCGCCCATCAGACTCAACCGAGTGGAATCACCTCTGATATTCTTCCAGGGGGGTGCCTTCCTTCATCGCAGGGTAGAAGGGCACAGCGTAAGGGCACTTTCTGTGCAAGTGAGCCAAGGTGAGGGTGCCCACTTTGGGGTGCAGCTCCCAGATGCCAGATGCCACCACGGCAATGGGGAACGCCGCTTCGTGGTGAGAGGCCACCTCTTCTTCGCCTTGTTTCTGGAAAAAAAAAAGAATATCCCCCCAAATATACCGTAATTTTCGGAGTATAAGACGCACCTACCTTTTTTGGTGAGAAAAAGAAGAAATTTTGCTTCGTTGCAGCAAACAGCAAGCTTTACTTTCAGTTTTGTTTTCAACATAACTTGATTAGCACGAGGAAAAAAAAATCTGCTCCAACAATTTACCTCTTTGCAGCAAGCAGCAGAGCCCTGCGCAAAACAGCTGAGAGCAAAACAGCTGAGAGTCGAGAGGCCGATCCAATCAACTTGTGCTAAGTAGGCTGGTCTGAAGCTGAAAGGAGCTATTTTTTCTTGCTGTTTGCTTGCAAGGAGGTAACTGCTGGGAGGCAGAGGCCAAAGGGTGGGGGTCAGTGGGTGGGCGGGGCTACATTCGGTGTATAAGACGCACCCAAATTTTCACCCCCTTTCAGGGGGGAAAAAGGTACGTTTTATACTCGGAAAAATATGGTAGATCTTTTGGTCTGCGCTAACTGCTCCAAAGAAGAAAAGTTTGCCCGTCACCCTCACCAAACATGGGTTTAACGTCGTTTTTAAATCCTGTGTTATGCACAAGGGCGGTGTATAAAACCCTGCTTGTGTGCGAATTTTAATGCCAAGCTCCTTTATCCCCCCCTCCAGTTTGAATTATTCAGATTTCCTTCCTTCTATTTAATGAATTATTTATTGATATCATGGTGGCGCAGTGGTTAGAATGCAGTATTGCAGGCTGATTCTGCCCACTGCCAGCAGTTCGATCCCAACCGGCTCAAGGTTGACTCAGCCTTCCATCTTTCTCAGGTCGGTCAAATGAGGACCCAGATTATTGGGGGCCCTAGGTTGACTCTGTAAACCACTTAGAGAGGGTTGTAAAGCACTGTGAAGCGGTATATAAGTCTAAGTGCTGTCTGTCTGTCTGTCTGTCTGTCTGTCTGTCTGTCTGTCTATCTATCTATCTATCTATCTATCTATCTATCTATCTATCTATCTATCTATCTGCCGTGGTGGTTACAGACAAACTCTGCCCACTGCCACCAGTTCGATCCTGACCGGTTCAAGGTTGACTCAGCCTTCCATCCTTCTGAGTCAGTAAAATGAGGACCCATATCGTTGGGGGCCATAGGCCGACTCTAAACTGGTTAGAGGAGGCTGTGAAGTGGTATATAAGTCTAACTCAGGAGTGAAATGCTCCCGGTTCGGACCGGATCGCTTGATTCGGTAACGATGGTGGCAGGTGGTTCGGAGAACCGGTAGCAAAAATCCCTGCCCCCCTCCCCCATGCCCAGCTGAGCCGCGCAATCATCAGAGGCTTTTTTTTTTTAATTTTAAAAGCATTTTTTCTACAGCCTCTTCCGCCGAAAAAATGCTTTTAAAAGCCTCTGACGATCCCAGCTGAGTTGCCTGATGGTCAGAGGCTTTTAAAAGCATTTTTTTTTACAACCTCTTCGGCTGAAGAGATTGTAGAAAAAATGGTTTTAAAAGTTAAAAAAAAAAAAAAGTTGGCCACACCCACCCGGTCACATTACCCCCGCCCCACCAAGCCACACAAACAGAACCAGTAGTAACAAATTTTACATTTCACCACTGGTCTAACTGGTATGGCTATTTGCCAAGGCAGTTTGAAAGGAGCCCCTGAGGTAAATGACAATTTAAAGCACCACCTTGCAGAGATAAGTTTTTGATCTGGAGAAGGGAATGTGAGGGGGGGGGGCAGACTTTTTGCCGATACGACCTTCTTACCACAAACTTTTCAGCCAGTTTGAAATAAACAAACTCCAGGCCTTCGGGGTGCTGCGTGACGGATATTTTATGGCCGCCGCACTGCACGTATTTTCCTGACAGGAGGCTGTTGATCTTTTCAAAGATCTCCTTCAGTTGAGAACCTGTGAAGACCAGCAGAAGAAAAAAAAAAAAGATAGCAATGAGGAAAGCAGCTGGCGCATGAGGCCAGGTTTTTGATGCGTTCGAAATAAGTGACGTTTTTATAGCCAAACGCTATAGCCAAATATTTAGTATTATAGCCAAATCAAGCAGTGGGGCAAAGAAAGTGGGTTTTGGTGTTATATCTGATATATATATATTCATCAAGGTCAGACAAGTGTTCTCTTACCATTTTCTTGCTTATTTTAATTTTTATTTCTAGTCTTAACTTTTTACAGTTAGGTTTTTGGTAGGTTGGGTTAGTGTTTCTTTTTGCATGGAGACTGATGCAAAGAATGAACATCTGCAATCTGTTATTCCCTTGTCGTCTTCTCTCTTTAGTGGACCAACTGTTTCCTTGACTTTTTTCTTGCTGTTTATATATTGAAAGAAACTTTATTATTATTATTAACTTTGACTTTTGTTGCAAGGCTTTGTTTATTCTGAGCCTTTGCTTTCCTGACTTCATCTTTGCAGATTCGGGCTATCTGCTGATATTTTGCCTTAGTTATATCTCCCTCTTTCCATTTTTTTTGTACTTATCCTTTTTTTTTTTTTGGTCTTTCAGTCTATCAGAGAGTTTTTTGTGCAACCATGTTGGTTTCTTCTTGGATTTCTTGTTTTTCTTTTTCAGTGGTATTGTGTTGAGCCTGGGCTTTTATGATCATATTTTTCAGTGCTTCCCACATTTTCTTGAGTTGCTTTCCCCTTTAGGATTTTTATCCTAAATTCCTTTAGGAATTTTTTTCTTAGGCTTTGAGTTTGTTAAAATTGGCTCTTTTAATGTCTTTAATTTAATGTCTTTAATTTAAGACACAGATTGGTGTTTGCATTATATCGAATTCCAATATGACATAATCACTCTCAACCAAGGTTCCGGCTACTTCAACTCCCTCTATCACGTCTTCTCTATTAGTAAAAAAAAAAAAAAGTCCAGTGTAGCTTTTCCTCTGGTTCCCTCCTCTACCTTTTGAATGACGAAATTGTCAGCTAGGTTGGTTAGGAATCTATTTGATCTCCCACCCGCTGCAGAGTTTCTCTCCCAGTTGATATCAGGATTGATAAACAGTTGAATAGTAATTAGCAGTTGATAAACCGCTAATATTGGGATCAGAAACGTTACAAGGAATAAACAGAGCTAGGGCTCACCTGCAATGGTAGAAATCTGGCTGACAGGGATGGTGGCAGCTTTCTGCAATTCCATTTTGATTTTTTTCTCCTGAAAAAGAGGAAAACATTCAGAAGCTGAGCTTAACGCAGGATTCCAAAGTTTTGTGTTTTTGTACAAGTGCTGGCTGGGGAATTCCGGGAGTTCCACAAGCCTTAAAAGTCGCCAAGGTTGGATACGCCTGCTCTAGGAGATTCTTACCTGCGTGTCTTTGCTGTTAGCCAAGCGACTGAAGGAAGCCACACACTGCTCGGATTCTTTCTGCAGCTCTTGGTACCACTTCATGATGGACGGGTCTGCCTTTACCTGAAGCCCTAGAGACATGATAGCAAAGCAGATATGAGCACTGGAAACTAGTACAGGTACCCGTGATTCCCCGAAAATAAGACCCCGTCTTAAAATTTGTTTTGCCACCAAAAAAAAAGGCATCAGGTCTTATTTTCGGGAAGGGGGGGGATGTCGTCCACGGAGTCTCCACTGTGGAATAAGATCATATGCTGCCCCATCTGGCTGAAAAATCTACCATTAACCCCAGAACACCCCTCCAAGCAGTCGTAAAATGTCACTTCGGATCATTTTTCACACTTGCGGCCCTTACAGCATCCCTATGGACAACTGATCAGAATTCGGATGCTTGGCAACGGATTCATATTTATGACGGTCGCAGTGTCTCCCGGGGTGATGTGATTCCCCTTTTGCGACCTTCTGACAAGCAAAGTCAACGGGGAAGCCGGATTCGATTAACAACTTAACAACTGCAATGCTTCACTTAACAACTCTGGCAGGAAAGGTCAGAAAAGGGAGAAAAAATCACAGTAAAGGTCTCGCTTAGCAACATAAATTTTGGGCTCAAAAATGTTGTGGTGGTAAATCAAGGCTAACACAATTAGCAGCAACCAGCAGGACAGAAGGCTGTGATTATATTACATTTTTTAAATAATTTCAACGATTTTAAGGACAAAGGAAAAGTAGGGAGTCTGTTGGATTTTATCTAGAAGGACTGAAGCTTTAACACTTCAGCCCGCCAAATATATATTATTTATTTTATTAGTCATATTTCTGCGCCGCCCACTCTCCGAGGACTCTGGGCGGCTTACACCAAAGACAGTATACTGAATAGCATATTGCCCCCCAACAATCTGGGTCCTCATTTTACCCACCTCGGAAGGATGGAAGGCTGCCAGTTGCAGCCCTTTCTGGACCGGGACGCCTTGCGCACGGTCACTCACGCTCTTGTCACCTCCCGGCTGGACTATTGTAATGCTCTCTACATGGGGCTCCCCTTGAAGAGCACCCGGAGGCTCCAACTGGTCCAGAATGCGGCCGCGCGGGTGGTTATGGGCGCAACTCGTTGTGCCCATGTGACACCCCTCCTGCGCGAGCTGCACTGGCTCCCAGTGGTCTTCCGGGTGCAATTCAAGGTGCTGGTTACCACCTTTAAAACGCTCCAGGACCCGGGTATCTTCGAGACCGACTTCTGCCACCAATAGCCTCCCACCGGCCAGTTCGCTCCCACAGAGAGGGTCTCCTCAGGGCGCCATCGGCCAAGTTATGTCGGCTGGCGACACCAAGGGGGAGGGCCTTCTCTGTGGGAGCCCCAGCCCTGTGGAATGAGCTGCCCCCGGAAATACGTAAGATCTCCAACCTCCGGGTGTTTCGTTGCGCATTGAAGACCCTGTTGTTCCGCCAGGCCGGGCTATTAACATGATTTTAAATTGGGGTATTTTAAATTTTTGGGGTTTTAAACTGGCCAAATCTATTTAATTATTTTAAATTTTAATCATTGTTGTGTCTTGTGTTTTTAAATTGGCTGTACACCGCCCTGAGTCCTTCGGGAGAAGGGCGGTATAGAAATAAAATTATTATTATTATTAACCTTGAGCCGGTGAGATTTGATCCACTGATCTGTTGAACTAGCCGTCAGCTGAAGTATTTGCAGTACTGCACTCTAACCACAGCGCCACCTCGGCTCTATTATTATGGCTACTTAGAATGAATGAGAGCTGGAAGGGACCTTGGAGGTCTTCTAGTCCAGCCCCCTCTCAAGCAGGAGAACCTATACCCGTGATGGCGAACCCATGGCATGCGTGTCAGAGGTGGCATGCAGAGCCCTCTCTGCTGGCACGCGCGCCGTTGCCCCAGGTCAGATCTCCGTGGCGTTTCTTTCGTGAGCTTCTGTTTCCCTGCAAACGACGAAACAGAAGCTCACAAAAGAAAAAGATCTTACCTCTTGCTGCGCTGCCGGTGTTGGGAGGCCCAGTCTCCCGCTGGCCAGCTGGTCTTCGGGTCTCTGGGGCGCATTCTCGCACCTGTGCATGCGCACTCGCACACACACCTTTTAATTTGGGCATGCACGCGGGCAGTTTGGGCACTCAGTGCCTAAAAGGTTCGCCATCACTGACTGTTGTGGCCCATCAGCGGCCTGTGTGGATTGTAGCTGATTCGGACAGCGAGGAGGCTGGTGTGGTGCTGCGCCAGCAGCCTGTGCAGCTGGCACTCGAGTCGGACAGTGAGGAGGCTGGAGATGGTGCCAGAGGCAGGGATTCAGCCAGGGCCTTCGGAAGCTCCAGAGGCTCCTTTAAGAGGACGAAGAGGAGGACCCTCTTCTCGATGCACGGGCGCGCAGAGCTGCCAAAAGGCAGGAGTGGCTCAAGAGGAGGTCTCCTCGAGGGTAAGGCTTGGGGCTAATTGGCCACTCCCCTAGCCTATTTAAGGAGGAATGCCGATTGCAGCAAGCTGTAGGGAACAACTTTAGCTCGCTCTCCTTCACGTCTGGATTCTCTGCAAAATTGCTTCTGGGCTTTCTCTTGTAAGACCGTGATTATCTTATCTTAGAATGCTTGTAGGCTGTTAAGGAAATTTATTAACAGCCTTTGGTTGAAAAAGACTGAGTTATTTGAGTAAAATAAGCTTTGTATAGTTTTGGTGTGTGCTGCGTTCTTTGGAGTCCGTAGCTGGAGCAGAACACTAACCTATACTATTTCTTAACCTTCATCCCCCATCTTTTCTATGGGATCATAAGGCAGAGCACAGGGTCTCCCCAGGGGTGGGCTGCTGCCGATTCGCTCAAGCCAATAGTTCCGAGCACTGGCTGGCCCCGCCCACCTGGCCCAATGTTATTGGGTCCTAGATATCTCACTTTCCAGCTTGCTCGCCCAGATCCGCAGCCCAGCTGATTTGCGCACCTCTCCCATTCTACTAACCGTGGCTGATCTACCAGACGGGCCGGAAGCCACCCGCATCGAAAAAGGCTTGTTTTAGGTGTTGCGCGCCAAGTGCAAAACACGTATGTGTGTAGCGCCCATGTGTGAAGTGGGCACGCGCGCACGCTCACATTTGTGCAGCCCACCTCTGGGTCTCTCCTATGTTTTAAGAGAGGAATATATCTTTAAAAAAGTAAAAAAAAAAAAAAAAAGAACGTATGCGGGACGAAGCCACCACACTGTTTGGATTTAAGAACCGTTTGAGGAGGGAAGATTTCTCTGCTTGTATGAAATTTGAAGCTTGGAGAGGAAATAAAAGCCTGCGTCTATGGAGGTTCTCAGCCATCCTCGTCACAGTTGTCCCAAAGGTGTTTTTTTTTTCTTCCCAAGAGGCAACTGGGCTTTCTTGTTTTTTCTTTAAAGACGTTTCGCTTCTCATCCAAGAAGCTTCTTCTGCTCTGACTGGATGACTAAATCCTTCCATTCCCCACCATCCAGCCAGAGTTGAAGAAGCTTCTTGGATGAGAAGTGAAACGTCTTCAAAGAAAAACAAGAAAGTCCAGTTGCCTCTTGAAAAAGCACCTTTGGGACAAATAAAACCATAGGAAGTATCTATATCTCCATCTCTCCATCCATATCTCTCTCTCTCTATCTATCTATCTAATCTCAATATCTATCTATCTATCATCTCTATGTATCTAATCTCTTTCTCTGTCTATCTATCTAATCTCTCTCTCTCATCTATTATCTCTGTGTCTATTTTTATCATCTCTATGTATCTAATCTCTCTGTCTATCTACCTACCTACCTACAAACATCTCTTAAATACTTCCATCTCTCTCTATCATCTGTCTGTCTGTCTATCTACAGTATCTTTCATCTATCTACAATATCTTTTTGTTTGTTTGTTTGTTTGTTTGTTTGTATGTATCCATCCATCCATCCATCTATCATATCTCTCGGTGTCTATCTATCTATCTTTATCATCTCTCTCTCTATGTATCTAATCTTTCTTGCTGTCTCTCTACCTACCTACCTACCAACTCTTAAATACTTCCATATCTCTCTCTATCATCTATCTATCTACAGTATCTTTCATCTATCTACAATATTGTTATGTATGTATGTATGTATGCTATCTATCTATCTATCTATCTATCTATCTATCTATCTATCTATCTATCTAGTAGGGAAAGAATGACCCTTTTCCAAAAAGACCCTGCCAGGAATCCTAAAAGTCACTGTCCCTGAGAGTATCAGATCAGGGAAAGGCGACTTGAAAAGAGGAGTAATATTTAAGAAAAACCACCACCGTGGAGAGGATGATGGGAGCTGTAATCCCACACAGCTGGAAGATGCCAGAAAAGCAAAGGAATTGACTGAATGTTGGGGTTTTACCTCCAGCAACCTTTCCGGGATCCGAAGCCTGGGATTTTGCCAGCTCTTGCTTCTGCAGTTCCTCTGTTTTTTTGGCCTCGGCTGCTGCAGCCGCCGCCAAAGCCAACTTCTCCTCCTGCTTCTTCTTCTCTTCCAGGGCGAGAGCAATTTCTTGCTGCATGTCAGAAAGCAGCTGGTGCATTTTGAGCAGGACTTGATCAGCGGAAGCCACATCTGCCTCGGTGGGGAAAGCCTGCTTTTGGGGGGAAAAAAAAGAAATAAAAAAACCCCACCCAAAATCAGAAAACCAGTTGGGAGATATCAAACGATGCTTAGACGGAAGCTCTGGGCATTCTCTGCCAGGTTTCTGGAAGGAAACCAGCTGGATTTCTGCATTTCCACTTTACTGAACTGATCGAATTCCAAAATTCCTTTGAGTGCTGGCGTTAACTAAAGGTGGGTGTTGTGAACCAGGCCCAAGTAAGTAGTAGGAAAATCAGTCAGTGAAAAAACAAACAAACTTTTGAAAATTACTTCATTCCCAGCGTCTTTCAACTAAATTAAAGCAAATTCCTCCCAACGCAAATTCCTCAGTCCTATCGCAAACCTTAGTCCAGTTAGGCAAACTGCCAAAGGCCTTTCTTGGCAAACGTTCAGAAGTCACAGATCACAGAAGAAATAATAGACAAAATCACACAATGTGCCGAAATGGATAGGCTGACAAAAGAGCTAAAGGAAAAAGAAGACACTTGAATTTTACAAAGTCTGGAATAAATGGTATCAATGGCATAGGGCTACTATGGAAGAAATATAACTAGAAGTTAGATAGAATAGTAGTCCAAGTATACACAAATTACTCCCTTATGGGCGAATAAAATTACAGAGAGAAAAATATAATATACAGATTATTAAAGCAGAAGTCTTAGAAAATAGAGGAGAAAAGAGGGAAAAAGACACTAAGAAATTATTCAGTTAAGATTTAAGGGAATAAGTATAACTGTATTACTTGAAAGACCATTACGAAACAAACGCTTCAAATGATTGATTATTTATAACTTATTGTATATGTATTTTTATGTCTTTGTCGTATGTGTCTTATGTGTTTTATATCTGTTTTAATAAAGTTTATAAATTTTTATTAAAAAAAAAAAGAAGTCACAGATACAAAAATAAATACAAGACGTAGACAAAGAAAAAGATGAAGCTACCAACGTTGTTTTCCGGCAAAGCCCAAACGCCATTGCTGGTCTGTTTTAAGCCTTATAGGAGGGGCCAATCATCTCTTGGCCTTACTCCCGAGTTGTCCTCTCTGCTTGAGCTGCTCCTGCCTTCTGGCAGCTCTTCTCATACGTGCATTAGGAACAGGCTCCTCCTGTTCCTCTGCCTCTCTGCTGTCAGCCTCTGGAGGCTCCGGAGTCCGCACCTCACTCCCTGATGGCCCTGGCCCCATTTCTGCCTCCGACGCAGAGCCCTTGTCTGGGCCTTCCCCAGCCTCCAGGACTGGCCCCTGTTCTTCCTCAGCCTCATCGCTGACTCCGCTGCCAACTCCACAGGCTGCTGGCGGACCACAACAGTAGGGGTGGGCTGCTGGGGGGTTCAGGAGAACCTCTAGCTAAGATTCTGTGCAGTTTGGAGAACCCCCAAATCCCACTCCTGGCTGGCCCAGCCCACCACCCCCGCCTCGCCCCACCCAGGAGTCCCCATGCAGCCTGTTTTGGATGCAGGTAAGTGCAGGGCGCGAGGGTAGGATTGGGGAGGGCGAAAAACAAGCCTACTGGAAGTTCGGGAAGGCCTCCAGAGGGCCTTCGAAAACTGGGGAGGCCATTTTCACCCTCCCAGAGGCTCGAGGAAAGCCTTTAGAGCCCGGAGGGAAAAAAGCCCCCCCCCCCACGGTGCAGGAGGCCAACTAGGCCACACCCACCCAGCAACCAGACAGAGAACAACTCGATAAAATTTTTGAAGCCCAGTCCTGACTAAAGGTTTATGAATCTCAGTTCTCATAGATTAGGTAGATCAGGAGGTAGAAGAGGAGGAGGAGGGAAGAGGAAGGGAGGGAGGGAGGGAGGGAGGACGGAAGGAAGATGAGAAGGAAGGAAGGAAGGAAGATGAGAAGGAAGGAAGATGAGAAGGAAGGAAGGAAGGAAGGAAGGAAGGAAGGAAGGAAGGAAGGAAGGAAGGAAGATGAAAATGAAGGAAGGGAGAAGGAAGGAAGGAAGGAAGGAAGGAAGGAAGGAAGGAAGGAAGGAAGGAAGGAAGGAAGATGAGAAGGAAGGAAGGAAGATGAAAAGGAAGGAAGGAAGATGAGAAGGAAGGAAGGAAGGAGGAAGGAAGGAAGGAAGGAAGGAAGGAAGGAAGATGAGAAGGAAGGGAATGAGAAGGAAGGAAGGAAGCTGTAGTGGCAGAGTGGTTAGAATGCAATATTGCAGGCTAATTCTGCCGACTGCCAGCAGTTCGATCCTGACCAGCTCAAGGTTGACTCGGCCTTCCATCCTTCCGAGGTGGGTCAAATGAGGACCCAGATTGTTGGGGGCAAGAGGCTGACTCTGTAAACCGCTCAGAGAGGGCTGTATATAAGTCTTAAGTGCTAAGTGCTATTACCTCGTTGGCCATCCGGACTAAGGCAGACACCTCCCCGCAGAGTTGATTGCCACGGTTGTTGTAGAGGGAGAAGTCGATGGCGGGCAGCTCTTTATGCCTGGCGCTGAGGCCGATCTGCTGGTGGATCTGCAGAACCTCCTCCTGGATGGCGTAGAGGCGGCGCAGGCGTTCTTGGCTCTCCTCCCGCCGCTGGCGCTCCAGGTCTTCCTGCCGCTGTCGCTGCTGCTCGGCCTCACGGAGCTTCCGGCTTAAAAGCTTTGGGAGGGAAGATGGGAAGATGGGAAAAGGGCAACGCCAACACAAAAGCTAAGGATTCCTCTCACCTACGCCCAGGTAATGTTAAGCAGCACCAAGGTATGCAGAACATTACTGGAGGGGTCCTTGGTGCTCTCTGAGCTTGATGGTTTTCTTGGAGACGTTTCATTACCCAACTAGATTAGTTTATCAGTGTTAGAATGGAGTGGGGTTTGTGGGGAGGAGGAGGTGTGTGGGATCCGTAGAGCTCTCTGAACTTGGTTGCTTCCCTTGCTGAAGTTTCATTACCCAAGTAGGTATCATCATTAGTCCTAGAAGGGAGGAGGGGTTGTTCTTATTTGATATACTTGTTGTGGCCCGCCAGTGGCCTGCGTGGATCGTGGCTGATCCCGATGTTGAGGAGGCTGGTGTGGTGTCGCGCCAGCAGCCTGCACAGCCGGCGCTCGCGTCTGACAGCGAGGAGGCCGAAGAGGATGTGATGCCAGAGGCAGAGACTCAGCCAGGGCCTTCAGAACCTCCAGAGGCTCCTTCACGTGGATAGAGCGAAGTGGAGGAGCCTCTCCTCAGTGCTCGAGCACGCAGGGCTGCCAAAAGGCAGGAGTGGCCACTCAGGAGGAGGAGGTCTACTCGAGAGTGGGGCTTGAGGATAATTGGCCACTCCCTTAACCTATTTAAGGATAGGCTGACTGAGGCAATTTGCAGGGAACAACTTAGTTCACATACCTTCGTTTCTTGTCTTGCTTATCTTATCAGCTTCCTGCAAATTGCTTCTGGGCATTCTGCCAACCACAGTAAGCTTTCAGTTATTATTCTTTGAATTCTTGGCGGCTGTTAATGCAGTTAATTAACAGCCGTTGTTGTAAAAAAACTGGTTTATTCAGTAAACTAAGGTTTGAACGGACTTTGTGTGTGCTGCGTTCTTTGGGGTCCGTAGCTGGGACAGAACAACGGAGGACAAGGAGTCGATTCGGGAAGCAAAGCACACGTGGACGCTGAATGGCCCCTTTCTGGCGGGGGAATAAATAGAAGGAAAGGGGAGTGGGTTGTCGTAGGAGACAACCGTTCGTATTTCTGAAGATTTTGCTCATCGTGTTTCGTGCCACAGAGACGGCTTGCCAGAACTTAATTGGCAGCCTTTCGACTGGGAGCTCACCGCCTTGCAACTATCTGATAAGGTCTGTTACTGCAGTTAACTCTTTCAAGGACTATCGCCTGGACTTTTCGGTGTGTGAAATGCCATTAATTCACAAGAGGTAAATAAAGAGGGGGGTGTGTGACAAGGAGTCTGTTTCTTGTTTCTGTTAAGGCTGGGTCAGAACAAGTTCTTCCCACTTTCTCTTCCTGCTTTCTGTCTGTCTCTTTTTCCCTAGCTTTAAAAATCTAAAGAGAGAAGAAACAGAGGAGACGCGGATGGGGTGACCCTCTTCAGGTCTGGGCAGGAAACGCCGGGCATCCTTACAGCTGAAGAGGTGTGGCGTTTGATTAGTTGGGGGCAAAAAGGTTGAACCGCAAGGCCCTCTCTTTTTTCCCCCTGCCTCGCTACTTTGCTTACTTTGGCTCTGCGCCGGTGCTCCTCCTTCAGCTTCTCCTGCTGGCCCTGAGCTTCTTTGGAGCTGGAATGAAAAACACAGAGATCAAAACAGGTTCAGATGCGATAAAGGCTTGATCAGTTTTGCTGTGGCCCGCCAGCCGCCAGCAGAGCTGGCAGTAGAGTCGGACAGTGAGGAGGCTGGGGAGGAACGTGGGCCAGTCCTGGAGTCTGGGGAAGGCTCAGACGAGGGCTCTGAGTCAGAGGCAGAGAGGGGGCCAAGGCCATCTGGTAGTTCTTTGCTGCCTCCGGAGTCTGACATCAGCAAGGCAGAAGAACAGCGGGAGCCTGTTCCCAGTGTGCGCATGCGCAGAGCTGCCAGGAGACAGAAACAATTAAGGAAACAGGGTCGACTTGGAAGTAAGGCTTGGAGTTGATTGGCCCCTCCCATAAGACATGCAAGAGAAGCAAACGGGACGTGAGCTTTTGCAGGAAGCAATTAGTTCATCTGGTTGATAAAAGCTCAGTTTGACTCTGTGCTAAGTTTGGCCTTGCCATGCATATGGCAATTAGTTCTCTGGCAGTGTTCCAAGGGAGATAAGGTGGGTGTTTATCAACACTCCCCTGAAAGACTGTTTGAGAAGCCTTTCGGACTGGGGATGACAATAATTCACAGCAGTATGAATGAAAGAGGTTTGCCGGGACTAAGATTGTGCTGTATGCTTTCTAAGGAAGCCTAGGTCAGAACAGGTTTCTCCAACAGGAGATGCCGCCAGATGCTCACCTGTTCTCAATCTCTTGCTGCAGGTGCTGGTAGTCCTGGTGTTGCTTCAGCTCCTTCATCTCATCGAAGCGCTTCAGCGACTCGCTGGCCTCCTCGGAGGCGGCCTTCACCGCCTGCTCCTGCTGTTCCAAGCGTTGCTTCAGCTGTTCCTGCAGGAAAAGAGAAGAGCCTTGGTAGTACAGTGGTCTAAAGCACCCTGTTATTAACACCAGCTGTCTGCAATTACTGCAGGTTCGAATCTCACCAGGCTCAAGGTTGACTCAGCCTTCCATCCTTTCTAAGGTAGGTTAAATGAGGACCCAGTTTGTGGGGGCAATAAGCTGACTTTGTATAAAATATACAAAAGTATGAAGGCTATTGCTTAGCGCATTGTAAGCCCCCCTGAGTCTCCGGAAAAGGGCGGCATATAAATCAAATTAAAAAATAATAATAATAATAGGAGGAGAGAAACCAGGTTGGATAAAAATAGATGATTTTAAAAAAACAAAAACAGATTTTTAAAAAATTTAGATCGGATTTGTTTGATCTTTATCAAATTTATTTTACTAAAACGCCTTTGGAGTAAAAATCTATCTAAAGATAGTTTTCTATTTAAGATATTGAATTTATTCAGCATGAAATGGAGCTTAGTTATGTAACATAACCCCCCCCCCCCCGAAATTCGTCCCCCCACAAATTTGTAAAATCTCTAATCTCCGTGTATTTCGCTGTGCCCTCAAAACCATGTTGTTCCGCCAGGCTGGGCTATCAATGTAAAAATTTTAATTGGTTTTAAATGGGATTTTAAATTTGGGGTTTTATAAATTGGGCCTATTATTTAATAATTTTAATTATTTTTAAATTTTGTCTGTCTTTGTGTTTTTAATTAGGCTGTATACCACCCTGAGTCCTTCGGGAGAAGGGCAGTATAGAAATAAAATAAATAAATAAATAAAATAAAATAAACATGAGGCTATATATTCTGCAATAGTTACATTTTGGGTAAACTCGTTCAATGAATCCCAAGCTCTGCAAGCTAATTAGGGAACCTTCATTTTGTTTGCAAATAATCATATTAAAGATTCTAACTGCCAGCCAAGAATGAGTCCTTACATCTAAAGAGCGCCTGTCGTTTCAGATCCATCATGGCAGCAGCGCCCATGAGTGGGCATCCACTCACCTGCTGCCCGCCACGTCCCTCACCTTGTTGTGTCCCTGCCGCATCACCAGCTGTCCCATTAAAGTGAATGGGACGGTCAGTGAGTCAACAGCGGGTCAGAGGAGGAGCCACTGCGGGACGAGACGATCGTTGCTCTTTCAAAATTATGATTTAAATCAAGCCTTTTTGCTAGTGATTTAAATTGTGGTTTAAATCGTGGTTTAAACCCTAGCAGAAACCTACAGGCTCCTGTCTTCACAAACACTGTAATGCAGGCAGGCATTTTGTTTTCAGTCCCTGCTCACTGGCTGCCATGATTCGAACATCTGGAAACAGAAAGCGAACACTGTTAAGAGCAATGCTCCCAGGTTTTCTCTCTATCTCTATTATGAACCACGGTGGCACAGTGGTTAAGGGTGCAGTACTGCAGGCTACTTCTGCTGACTGCCGGCTGCCTGCAATTTGGCAGTTCGAATCTCACCAGGCTCAAGGTTGACTCAGTCTTCCGTCCTTCTGAGGTGGGTCAAATGAGGACCCAGACAGTTGGGGGCAAGAGGCTGACTCTGTAAACCGCTTAGAGAGGGCTGGAAAGCACTGTGAAACAGCATATACCGTGTTTCCCTGAAAATAAGACCCTGTCTTATATTTTTTTGAACTTTGAAATTAGCGCTTGGCCTTATTGCCATGCGCTCAAAAGCCCGATTGGGCTTATTATCAGGGGAGGTCTCATTTTGGAGGAAACAGGGTAAGTCTAAGTGCTATTGCTATTGCTATCCAAACTTCATCAGTGATGGCGATACCCCAAGAACCAGTCTTAAACTACATATAAAAACAGCTTTGCCCACAATGGAAAGGATGTCTTGGGATTCCATGCCATACAGGGCAAGATAATAATAACAACAACAACAACAATAATTTCTTCCCATTAAAGAAATTTTCTTCACCAGAGTCGAAGAAAAAGAATTGGAAAAAAGTCACGAAATATCATGACCTGGCCATCGAAACTACACAATTATGGATGAAACATGCAACAGTGATACACATTGTCACTGGGGCACTTGGTACCATGCCCAAGAATTTTACAGAACACATCAAGAAATTGCAGCTTCCTGCAATAACACCAGCAGAACTGGAAAAAAACTGCACTACTCGGAATATCGTACATCTTAAGAAGGTACTTGGTTGATACCTAGGATGCTGGCAGCAACCTGTATCAACTATTAGCACCAATCAATGGTATTTGTGACACATTTTTAAATGTTCAGTTGACTGAGTTTCATGTTTAATGACTAAAAGAGATAATAATAATAATAATCTACCCAATTATGGATGAAACATGTAACAGTGTCATTGGGGCACTTGGTACCATGTCTAAGAATTTTACAAAACACATCAAGAAATTGCAGTTTCCTGCAATAACACCAGCGGAACTGCAAAAAAACTGTGCTACTTGGAACATCGTACATCTTAGAAGAAGAAGAAGAAGAAGAAGAAGAAGAAGAAGAAGAAGAAGAAGAAGAAGAGGAGGAGGAAGAAGAAGAGGAAGGAGAAGAGGAAGAAAAAGAGGAAGAAGAAGATACTTGGTTGATACCTAGGATGCTGGCAGCAACCCATATCAACCATCAGCGCCAGTCAATGGTATTTGTGATGCTCACCTTCCCTTTCAGCTTCTGGATCTCCTTGTGCAAATGGATGAGGCCTTCGACTCCGGTACTTTTGGACGGGGGGGTCCGGAGGGGTTCCTGGTTGCTCCCCGGGGTACTCCATTTCTTCCGGGCCCATGTGAAAAAGAAAAAGGGCAAGTAAGAGGTTGGACTCACCACTAGGTGCTGTGAACACACAGGATTCTTGAAGGCAGGTGAGGTCTAATGTCCTCTGATGTAGCTCTGATACGAGATCAATCTGCAAATTGAGAGCCGCCTTCTAGGACCGTAATGCAGAGCCCTCTCAGGGGACACGCCACCCATCGCCCCAGCCCAGCTCGGGTCTCTGCCGCATGTACGGGGGCGGAGCCTTCCCCAATTTCCGCAGTTTCCCCGCCAGCATGTGTTATGGCTCGCCAGCGGCCTGTGCGAATTGTAGCTGATTCCGACAGTGAGGAGGCTGGTGTGGTGCTGTGCCAACAGCCTGTGCAGCTGGCGCCCGAGTCAGACAATGAGGAGGCTGGAGAAGATGTGGTGCCAGAGGCGAGGATTCAGCCAGGGCCTTCAGAACCTCCAGAAGCTCCCGTAAGTAACGCGAGTTGCACTGGCTCCCGGTGATCTTCTGGGTGCAATTCAATGTGTTGGTTTCCACCTTTAAAGCGCTACATGGCTTAGCACTGCGGTATATACGAGATCGCCTTCTGCCACCGATAGTCTCCCACTGGCCAATACGCTCCCACAGGGAGGGGCTCCTCAGGGTGCCGTTGGCCAAACAATGTCGATTGGCGACACCCAGGTGAGAGCCTTCTCTGTGGGGGCACCAGCCCTCTGGAATGAACTGCTCCTAGAGGTCCGTATGATCCCCGACCTGCGTACCTTTCGCTGCGCCCTAAAGACTCTTTTATTCCAACAAGCTGGGCCGGCCTAATAGGAATTGTTAAACTGGGTGTTTGTTAGTTTTTAATTTCGTGGGCCAAATTTTATATATGTTTTTAAATTGTTCTTAAATTTTGTGGTTTATATGTGTTTTAATATGGCTGAACACTGCCCTGAGTCCTTTGGGAGAAGGGCGGTATAGAAGTTCAAGAAAATCTAAGTCTAAAATCTAAGTGAAGAGGACGAAGAGGAGGAGCCTCTTCTCCATGCACTGATGCACAGAGCTGCCAAAAGGCAGGAGTGGCTCCTCAGGAGGAGGTCTCCTCGAGAGTAAGGCTTGGGGCTAATTGGCCACTCCCTTAGCCTATTTAAGGAGGAACGCCAACTAAAGCAATTTGTAGGGAACAACTTTAGTTCATTCTCCTTCGCGTCTGGATTCTCTGCAAAATGCTTCTGGGCTTTCTGCCAATCTTAGTAAGATTGTGATTACCTTATCTTAGAATGCTTGTAGGCTGTTAAGGAAGTTTATTAACAGCCTTTGTTTGGAAAAGACTTGAGTTATTTTAGTAAATTTAAGTTTTGTACAAACTTTGTGTGTGCTGCATTCTTTGGGGTCCGTAGCTGGGGCAGAATGGCACACCCTACCTTTCTCCCCTCAGCGTGCCCTAGCTATCTCCTGCATTCGTGCCGCCCATGCCTTCCCCAATCTCTGCAGGTTCCACCCTCCACAGGTGCTTCTTCATGGCAGAAATAGAGGAGAAAGCCTGGATGTGCGGGGGAGAAACTGCAGAGATAGGGGAAGGCACGGGAGGCAGGAATGGAGGAGAAAGCTAGGGCACGCGGGGGGAGGGAGAGAAACTGCAGAGATCATGAGCCCCCCCCCATCGTGCCCCTTTTTGGGCCTGAAAAGCCTCCTACATCAACCTGGAAGCCAAAATGGGGGCCGGAGCACATGCGCAGGGGGCACTTGCATTGCATTTTGGGGATTGGGGCATGCACGTGTGCATTCGCTCGCGTGTGCGCTTCGGCCACCTGGCACCAAAAAGGCTAACCATCACTGTTCTAGGAGAATAATCCGTCTGTATCAGTTAAGACATCTCAGCGTCACTCAAAAACTGAACGAAAAAAATGACAAGAATGAAGTTACAAAGCTTTAGGACAGGGGTGTCAAACTCATGGCCCCGGGGCCCAGATCCGACTTGTGGGGTGATTAGATCTGGCCCGCAGTGCCACCCTGGAAACAGCAAAGGACCGGCCCATGGTGCTCGGGAGGGCCACATGCTCCATTTTCGCTGGCAGAGGATTGCAGGAGGCTGTTGCAGCCGTAAACGGAGCTCGGGAGCCTGTTTTCGCTGGCAGAGCGCTCGGGCCAGCACAGGTGCCCCAGACACGAGTGACATTGAGCTGGCCACACCCCCACACCCCCCGAGATCAAGCACAACCCTGATGCGGCCCTCAATGAAATCGAATTTGACACCCCTGCTTTAGAACAAACGCTCATGTTTTAAGATTATACAGGTACCGTATTTTCCGGAGTTTGAGACGCTCCGGACTATAAGACGCACCTACCTTTTTTGGTGAAGAAAACAAGAAAAAGAAATCTGCCTCTGCTTCTACCTCCCAGCAATTTTGCCTCGTTGCGGCAAACAGCCTGCTTTACTTTCATTTTCGTTTTCAGCATAGTTTGATTAGCACCAGGGGAAAAAATCTGCTCCAAGCAATTTACCTCCTTGCAGCAAGCAGCAGAGGCCCGCCCAGCAATAGGCAATGGTGATCCCTGCAGCCTGAAACAGCTGAGAGTCGGGAGGCTGATGGACAATCAACTTGTGCTAATTAGGCTGTGCTGAAGCTGAAATGGGATGTTTCTTCTTGCTGCTTGCTGCAAGGAGGTAAATTGCTGGGAGGCAGAGGCCAAAGGGTGGGGGCCAGTGGGCGGGCGGGGCTACATTCAGTGTATAAGACACACCCAAATTTTCATCCCCTTTTAGCAGGGAAAAAGGTGCATCTTATACTCCGAAAAATACAGTAGTTCCCATTTAAGATGGTTCAGTTACAATGGCACTGAAAAAGTGACTTATGACAGGTTTTCACACTTACAACAGTCGCAGCATCCCCACGGACACGTGATCAAAGTTCAGATGCTTGGCACAACTGACTCCTATTTATGACGGTTGCAGTGTTTGAAGGGGGGGAAGTCATGTGATCCCTCTTTTGTGACATTCTCGCAAGCAAAGTCAAGGGGGGGGGAGCCAGATTCATCGAATAACTTCACGTTACTAACTTAACAATTGTGGCGCGAAGATGGGGCAAAAGCCACTTAGCAAATGCTTCACTCAGCAACAAAAACTTGGGGCTCCCTTGCGGTCGTAACTCAAGGACCACCTGTGCTTATAATGTTAGGCAGCAGAAACTAGGATTGTAACACGCCGCATTTTTTAAAAAAAAATGAGGAAAATAGTTGTTGTAAAAGGCATTACCTGGGCATCAGCAGGGGCTTCTGTTAACAAGGGTAGGGGGCTCTGCTGGTTGGCAGGAGAGGCATTGGTCTTTAAAGATAAACCATGGAATAGAGATGCAACTTCAGGAGCAGATTTTGCCAAGAGGCGAGGATCGGATTTTGGAGAACACGAGATGATTTTTTCAAGCACCCAGCCTGTGTAGGAGGACAGCACCGGAGGGGATTTATCCTCTTCCAAGATGCCCTGAAAAAAAAAAGAAGAAAATGATATATATAAGACAAGGATGCGAGTGCTGCCCATACGCCAGAATCCACACCGCCTTTTGCCATTCTCCAGAAGGTGCAGCCATTCAAGATGTAGGAAGTAGGGAAGCAGATCTTGAATGGGGAACATTTAAATTTAAAGGAGAATATTTGTAGACTGAGGGGTCCTTTTGGTGGTTTTCTTGCAGACGTTTCAAGACCCAGTTGAGTAACAGCATCAGTGCTAGAAGGGAGTTGGGTTCGGAGGAGGAAAATCATCTCCGTGGGGTCCTTGGTGCTCTCTGAGCTTGCTTGTTTTCTTGCAGACGTTTCCTGACCCAACTAGGTAACATCATCAGTGCTAGAGGGGAGAGGGAGGGAGGGAAGAGAACAGTGACTGTGGGGTCCTTAGTGCTCTCTGAACTTGGTTTTCTCGCAGACCGTTCATTACCCAAACTAGGGAACGTCATCAGTGCAAAAAGGAAAAAGAGTCACGAGAATATAAACTGAAAGGACTCCTTACTAGCACTGATGATGTTACCTAGTTGGGTCATAAAACGTCTGCCAAGAAAACAAGCAAGCTGAGAGAGCACCAGACGCCACACTCCTCCTTCAAACCCCACTCCCTTCTAACTGATGATGTTACCTAGTTGGGTCAGGAAACGTCTGGAAGAAAACAACCAAGCTGAGAGAGCTCTAAGGATCCCACAGTCCTTTTCCTCCTCCCCGCAAACTCTCCCTCAAACATTTACATTTGCTTCCAAAACGGAACCCACAATAAAAATAACACCTTTTATTATTATTATTATTTAATTTTTAATTTGATTTATATGCCACCCTTCTCCGGAGACTCAGGGCGGCTTACAATGCGTTAAGCAATAGCCTTCATACTTCTGTATATTTTAAAAAGTCAACTGATTGCCTCCCACAAACTGGGTCCTCAATTTACCTACCTTAGAAAGGATGGAAGGCTGAGCCAACCTTGAGCCTGGTGAGATTCGAACTTACAGTAATTGCAGACAGCTGGTGTTAAATTACAATGCATTAGTCTGCTGAGCTATCCAGGCTCCTGGACAATAACACCTTAAACTGTCTACCGTGGACCTCACCCCATTCCTGAGAGGTCCGTAAAGGAGGCGTGCATAAGTCTACTGTCCCCATTTATCTGTATTTACTTTCTTCAGTCGTATTTATGTTCATACTTGCTACCTTGTACATGTTTGACAAACAAATAAACAAACAAACAAACAATGGAATAATAGGTCAAAGAGGCTCAAGCCAACACCTCCCTGATTTACATTCGCAGGAAGTCCATTTTATTAAATAATTTAAATAAAATGAATACATTTTGCGAATCAGACTGGCTAAAATGCGGTTTTATTAGGGACAATTTCAATGCAAAGGAATTTTAGCATTTCCGATGGGCGGGATTCCTGGGCTGGCCTACCTGGGGAGAAGGCCCCAACCTGTATAACAAAGCCTCACCTTTGCGAAATCTATAATTCTAATTCTAATTGGAAAAAGAATCAGGAATAGAATTCCTTATTGGCCAAATGTGATTGGACACACGCAAGGAATGTCCGTGGTACATAAACTCTCACTGTACATACAAGCAAGAAGTGATAATCATAATCCTAAAATACAATCATCCTAAATCACAGATACAAACCCTACAGCTAGTCCTCGACTTACATTTGGTTGTTCATTTAGTGACCGTTCAAAGTTACGACAGCACTGAAAAATGAGACTTTATGACCCTTTTCCCACCATTGGAGCATCCCCATGTTCCCTTGATCAAAATTTGAACCCCTGGCAACAGGTCCCTATTTATGATGGGTCGCAGTGTCCCGGGCGTTACAAGATTTTGCAAATCTTCTGACAAACCAAAGTCAGTAAAGGGAAGTCGGGTTACATTTAACGAACTGGGTGACTGACTTTAAAAACTGCAGTGATTCGCTTAAGGACCATGGCAAAAAAGGTCGCAAAATTGGGGGGGGGGGAACTCGTTTTAACATACGTTTCACTTAGTGGCATAAACTCCATTGTGATCGTAACTCAAGGACTATTAATAATAATAATTAAATATAATAAAAATAATATTTTAATATTTATTAAAATAAATATTAAAATATATTAAAATATTAAAATATAATATATATAATTAATTATATAGTTTATATATATATATATATAAATTTATATATTGAAATATCTTAATATCTATTATTAAATTATTATTAATAATAATACAATTTATATGCTGCCTGATTGTCGGCAATTCAAATAAGAAATGAAGGTGGGGGCTGCAAACACACACACACCTTTTTTTTGCAATTACAAGAAGAGGGGAAAGGGCGTCATCCCCCTGCCTGATCAAGGACTTTAATAATAATAATTAAATATAATACAGATAATAAATAAAAATATTTTAATATTTATTAAATACTAAAATATGTATTAATGTATTGAAATATTATATATATAATTATATATAGTTTATATATATATATATATATATATATAATATCTTGAAATATCTTAATATTATTACTTATTAATAATAATAATTAAATTTATATGACGCCTGATTGTCGGCAATTCCTCCCTGCCTGATGGACCACCCTGCCCATCATCCCCAGCTAGGACAAGAAGCAGCATCGTTCCCCGCAGCGAGGGGAGGGGGGAGCTCGAGGGCGGTTACCCCCGGGACCAGCTCCCCCCAAACATTGGGAGAGGAGGAATCCCAACTCCCATCACGCTCTTCCCCTCCAGGATGGAGGCGGATGGGAGTTGTAGTCCCCCAGCACGGTAAGAAAGAGAGAGAGGAGGGACGGCGAGGCGGCGCACCTCCTCGAGCGGGCTCCAGTCGCGGCAGTAGCGCAGCCGCCCTTTGCGGGTGTTCCGCAGGGCCTCGACGGTCTCCATCCGAAACTGCTCCGACGGCATCGCGCCGAAGGAAAAAGGTGGCTCCGATGAAGTGCCGGGCCCATCCTACGTCACTTCCGGCGAGGGAGGACGGAAAAGGAAAGGCGGCGCCCTCCAAGCTTTAAAAAGTGACCATAGAGCTACAAACTGTCACTTCCGCTGGGTAGAATGTAGACTTTTGAAGGTAGAGACAGACCCTCGCGTTAACAGTTCCGGGTCTCTTCTCTGTAGTTTCTCTATCATGGTTGTGCCGAAGGTGCTTTTTCCAAAAAGCAACTGGATTTTTTGTGCGGATTTTTTTCTTTTTTCCCCTTTTTTAAAATTATTTTTATTTTCTTTGACAACGTTTCGCTTCCCATCCATGAACCTTCATGTAAATCCTTCCCATGAATGACAAGAAACAATGGATGGAAACTAACCAAGGAGAGAAGCAACCTGGAATTGAGGAGAAACTTCCTGAACAGTGAGGACAATTAACCAGTGGAACAGCTTGCCACCAGAAATTCCTGGTGCTCCATCACTGGAGGTTTTTAAGAAGAGACTGGACAGTCGCTTGTCAGAAATGGTATGGGGTCTCCTGCTTGAGCAGGGGGCTGGACTAGAAGACCTCCAAGGCCCCTTCCAGCTCTGTGCTGATTCTGTTAATTCCAGTCCTCACCAGTTTAGTTCAGGTTAGAACTGAAGATTCTTGGAAAAGAAGCGAAATGTTTTCAATGAAAAACAAAAACAAAGCAAGATAGTCCAGTTGCTGACACTTTATTTATTTATCCTTTCTTTATATTTTTATTTATGTTTTGTTTTATTTATACTGAATTCATCCTTTTATATTTTTATTTGTTTTATTTATTTATATTGAATTCATCCTTTTTATTTTTTAGGTTTTGTTTTATTTATACTGAATTCATCCTTTATTTATATTTTTTATTTGTTTTATTTATACTGAATTCATCCTTTATATTTTTTATGTTTTATTTGTTTTATTTATACTGAATTCAACCTTTATTTATATTTTTATGTTTTATTTGTTTTATTTATACTGAATTCATCCTTTTTTTATATTCTTTGTTTTGTTTTATTTATACTAAATTCATCATTTATTTATATTTTTTGTTTTATTTGTTTTATTTATACTGAATTCATCCTTTATATTCTTTATTTGTTTTATTTGTTTTATTTATACTGAATTCATCCTTTATTTATATTTTTTGTTTTATTTCTTTTATTTATACTGAATTCACCTTTATTTATATATTTTTTTATTTCTGTTTTATTTATACTGAGTTCATCCAGCCTAACTCTGCAGAGGACTTAGCTTGATTCCACTTCATAGAGAAACATCCATCTAAGTAAGATCTGGCACTGACCCGCAGCCAGAAAGGGCGGAGCTGCAGAATCGAGCAGGGGGCGGGATCACAAGGCCGAAAGCCAATGGGATGGCTCAGAAGCCCCCCTCCCCATATGCAAATAGGAAGGGCGTGACGAGAATCGCAAACATTCGGAAACATCGAGATCTCAAGGAGGCGGGGCCTGGAGAGGAAAAGGCGGGGCTTCGCAGAAAATGGTGGCTGAAAAGTTTTTTTTCCCACTTTCGGAATCATAGAGAGCTGACGGAAAGAGCGGTAAGCTTTTGAGGCAAGTAGAATAAGTGAGGGGGAGCCGGAAGGCCCGCGTGAGGCGGAGTCTTGAGCCTGGGCCTCCCCTGCGGGGAAGGGGACGCAGCCGTGACCCTCTTCTCTTTCTCCCCTGCAAGGAGGACGGAGGATCCCGGCGGATGCAGGAAAGAAGCGCCGCCCGAGAGGGGACGGCGGCGATTGGCAGGAGGAGGTCCTTACACGCTAAAAGGGAGGAACTTCCGGAAAGAAAAAATAGCCAATGAGCGAGTTTCTTCAAACGGCGATAGAAGAGCCCGGATGAAGGCAGAGGCCAGGAGGAAGAGGCGGAGCTTGGCCAAAAAAACGGAGGAAGGCCGGTCTGGTTCTTACTTTCGGTATCAGAGAGGCGAGCTTGCGCACGCGGCCGAGGTCAGGTTTCACGCAGGGGACGCTGGGAGTTGCAGTCTGGGAGGGTCCTCCGGAGAAGGAAGGCCTGGGGCGGAGGAGAGGCCGGTGCGCCCGAGGCCTCGTCTGGCGCGGAGACGCTGGGAGGGAGGCCCGTGGGAGGCGGGGGCTTGGGCCTGGGCTTCCCTTGCGGGGAAGGGGAGGCAGCCGTGACCCTCTTCTCTCTCTCCCCTGCAGGAGGACGGAGGATGGCGGCGGATGCAGGAAAGAGGCACCGGCCGAGAGGAAGAGGAGGAGAGCGGGCCCCGCGGAGAAGACCTGCATGTCCTGGCGCGGCTTCCCCGGGAGACGGCGGGGATAGGCTGGGGGGCTCCGGGGCTGCAGGAGGGAGGAGCCCAGGGGGAGCCCGGGAAAGGCGGCTGCCTGGAGGGCGATGCGGGGAGGAGGAAACGGGCAGAGACCCCAAGACGGGCCTGGAGGGCGGAGGCTCCTTCAGAAGACCCCGAAAGCCCCAAAGGATCCAGGAAGGAGGAAAGGAACATCAGTGCCCAGAATGTTGGAAAACTTTCCAAAATAATGAAAATCTGGAAAACCATCTAAGGATCCACAAAGGAGAGGAGAAATATCAGTGCCCGGAATGTGGGAAAACCTTCAAAAGAAATAGAGAACTTGAAAACCATCTAAGAATCCACTCAGGAGAAAAAACATTTAAATGCACAGTGTGTGAAATATCCTTCCAAAGGAATGACCTCCTTAAAAGGCATCTAAGGATCCACAAAGGAGAGGAGAAATATCAATGCCCAGAGTGTGAAAAATCTTTCAAAAGAAACGACCGTCTTGAAAGCCACCTTAGGATCCACTCAGGAGAAAAACCTCACAAGTGCCTGGAGTGTGGAAAGAACTTCAGTCAGAGGAGCAACCTTTATAGACATCAAAGGATCCACTGGAGAGAGAAACTGAATAAATGCCTGGAAAGCGGATGGTCCTTCGGGAGGCCCCAAAGGATCCAGGAGGGAGGAGAGAAATATCAATGCACGGAATGCGAAAAATCCTTCAAAACAAACAAAAACCTCGAAAACCATTTGAGAATCCACACGGGAGAGAAACCGTTTCAATGCCTAGAATGTGGGAAATGTTTCACTCAGAGGGGAACTCTTAATGCCCATGAAAGAATCCACACTGGAGAAAAACCGTATAAATGCCTGGAATGTGGAAAAACCTTCCGTTTGAGTGGAAACCTTTATGCCCATCAAAGAATTCATTCAGGAGAAAAACCGTTTAAATGCCTACAGTGCGGAAAAAGCTTCAGGCTCAGTGGGAACCTTTATATACATACAAGAACCCACACTGGAGAAAAGCCATATAAGTGCTGGGAGTGTGGAAAAAGCTTCATTGTCAGCGGACATCTCCTTCGACATCAAAGAATTCACATTGGTGAAAAGCTGCATAAATGCCCAAAATGTGAGGAGACCTTTAGTGATAGGGAAAGCCTTTGTAAACATAAAAAAATCCACGCCAGAGAAAAACTGCATAAATGCCTGGAATGTGGAAAGAGCTTCGGTGAGAGGAGAAGCCTTTATAATCATCGAAGAATTCACACTAGAGAACAAATCTGGAAATGCCTAGAGTGTGGAGTGTCCTTCCCAACACTCAAAAGTCTGAGAAATCATCAAAGAATCCACAGGAGAGAAAAGGAATATAAATGCCCGGAGTGTGAAAAGAGCTTCAGTCAGAAGGGACATCTTTATAGACATCAAAGAATCCATTCAGGGGAGAAACCATACGAATGCCTGGAGTGTGGAAAGAGCTTTACAGAGAGCGCACATCTCCGTCAACATCAAAGAATCCACACAGGAGAGAAACCGTATGAATGTCTGGATTGTGGAAAGAGGTTCCGTCAAAATGGGAGCCTTTATATGCACCAAAGAATTCACACGGGAGAGAAGCCGTATAAATGCTTGGAGTGTGGAAAGAGCTTTACTGATGGCGGACACCTCAGTCAACATCAAAGAATCCACACGGGAGAGAAACCCTATCAGTGTCTGGATTGTGGAAAATCTTTCAGTCGGGTACAACACCTCCAGCGGCATGAAAGAATTCACACTGGACAGAAGCTATATCAATGTACAAAGTGTGGAAAGAGTTTCAGTCACAAGGCAAGCCTTTATACACATCAAAGAATCCACTCGGGAGAAAAACCCTTTAAATGCCTGGAGTGTGGAAAATGCTTTACTCAGGGTGGGCATCTCTGTCAACATCAAAGAATTCATACGGGAGAGAAACCCTATAAATGCCAGGAGTGTGGAAAAAGCTTCAGTCAGAGGGGAAACCTCCATATACATCAAAGAATCCATTCAGGTGAGAAATCCAATAAATGCCTGGCACTGGAAAGAAATGTACTTAGTGTGGATACCTTCACGAACTTCAAAGAGTTCGCACAGGAGTAAAACCGTGTCCATGCCTGGAGTGTGGAAAGAGCTTCAGTGACAATGTAGGTCTCCGTAAATATGGACTTCACCCAGAGAAGAAAGTTTACAGATGCACCGCGTGAAAAATCCTGTAAAACAAACGGAAATCTCCGAAATCATAGATTTGAGATTTCACGGAAGGATCTACAGAGAAACAAAATCATAGAAATTGACAGGTAACCGTTTCCCCTGTTCACTTGTATCTGAATCTAAGGACGCTACTCATCTCTGTTTCTTAGCCGAGGGAGCCAGCATTTTCCGAAGACATTCCCGTTATCACGTGGCCAGCGTGACTATACCCTGATGCACCTGGAATGCTGTTATCCTACCAAAAAAGTGCTACCTTGCACTTGCATTCCCAGGCTTTCAAATTACTAATTGGGCAGGACAAGAGATCACTCCATCACGCAACTCTTTGTCAAGCACAGGAGACACAAACAGTTCAAATGTGTATAAAGATTTATCGTGAACTTAAGCTCTCCACAAACTTAACTATTGAAATAACAGTCAAAAGAAATTAGTGGGAGTTAATAGAAAGGAATTCAAGGTGGGCTGGACTTTTGGGGTGAAGGGACTCATGACTGATGATGCATTTGACCTCTGCCTCCAGCTCAACTAGTTCTTGGGTCTCGAACCTGAGTTGACAAGGTCAGAGTCTTTAACCGCCGAGTCATCATTCCCCCTTGTAAGTAGAGTGTTGCTACAATGCTTCAGTACCCAGCAAAGTCAGTCTACCCCTGGTTATAATGCACAAGGCTTTTTTTAAGGACTAAGACACTCCTTGAACAAAACACATCTAATTGCCATTTTAAGGTACAGATGTAGATACTTAATCTTCATTGCCATCTCAACCTGTGTGTTTCAACTTGACTTATAATGTATGATCAGCCCGAAGCATTAAGCATCAAACTTTTAAACGGGACCGTTTTACTATTTCCTTTCTTGCTATGGTTCGTTTAATGGATGTGCTCTTTTCTGTGGCCTCATTTGATATTATAATTTCATCGTTCAAATTGTTAAATTTTCTCTGATCGCTCATAACACAAATTGATCCGCGTTTTACAAATAGCGCAAGGAGTACATCAACCTCTTAGTACGACTACATTGAATTATGCATACGGTAGTGTTTATCCTCACAAATTTATTTAGTCAATGGTGCCGTCATTTATATATTACTAAGCAAGCTTGACCAGGACGGTTCTTTTCTCTTTAGTAGCCGAGGCTCATGCTGGGAGTTGAGGCTGAGCTTCTGAAGAAACAACCCCTCTGTCTCTGCTTCTTGGAGCTGTCAGCAGGGGGTGGGCTGCTGGGGGTTCGCAGTGGTTCAGGAGAACCTCTAGCTAAGATTATGTGCAGTTCAGAAAACCCCCAAATCCCACTCCTGGCTGGCCCCTCCCATTTGGGGTGCAGGGTGCTCAGAGGGCGAAATACGGGCCTACCGAAGTATGGGAAGTACAGAAACAAGCCCATTTCCGGACTCCAGAGGGCCTCCAGAGCCTAGGGAGGCCGTTTTCATCCTCCTAGAGGCTTGAGGAAAGCCTCTGGAGCCCGGGGAAGGGAACCCACCCACCCCCATCGTGGTGCAGGAAGCCAAATAGTCCACGCCCACCATGGTCACACCTCCTAGCAACCAGGTAGAGAACCCCTTGCTAAAATTTTTCAAGCCCACCCCTGGCTGTCAGTACATCCAAACTTAAGTCGCTTGCCTGTCTCTTTTGGCTGGGACACATCTGCCCCAACGCAGCTGATGGACACCAAGCCGAGGATGTATTTTGCAGCATTCAAAGCTGCTTACTTTGAGGAGTGCCAAATGTAACGCCTCCCCAAAAACTCTAGAGATCTGGACAGGTTTTTTTCTATTGTTAATGCAATAGAAGAGGGAATGTTTGAACCAGGGGTCTTCAAACTTGGCAGCTTTAAGACTTGTGGACTTCAACTCCCAGAATTCTCCAGCCAGCTGGCTAGAGAATTCTGGGAGTTGAAGTCCACAAGCTGCCAAGTTTGAAGACCCCTGGTTTGAACACATGACAAAAGAGTCATTTTACTACCTGTGATTGACACAAAGCAGTGGCATGGCTCAGGAATTTAGAGTTAACCTTTGGAGAAAGAAACCACTGGAGGGATGTAAAGATGGGATCACAGATAATCTTTGACTGATGACCGCAGTGGAGTCCAAAATTTCGGTTGACAAGTGAGGCATTTATCTGACTTTTGCCCCATTTTATGACCTTTCTTGCCACAGCCGTTAAAGCGAATCACCTCAGTTGCGTTTTGTAAGTGAATCTGGATTCCACATTGACTTTTGCCTGTCAGAAGGTTGACCACATGACCTTGAGACAGCCATGGTCGTAAGTCTGAGCCCATTGCCAAGCATCTGAATTTTGATCACATGAGCTGTGATCATGAGAGGCTGCAAGGGTCGTCAGTGTAAAACAAAATGGTCGTAAGTCGCTTTTTTTTCAGTGCCGTTGTAACTTTTGGCCACTAAATTATTGTAAGTCGAGGACTACCTATATAACCATGTCAATAAAGAAGAATAATGGAACCTCAATGAAGTCAATAAAGAAGAATAATTGAATAATTGCAGATATTTCATGACCCAGCATTATCAGTGTAAGCATCACTAGCACTGATGATGTAACCTAGTCGGGTAATGAAACGTCCCACCAAAAACCCACCAAGTTCAGAGAGCACTTGGGACCCTACAGTAGTCCTCTGGTTCTCCTCCACCCTGTAACCGCCCCCCTTCTAACGGTAGCACTGATGATGTTCCCTAGTTTCAAGAAAGACATAAAACAGAGCTGGGAATAACTTAATTTGTCACATCTAAAGTTTTATTTGGAATCAATGTTTCCTGCTGTTCAAACTTCACAAGCAATCGGTGCCTTTTATTGTTTGTGTTTTCAATCTTTTATTAGTTTATCGTACATAAATTCAAAATATAAAGAAAAATACAAGTAAAGGTAAAATAGTGGAGGAAGAGAGGAGGAGAAAAAAGTGTAGGGCGCAGGGAAAAGCATTAATTTCCTTGACTCCTTTTGATCCAGTAGAATAACACTTCAGCTTTTTACTTTTATATAACACATACCTTCTGTAGCATCAAATCTAACTGGCAAAGCTCAAAATCGAAGATTTATTTATTTTTCCCCACCTTAAGCACGAAGTCCAAAAGTGGTTTCCAACTAGAAACACAATTATGTTCTTTTTTTAATCAGTCCGTTTAGCTGCCTCTGCTAACTCCCATCAAACTTTGCAGCCATTGTTGTCCAAAATTAACAGTTTGATCCTTTGCTTACCGATGTGTCACATGTACTGAATATTATATGCATCATATTTCTTTCTCCTGTTTAAAAAAAACACATCAACATTATCCCCCTTAACCAACGATTTTTGCTTTGCTTGAATTGCTTGACGGTATTTGCGTTTTCAGGTGGGCAAAGAAGCCCCTTTACAAAGATAAAAGTCTCCCACAGTGGAGGTAATTCAGCTCTTTTAAGGTTTAGAAGCAACAATCCCACTTGATTAAAAACTATCAAACACTAATTAAAAGGAACCAGGAAGGGAGCTGGGTGTTTTCTGGAGCACATCTTCAGCCAGCTTCCCTTTCCTAAGAAGGGAAATGGAGTGGAAGAATTGGTGTTTTCCCCCTTGGAATAAAAGTTTGATAAATTTCCTACAAGTGGAGGGAAGCTTCCCCAGAGTCCAGGAGCCCTTCTGAAATCCAACCTACCACTTGGATGGCATCTTCATCCTGGCAGTTTAGCCTCCATTCCTGAGATCATAAAGTCATCGTAATTCCAATGGAGATGACAGGTGCCTATCAAACCTCACCTGCTCCACCTTTTCTACAGGCACCAGTGCCAGGCAAACCAAACGAATCACGAAAGCTGCCCGTTTCTCACCTTTTTGCACGAAAGGCAGATTTTTGGAGGTAGACTGCCTCTGTCTAGGGAAGCTCCACTAAAGTCTCCTTGATGCAGTTCCTGGCCCACTTCCCACCCCCATTTTGCCATACTTCTGTTCCAACATGCCAGGTCAACAGAAGAAGGGCAGGGGGTGGGGGGGAGAAAAGGGGCCAAGGGGGCAGCAGAAGAAGGGCAGGGGGTGGGGGGAAGGAAAAGGAGGGGCAGGGGGTGGGGGGACCAGAGGAAGAGTTGGGGGCAGAGAAAGGTCAAGGTAGACCACCCCCCATTCCGCCCCCACCCCTCCTTAGGCGCTTCCACCCCCACTTCGGCCTCCCCACCGCACAACCCTGCGAGGTAGGCCTGGGGGAGGGAAGGCTGCACCCGCCTGTCAGAGCAGCCCCGCCTCGCAGAAGGACCAGATTGGGGGGGGGGAAGGGCGAAGGAGGGGCGGATAGGCCGCCTTGGAAGAGCCGCGGAGGGCGAAGGGAGCGGAGGGGAAGAGCCAGCAGCGGAGGGGCGGAGCCAAAGCGGGGGAGGAGCCCAGACGCCGAACGGCGGTAGCGCCACTCCAGAAAGGAGCGAGGGGCGGAGTCACAAAGCGGGCCCGCCAATGGGATGGCGTAGAAGGCGGCCGCATGCAAATATTCACCGGTCCCGCAGAGAAAGTTTTCTTCCCACGTCCCACAATCGGAGAAATATACGGGCGCTACAGGGGAGGAGAAGGCCCCGCCCACAGATGCGCAATCAGACAAGCGACGGAAGTAGGTCTATGGTTAGGCGACGGAAGTGTCAGAATGCAGGTAAAGCGCTGGGACGCGCACTCTGACGGGCTCTGCGAAAAAAGAGAGTCCTGGGAGGGAGGCCTAGTACGTGGGAGGCGGGGGGCTTGGGCCTGGGTCTCCTCTGAGGGGAAGGCAACGCAGCCGTGACCCTCTTCTCTTTCTCCCCTGCAGGAGGACGGAGGATGGCGGCGGATGCAGGAAAGAGGCACCGGCCGAGAGGAGGAGGAGGAGAGCGGCCTCTCCATAGCAGCAGCCTTTATACACATCAAAGAATCCACTCGGGAGAAAAACCATATCAATGCCTGGATTGTGGCAAACGTTTGTCTTCAAAGAAAACCCTTTATTCACATCAAAGAATCCACACTGGAGAAAAACCACATGCATGTCTAGAATGTGGAAAGAGCTTCATTCAGAGAGGAAATCTTTACATACATCAAAGAATCCACACTGGAGAGAAACCCTATAATCGCCCTAAAATTGTGTTTCCACCAAAATAAGCCCCAGTGATTATTTTGGGACCCAAAAGAAAATAAGGCCGGGTGTTACTTTTGGCGAATATGGATCTTGAGCCTGTAATTTAGGGTGTTGGCTATTCCTACCCTCTTAGTATCATCTGCAAATTTGATGAGGAGTCCTATTCCCTCATCTAAGTCGTTTATGAAGATATTGAAGGGTACTGGGCCTAAGACGCAACCTTCTGGTTCCCCACTGCTTCCTTCCCTCCATGTAGGTGTATTCCCATTAAGGATCACCCAATGTGTCAGCCAATTACAAATCAATCCATCCAACCCAGTCATGAGTTTCATCCCACCACATTTTAGTAATAGCAACTATATTATGTACCTTCGTGTATTAGCATTTCAACTTCACCCTGTTTCTTCCCTAAACTTTGAGCGTTCATATATAGGGATTTGAGTCCTTTATGGATCTTGGGTATGTTTCTTATATCTCCTACTTTGTATCTCGGTTTTCCATCCTTTCCATCACTCTCTACTTCACTGTGCTTTTCCTTTTTTTCCTTCTTCTTTCTCTTTACTCCCTGCCTCTTGTATGAATGGTTATCTAGCAGTTTTTGCTTGGAATCGGGTTCTAGAGGTCTTGAAGATTGGAGACCCTTCCCACTCCACTTTCTAACTTCAAAATAAAGAACTTTTTCAATCGTACATACTAGGCATTTCAACTGGCTGAAATTGTACCTTCTCAGAACAGTTTTATGTGATTCCTTTCCCCATGCAAACCTTCTCCTTTTAATACAATGCCCTTTTCAATGGTTATGCTTAATATGATAGGATGTTTAATTCACTGTCTCTGTCTCTGATGTAACTGTGAGGATTTCTTCCATCCAATCAACTGTTTTGTACTTTTCCTACTGAATGGAGTGTAAAATGAAACCTGAGTCTGCCCTGGGCTCCTTTTTTCATTAAGGGAAACCTCTTTGCTAGATTACTCTAAAGGTGCCTTTAAATGATCTGCCAACTCTGTGCCTAATTGAAACAAGTGTGCTGTGGTAGAATCCAGGTGTCAGACCTGTCCCAACCTGGTACCTTAAGAAAGACCCATCAGAATGAAGCAAAGAGTACAAACCGATTCCGGGTTTCTCTGCTCTTCATCGCCTTTCATTTCCCCCCTCCTTATTTCCCATCACATTCAATCATATTGTCCATTTGTCCACCTCCCCAATGCATCTCCAAATGGCAGGACCTAACACTAGGGTGTTTGATATAATCTATGTGGGTTGTCCAAATATCAATATCATGTAAGACCATCCCTAGACATCTGAACCTCTTGTCAATTGAATTCTCTCAATGGTCCCCTTGTCTTCCAGCAGAAACCGCTACAAGGGACTCTCATAGATGACTATTGGAATGCTGCCATTTTAGTGCGGGAGGGGCGTGGTCTGGGTACATTCCTCGCTGTATAACCTCTTTCTTTCCTATCCTGTACTTTTATTTTCCTTCTTGGGAATGAAAGGGGGGAGGGATTGAATTGAGGGCCATCTGTTAGACATGAGCCTCCAGCAAGGGACTCCTGAGAACTTATTGCTTTCTCTGCCTGCAGTTCTCAAAACAACTTGGCGCCTGCGGATTGGCTTATCCTACACCGGACTGAGGGTGAGATATCTCTTTTAATCTGAGGGAATTGCGTGGGAATCCTCAGATCCTGCTTTCTTTGTCTTGCTATCACTCTCTCAAGAGTTTCCTTTTGAAATGCCAATCGTCTCGAGAGTTGTACTTCCTTGAGCGGAAAGGAGATGCAAGTCCTTAAACTCTCTTAAGGCCAACAAAGCTTTGTGAGATACTATTCTCAGCACATAGGAGAAATATATCTGGGCCCAGGGATTGAGGCAGGTGTAAGTAGGAGATGGTCGGTTGACCTTGTCGAGGAGTGGAGGTGGAGATCCAAATACAGCCCTGCGAGACTTCTGAAGAGGAGGGTTAACACATTTCATACAATTGCTGAATGAGAAAAACCATCTGTACTGCATTTTCCAAGTTCCTCATAATGATTTCTTTGAAAATGGACTCAAATGTAGATTTAAAATCAACACAGGCTACATGCAGAAATTTTGTCCATACCATTTTATTTAGGTTAGTCATAAATCAAACTCTACACCCAGCACATTGTGCAAGAACTCCTTGTGGATGCCATTTAGTTCCGTCAGTTTTAATCAGTTCGACGGTAAATTGAGATTATTTGAATTTACTTATATAAAAAGGTACCCTTTTTGCTACAACAGGTGGATTCGATCATTCATCTCGTCCTTCTCTGAAACTTGTGAAATAGTGTTTGAGGGGCTCAAACCGGGCCCAGTATTTCTCATGGTGTTTGACTGGAGCAGGTGGAACAATTCTTGGCCTCTGGTTTGTGGCCACAATCTCTTTTTATGAGAGGGCAATTTCTGGTTCCATATTCTCCTTCAGGAAGGGTTTCAGCTGCAACCAGGATTGCCCCAGAGAGGGGGCAACTGATAGGCCAGCTTGGACTCAACCTGGAAGTAACGAAGGCTGAACTTAAGACGACAGACAAATCCCCAGAAATCCAGCTCTTCTCAACACACTTATATCTTTACGATTTATATTGTTTTGTTTCCTAATGTGATTTGATTGCTTATTTGATATCCAATGAATATCGCTAAGTGTTGTATCTTATCTCTTGAATGTATTTTTAACGTACTTGATGAATGTATTATTTATTATTATATTAATAATGGCATCAGTCGGAACCCTGACATTATTTACACTTGAGAGAATATGCACCAAAGACAAATTCCTTGTGTGTCCAATCACACTTGGCTAATAAAGAATTCTATTCTATTTTTTCTATTCTATTCTTAGGACATCTGAATGTGGGTGTTAGATCTTATGGAGTCAGTAGTGCTGTGTGTATCGAATCAAAATTTATAGGACTGGCCAACATACCTCATGTTCTAGAGCATCTTGGCCAGACTACCTGGGCTGGTTGTTGTGCGGCTCTAATTTGGGGAGAACCAGTGTCTCACCTGCTTGGCAGGAAGGCAGGCTAGGAGTGGCACTCCAAGAAAAGGCTTCGGCTGAGATTCGTGGTCATCCAAGAATCTCTTTTGGGGTTCAGGGGCTTCAGTCCCCACGTTTCTGATTGGGAGACCCTTCTTTCTTAAGCTGGGATAGCGTGGATACTACTGTACCATCTGCCCTGCTCTCCAGGCTCATGGTCCTGGGGGACTTCCGTTTGCCACCCCTGGCCTCAGAAACAATCTAAGAAATCACGACAGTCATGGGCCCATCCCAGATCGTCTCAGCCATGACTCAGAACAGTGGTCGTCAGACACTGGTTTAATCTTACCAGATCAATGGCAATGTGATCTGGCGGGGAATCCATTATTATCCCCCGTCAAGGTCACATCATGACTTGGTGCCTGTGAGATTCTCTTATGCCACTCTCCCCCTTCTGCAGGCCCATTCGAATGATCCTCCTCCAATGCCTGATGGACCCAATGGGATACAGAGGAAAACTGGGGAAAAGCCGGGAGAGGGGGGAAAGCTTGAAGGCATTTCACTTCTCATCCAAGAAGCTTCTTCAGTACTATAGAACTGAAGAAGCTTCTTGGATGAGAAGTGAAACATATTCAAAGAAAAGCAAATGAAACCCAGTTGCCTCTTGAAAAAGCACTTTTTGGATAAGCTCTCCTGCTTGAGCAGGGGGTCAGACTACAAGACCTCCAAGGCCCCTTCCAACTCAGTTGTTCTTATTCTGTTAGCTGACAGGGGAAACTCCTACATACACCTAAAAACACCTTGAGGACCTCACTGGGCTCCAGTATCACTTTACCCCAGGTATTTACTGCAAAAACAAGAACATTAAAATGTCAAATCTTAAAGGTTGCTTTTGGCGAGATGGCTGACATACAAGTTTAAAAACTTATGGGGTTGCTGGATCAGGATCACCTCCCAGCAGAGGAGAAGCTGCAGTGCAAGAGAGGAGCATTTAAATAGGAAAAGCCCCCCCCCACGAATCCAAGGCGGTGGGGGGGTCCTCCAGCTATGGTGCATTTAAGGGGAGGAGGGCAAAGCTGGGGGGGCTGAAGGGGGGTACCCGAGGGGCAATGGGGGGGAAGGTTCTCCTTCCTGGACGCTTCGACCTCAGGGGCTCAGCAGAGGCCGAGGGGGTCCACATATTAATGTGGGGGGGGTCCTGGAGGGGATTTTTCCCCCTGCAGATTTGCAAGGGGGTCTTTGGGTGGGGAGGAAGCGGGAAAACGGGGGTCAGGAGCTGCAGGGAGGAGCCCCCTCGGTCTCTCTGCCTGGAGGCCACGGAGGAGCCTGGCTGGCGCCCCCCAGGAGGAAGGGGAGACCCCACAGCCCCGCCTGCCTGGGTGCCCCCCCCATATTTCCACCCCCCCGCCTTGTCTAGGGAGGGACTCCGGTTGGGGGAAGGGAGGGAGTCAGAGCCGCAGAAGGGCCCCCCAACCTCCGCCTGCCTGGATTCAGGGGGGAGGGGGAGAAGAGGGACCCCAAAGATCAAAGGGAAAATCCCCCCCCCAGCGTCACCTCCGCCCGAGAACAGAAAGGGAAACGGCACCGCGCAGGCGCACTCTGCGTGACTGAAAATGGAGGACGCCGATTGGTCGCTCTGGGGACGGCAGCGATTGGCTGCAGGACTCCTTGGGGCGGTCCCTCCGAAGGAATGGTGTTTCCGCCCCCCCCACCCCTCCTTGCCTATGGGAAGAAAGCCTCAGCCCCAAAACGGCCCCCTGCTGGATGCGGGGAGACCCCAAAATTCAACGGGACCCCCTCGGCCCACCACCGCCCGGAACTCTCACAACTCTCGGCAACGCGCAGGCGCCATCTTGCTCGATAAAGGAAGGAAGACGCCGATTGGCCGTTCTGGAAACGGCGGTGATTGGCAGGAGGACCGCTTGGGACGGTCTCTCCACAGGAATAGGCGGAGCTTCGGCCTTCCTACGCGGAAGAGCGTAACCTCTACTTCCGGAAAACTAAACCGAGACCCGTGGAGCTGCCTGAGTCGCCGATAGAAGAGACATGATGATGCAGGTTCGGCGCAAGGGATGCTGGGAGTTGCAGTCCGGGAGGGCGTCTCCGGAAAGGGGAGGGAGGGAGGCGAGCAAGATGGGAAGGCCGAGGCCTCGTCTCGCTTGGGGATGCTGGGAAGGAGGCCGTGTCCGCCTGGAGAATGCCCGGGAGGCCCGTGGGAGGCGGGGGCTTGGGCCTGGGCCTCCCCTGCGGGGAAGGGGAAGCATCCGTGACCCTCTTCCCTTTCTCCCCTGCAGGAGGACGGAGGATGGCGGCGGATGCAGGAAAGAGGCGCCGCCCGAGAGGAGGAGGAGGAGGAGAGCGGGCCCCGCGGAGCTGTCCTGACCGGTCCTGGCGCGGCTTCTCCGGGAGACGGTGGGGAAAGGCCGGGAGGCTCTGGAGCTGCAGGACGGAGGAGCCCAGGGGGAGCCCGGGAAAGGCGGCTGCCTGGAGGGCGACGTGTGGAGGAGGAAAGGGGCAGAGACCCCAAGACGGGCCTGGAGGGCGGAGGCTTCTTCCGAAGACCCCCAAAGCCCCGAAGGATCCAGGAGGGAGGAAAGGAACATCAGTGCCCGGAATGCAAAAAATCCTTCAAAAGAAACGGAGATTTTCAAAGGCATCTAAGGATCCACATAGGAGAAAAACCTCATAAGTGCCTGGAGTGTGGAAAGAGCTTCAGTCAGAGGGGACATCTTTATACACATCAAAGGATCCACACAGGAGAAAAACCTCATAAATGCTTTCAGTGTGGAAAGAGCTTCAGTCAGAGGGGATATCTTTATATACATCAAAGGAGCCACTCAGGAGAAAAACCTCATAAATGCTTTCAGTGTGGAAAGAGCTTCAGTCAGAGGGGATATCTTTATACACATCAAAGGATCCACTCGGGAGAAAAACCTCATAAGTGCCTGGAGTGTGGAAAGAGCTTCAGTCAGAGGGGACATCTTTATACACATCAAAGGATCCACACAGGAGAAAAACCTCATAAATGCTTTCAGTGTGGAAAGAGCTTCAGTCAGAGGGGATATCTTTATATACATCAAAGGAGCCACTCAGGAGAAAAACCTCATAAATGCTTTCAGTGTGGAAAGAGCTTCAGTCAGAGGGGATATCTTTATACACATCAAAGGATCCACTCGGGAGAAAAACCTCATAAGTGCCTGGAGTGTGGAAAGAGCTTCAGTCAGAGGGGACATCTTTATACACATCAAAGGAGCCACTCAGGAGAAAAACCTCATAAGTGCCTGGAGTGTGGAAAGAGCTTCAGTCAGAGGGGACATCTTTATACACATCAAAGGAGCCACTCAGGAGAAAAACCTCATAAATGCCTGGAGTGTGGAAAGAGCTTTGGTCAAAGGAGCAGCCTCTATAAACATCAAAGAATCCACACAGGAGAGAAACCTCATAAATGCCTGGAATGTGGAAAGAGCTTCCGTCATACCAGCACCCTTTATAGACATCAAAGGATCCATTCAGGGGAGGAACCATATAAATGCCTGGAATGTGGAAAGAGTTTTAGATACAAGACAAGCCTTAATAGGCATCAAAGAATCCATTCATTAGGGGTACCAGATGAAGTTCTGATGTATGAAAAGACATTCAATCACAGTGGAAACTTTTATAAACATCAAAAAATCCTCACAGGAGAAAAACCTCATAAATGCCTGGAGTGTGGCAAGAGCTTTGGTCAAAGGAGCACCCTCAATAAACATCAAATAATCCACACAGGAGAAAAACCTCACAAGTGCCTGGAGTGTGGAAAGAGCTTCAGTCAGAGGAGCAACCTTTATATACATCAAAGGAGCCACTCAGGAGAAAAACCTCATAAGTGCCTGGAGTGTGGAAAGAGCTTCAGTCAGAGGAGCAGCCTCTATAAACATCAAAGGATCCACACAGGAGAAAAACCTCATAAATGCCTGGAATGTGGAAAGAGTTTTAGATACAAAACAAGCCTTAATAGGCATCAAAGGATCCATTCAGGGGAGGAACCATATAAATGCCTGGAATGTGGAAAGAGTTTTAGATACAAGACAAGCCTTAATAGGCATCAAAGAATCCATTCATTAGAGGTACCAGATGAAGTCCTGATGTATGAAAAGACATTCAATCACAGTGGAAACTTTTATAAACATCAAAGAATCCTCACAGGAGAAAAACCTCATAAATGCCTGGAGTGTGGAAAGAATTTTGGTCAAGGGAGCACCCTTTATAAACATCAAAGGATCCATTCTGGAGAGAAACTGAAGAAATGCCTGGAGGGCGGAGGGTCCTTCGGAAGACCTGGAGATCCCCAAAGGATCCAGGAGGGAGGAAAGAAACATCAGTGCCTGGAATGTGAAAAATCCTTCAGAACAAACTACCATCTTCAAAGCCACCTAAGAATCCACACAGGAGAAAAACCTCATAAATGCCTTGAGTGTGGAAAGAGCTTTGGTCATATCAGCACCCTCTATAAACATCAAAGAATCCACACAGGAGAAAAACCTCATAAGTGCCTGGAGTGTGGAAAGAGCTTCAGTCAGAGGGGACACCTTTATAGACATCAAAGAATCCACTCAGGAGAAAAACCACATAAATGCCTAGAATGTGGAAAGAGCTTCAGTCAGAGGGGACACCTTTATAGACATCAAAGAATCCACTCAGGAGAAAAACCACATAAATGCCTGGAGTGTGGAAAGAGCTTTGGTCGTATCAGTATCCTTTATACACATCAGAGGAGCCACACAGGAGAAAAACCACATAAATGCCTGGAGTGTGGAAAGAGCTTTGGTGATAGCAGTACCCTTTATAGACACCAAAGGATCCACACAGGAGAAAAGCCACATAAATGCCTAGAGTGTGGAAAGAGCTTCAGTCAGAGGGGACACCTTTATAGACATCAAAGAATCCACTCAGGAGAAAAACCACATAAATGCCTGGAGTGTGGAAAGAGCTTTGGTCGTATCAGTATCCTTTATACACATCAGAGGAGCCACACAGGAGAAAAACCACATAAATGCCTGGAATATGGAAAGAGCTTCAGTCATAGCAACAGCCTTTATACACATCAAAGGATCCACACAGGAGAAAAACCTCATAAATGCCTGGAATGTGGAAAGAGCTTCAGTCAAAGGCGCAGCCTTTATAGACATAAAAGGATCCACACAGGAGAGAAACCTCATAAATGCCTGGTAAGAAAGGTAATAAAATCCAATTAAAACTTTTAATAAATTTAATATATGTTTTTCTTTTAATAAATTCCTTTAATCTTCCAGGGCCATGCCCAGGCTCCCAGACCTGAGTTTGACTGTTGTCGGTCATTCTGATGGCAACTAGCAGAGCAGGCTGTCCTGGGAGGGGCGGGAGGCCTTGTATGAGTCTGGATGTCCATCTGTCAGTGGTTCAGGAATGTTGGATTCTCAACTGGGCAGCTGTGGACGAGATCCTGCCTGATCCCTGTCCAAGGGCTGCAGTTGAGGGCTGCTCCGATTGTTAGACTTTGAAGTTCAAAAATGGAATTCTGAGGCCTGCTCTCAAAAGAATATAGATATACCCATACATATGCTACATACACATTAATCACAGCCCATTTAGATTACATAACAAGAGACTTGGGAGTTCACAAGATGGATACTTCTTCATATGGAAGAAAACTGACTGAATCTAATGTGCTGCTTCAGATACCGCAGAGCCTCTTCCCAGCAGTTGTGGAGATGATGTGTTGTGTCCCAGACAATCATGCAGAACCTGGTCAGGCAACATTTCTAGCTGATTAGCTGATAATTTACAACGAAAGATTGTAACAGTGACCAATGCCTTTTCAGAAATAGTTATAGTGATGGATAAAAATATCAAGTTATTAGAGTCTAAAATGGAGGAAGTTGATGACAAGATTTATAATTTGGATAATAAAATACAAAGAATTGAAAATGATTTGATAAATATTCAAGACAATAGCTCAGAAGTAAAGTTTAAAAAGGAAGCTGATCACGAGACCTGCAATGCAGAAAATATAAAACACGGGATTGAAAAAGAAGTTATAATGATGCAATACAGGCTCACGGAATTTGCGGTTAGAATGAGAGGGTTACAGGAAAACAATAGAGATGATTTAAGAAAAATATCTGCTGAAGTTCTGGCTGGGATTTTAAAGGTTCATCCTGAGGAGGTATTTTGTAAGATTGACAAGGCCTATAGAGTAAACTCTTGGATTGCAAAGCAAAGGCAATTGCCTAGAGATGTGGTGATTTACTTTACAGATAAAGAAATAAGAAATAATATTGTGCAAAAATCCTTTAATTCTACTTTACAACTGTACGGAAGAAAGATTTGGATATATAAAGAGTTGCCGCCCAAGATGTTAAAAGATAGAAAGAAATTTGGATTCCTGGTGACTGAGCTAAAAAAACAAAACATCTCATTTAGGTGGAATGCTCCAATTGGTATAATATTGAGATATCAAGGAGAAAGATACCAATTAAATTCTGTTGAAAAAGCGGAAGAATTTTACTATAAGATTCTTAAAATGGGTTCAACATCTTCATGTATAATACATGAGTGGAATAAAGAAAAGCAAAATCAACAAGAGATAGAAATTCAGGATAAGCAGAAGGAGGTGGAAGTAATGGAAAAACAACAAGTTACAGAGGTCTTTGTAGATGAGCCGCTTCTGGATTCTTCAGAGGTCTCAGCTGGACTATTTATAAATACAAGAGAGGCGGCGTTGGATTCTAATGTGATGACTTATCAAGTCAAAGACCAGCATGGAAATCAATCAGTTGATATACAACTCATAGAAAAGAAACCAGAATGGAGATTTAAACCAGAAAAGCAAAACCAACAAGATCAAGTTATAGATCAGCATGAAAACCAAACAGTTGATATACAACTCATGGAAAGGAAATCAGGATGGAGATCTAACCCACAAAAAGTCAAGAAAAAAAGAAGTAGGTCTCATAAAAACAAAAACTTTTAAACTAAACAACAGTGTAATGCCAGTTATCTAAAAGATGATTGAATATATGAAAAGATAGCTGAGGCAAAGTATTGGTTTATATTATCTTGAGAGTGACAGACCTCTGCAGTGCTGTACTTTTGGGATGTGAAAAGGGCCTTAAACTGAATGGATTGGAATTATCTATTTTGGATTCTTTGATAAATGTATTACGTTTATGCTGAGCTACAAGGCAAGAGAGTTATGGGATCGGGGCACGCAGAAGATCTGGCTGTTACCCTATTACGGTGGTTGGAATTAATAATTTAGATGAAAGACACTACTATAGACACTATATGGAATACAAATATAAAGTCACTCGGGTGGTTGTTTTCCCTTTTTATATATATATATATATATATGAAGATATTTACTATTGATGGGGGCAGATGATAATTGAAGATTCCGAACATACTGTTGGAATTAGGATGTGATGTTACCCTAATATGGGTGATGGAGTTAACAATCCAGCTGAAAGACATTACAGAAGACATCATATGGATTACAAGCTTAAAGTCATTTGAGGATTTTATTTATATAAGGGAATACTTTTTAGTGGTGTGGGCAGAAGAATAAAGATATTAAGAATTGTTATGTATGGTAATTCTGTAGGAAATTGGGTGGAGACAGGTTAGCTTATTGATTGTTTAGTTTAAGAAAAGGGATATTATGTTTAAGAGATATACTTATGGGAGTGGAGGAAATGGATAGACCATGAGTTGAATAAATGTTAAATTAGGATTTATTATATAGTTTTATAGTGGAAGGTTGCTTTGAAATGTTATATTAATATACATAAAAGATTTGATTTAAGAGATATATGTATGGGGGAGGAGAAAAAGTGTAGATTAAATTGCTAAACTGGGAGATATAATAATATTACTATGCTAAACTAGGAGTTATTATACAATGTTATAGTAGAATGTTATTTTGAAATAAGGGGGATATAATAATATTAGAAAGAAAGGGTCAGCATATGGGGGATGGAGTAAAGGGATGGTAAAGTATTATATAATCTGTTATGAATTTGGGTTTTACTTTGAAGAAGCCACAGGGGGAGGGGAGGGCGAGGGGGAGTTAGGGAGGGGGGGGGGAAATTTGTATTTGAAAAACTTTTTCAATAAAAAAAAAAAAAGAAACCAGTTGAGTTTCTGGGATGGAAAGTTCTTCAGTGGGATGAGACATTTTATTTTGAATTTGAGAATTCCCATATTTATATCTTCTGAGTTTGCAGAACTTTATTGAACTTTATTGAGGATAACATCAGGGTAAAAATGAACAATGGCATTTTCTTTTCCTTGAAAAGCCAAACCGTATCTAGGAGGACAGTTTGGGGATTGAGTTGAAATGCGAGTTGGAAACAGTGTGGACACGTGAACAATTTTTCTACCAAATTGGGCTAGTTTTGCAGATTTGTTACAGGAAAAAGCCTTGATAGCACAGTGGTCTAGAGCACCCTGTTATTAACACAGCTGCCTGCAATTACTGCTGGTTCGAATCTCTCCAAGGCTCAAGGTTGACTCAGCCTTCCATCCTTTCTAAGGTAGGTAAATTGAGGGCCCAGTTTGTGGGGGCAATAAGCTGACTTTGTATAAATATACAAAGCTATGAAGGTTATTGCTTAATGCATTGTAAGCCGCCCTGAGTCTCCGGAGAAGGGTGGCATATAAATCAAATTAAAAAAAAAAAAAAAACCTTTATTGAGGATAACATCAGGGTAAAAATCAACAATGGCATTTTCTTTTCCTTGAAAATCCAAACCGTATCTAGGAGGACACTTTGGGGATTGAGTTGAAATGCGAGTTGGAAACAGTGTGGGCAGTTGAACAATTTTTCTACCAAATTGGGCTAGTTTTGCAGATTTGTTGCAGGAAAAAGTTTGACCTCTGTGGGTTCCAATTTGGGGGCTATTTTGGATTATTTTTAAAGCACTGTACAGATAGTCCTTGACCTACAACTATTTGCTTAGTGACTTAGTGAAGTTTGGGGGCAATATATCGAACCGTCATGAACGATAACCGCAAAATACATCCCAGAGACAGTAAAAGGATTAAGTCAGCCAGGCCCTCCCCCCAGCTGCCTTGCCAGCCCCTCCACAGAGCCCCCACACACATACACACACACACATGGATTCATCTTGTCCTTTCTCATCCCTACTCCTTTCTTTTTTTTTTTATTGAAAAAGTTTTACAAATACATTTTCTCCCCAGTTTCTCCCCCCAACCCTCCCTGACCCTCCCTAACTCTCCCCTCCCCCCATGACTTCCTCAAAATATAATCCAAATCAAAATCACATTTTATAAAACTTGAACCCCTCCACCCCCTGTATATTATTCAAATCTTGACAAAATTCAGTTATTCTGTCCCTATATAATACATTCAGTTAAAAGCTATCTGGTATTTCCTAGTTTGGTTTTTATTCTGCACATAATCTATCCACTTTTTCCACTCCCATACATAAGTCTCTTGAGTCCGATCTTTTAGATATGCTGAAATCTTCGCCATCTCTGCAAAACTGGCCATCTTCAAAGTCCATTCTTCAATAGTGGGCATAGCTTCATTTTTCCAATATTGACCTATCAGTAATCTCGCTGCTGTTACCATATACAATATCAGCTTTGTTTCACCCAATGTAAAACCCTTAACTATACCCAATAAAAACAATTGTGGAGAAAACTGAAGTTTTTTCTTCAAAACATTTTTCATAACCCACCAAATTTTTATCCAAAAAGCCTTCACTTTCTTACAAGTCCACCACATATGATAATTGTGGGAATGCAGTAGCCATAGTACATGTATAGACCAGTTTAACTGGTTGGACACTTGTATGGAGCTTAGCAATGAAATAATCAAACTATGAAAAGTGGGTTCATATGGATACTCTCTGAAGGGCCCAATTCATTCTTTCTTTGTTTATAACATAGGATGTGCCTGCAAAAGTAAAGATATCTCCTTGTATAAACATTCTTGAGAAACAAAGCAGACACATCTCTTATCTCTTTGTAAACACATTCCTGAGAATCAGATAACAGAGATGGGCCTCTCGCCTGGTAGTATCTGGTACCAAGCAGCCAGAGTTAGGTTTTGCTTTTTATCTTTACCATTGTTTTCCTATCTCTCGTATGTAATATGAGATGTGAGGCCATAATAACGCCTTCTGATGACGCTGTATTTGGGTAACTAATAAAAGAGATTGTAGCTTTTTGTTAGCTGCTCTCTCATCCCGAGAAACACCTGTCCTTGTGTCTTCTCTAATCTGGACCATACATGAGGAGCCCGCCAGGATGAATTCAACATCTGGTGACCCCGACGTGATTACCCTGCTTGGTGCTATATGTCTCTTGGTAATTTCATACTCATTCGGCTGGAAGAAGCCTCTGCAAACCAGGGCCGGTCGTCTACGGACGAAGCACCCTCCCATAAATCGTGAGTATGGAGGCAGAATTGCCAAGTACCCCGACATGATAGCCCTTGAGGCTATACGTCTCTTGGAACCCCTGTTCTCACCGCCTGGAAGAGGCTGTGCACCACGATTTAGCCTGAAACACGGCGACAATCTTTCGTGAGTATAGGGGGAGGTCTTTCCAAGCAGCAAATGAAGCATTTGCAAGAGCTTGGTGAGATATCCAAGACTAATATTATTGTTTTTAAAAGATAAAGGGAAAGTCCTGCCCATGATATCAAAAAAGAATTTGATCTACCTTCTGGCAACCGGAAAAGGGCTCTTTAAAAGTGAATATGTGGAAGCAGATGGGAACATGCCTCCACAAACCTCCCCAGCCCTGAAAAAAAAATTTTGCACTCTGGAGATTAGTTATAGAGTGTTTTATGATACATTAAAAATAAATAAATAAAAGCCTTCAGGACACTGTTAATAGTTCCTTTTCAGACTTTGTTGAGAGATTGCTCTCACGTTAAATCACCCACACAGACGCACGGCATGAAATTAAACATCAGCTCATTCTGAAGGAGTCAGTTACACCCCCACTAAGCAGAATTTAAAGAAACAGTTAGACAAAAAAAGGGGGATGGATAGAATAAATTGCTGAAATGCTTTCTGTGTGTCTACCGGCTGCAACTTTGGACGTTTATTTGGCAGATATGATTAAAGTGTGTCAGGATCATCGTATAGATGACATTTAAATTGGAGCACAAAAAATACAACCTAATTGGCTTTTTGAAAATACAAAATGATTTATGTGTAAATGAATTGCACATTGCCCCAGAAAAAATACAACTGTACGCTTCTTATCTGTATAGGGCATAAACTATGTGCAATCTCTTTCTGCTCCGGCTTTTAAAGTTACCCAAAGTTAAATTTGCAACAATTACTGGGTACTATTAATTGGGACTGCTCATATTTCTCTTTACCTATGCATTTACTTAGTCCATTATTTGAGTTATTGACTAAAAGAAAAAGCCAGGAGATTTAATTCTGTTTTAGAACAGCAAAAAGTACATTGCTTTATTTGTCTCATTACCATCTAAAAATGTTTTACCCTTTATTTAAGCTATTGCTGAAATTATAACCTTGGGACGTAATCCAGACTGTCGAAGAAATGGAACTGATCTAATAAATATTATTCTTTCTATCTCAAAATCTGACTTTTACTTTTGTCTTCGGAATGATTCATCTCTTCAGTGTGCTCTAACTGACTATGTAAGCTGTATTTCATATTATTTGCCTAAAGATCCTAGGTTTACTTGCTTAATGATTTTCTCCAGAGGAGCCACTGCTTACAAGGACATCTGGAAAGAATCTTACACTAATTGTCTGCGACTATCTTAGCTTTCACACTTTTTCTCAACAAGCTTTTAATTTGATCTCTGACTCTCAGTATGTTTCTCAGGCTGAAAAAATAAATAAATAAATAAATAAATTGTTTATTGTTCTTCCCACCCGGGGTTTAGCAGGAAATAAAATTAGAGCCTGTCTAAATGGGAAGACTCAGATAATTTGAACTAATCAACTTGAAGTGATTTCTGTTAAAAATATTTTGTTGATGTGCATCTATAATGATAGTGTGTGGAATTGATATGCTTGGCTGGCCAGCAAAAATTGACTGGGTTTGAACTTGAAACTGTGGAAAACCGGGCAATGGTTATGGGCCCATATCACTTTTTGTGATTATGACTGTTGCCTGAATTTTTTCACTGTTTTGGGAATAAACTAGTTCATTGAAATAATTTGAATGACTGATTCGCATGAAGGATGTATTATACAAAAGGTCTGATTGCAGTACAGATGTGAATGGGTGTGTATTGGATTGCATGAAATGTAATTTTGTGTATAAGCACCTTTTTTCTTTTCTCTCCCTGCCCTCCGAAGAGAAGGGAGGCTTGGTCTGTTTTAAAAAATTTTTCCTTTCCCTCACCCCCTCCCTTTTTTCCTGGGAGATGAGAGGCACAAAGAGGGGGGGGGCTACTTTGTACTTTTAACCATTTTTTTTTCTCTCAGAGAACCAGCCAGAGAAAGGCGGGAGTGAAAGGGTGATATCTGATACCTGCCTTTGCAGAGCACTGAACGGCTCAGAATGCAATTTTGATTTTTTCCTTCTGAAAATTTTTGACGTTTTAAATACTTTCATACCCAATTCTATTTCAGAGCATTGACTCAAAATACTCCTTATTGTTTTTATGTCTACGTGCATTTTGCATATTTAACAGATAGCATGTTTGTTCTTTGTTGTTTGTTGTTTATTTGTTTGTTTCTTTGTCAGCAGCAAAAATTGCTGCCATTTTTAGGAATTATCACAGAGATGAGTTAGAAATTACAATATGTAGACAGATCAAATACTTAGGACATTTAATTAATGAAAGAAAATAACACCTGAAGAGTTGAGAAAATTTTTAGGATTGACTGGATATTGTAGGCTGTGAATAGATAATTGTGCTATTTTAAATAAAGACTGGTATGCAAAGAACCCAGTGTTACAGGGAATGTAAGAAGGAGTTGAATTGTTTAAGAGAAAGTTGGTTTGCACAGACGGGCTGGCTTGGAAGTCAGAATGGCAGTGAGAGAAGGACTTGAATGTTTAGTGTTATAAGGAGATTTGTTTATTGGAAGGTTATAGATATTGTGGGTAGCAGAGACAGAGACTGGAAGAGGGAAATGACAAAGCTGCAACTGCGCTTATGGTTATATCTTCCATCACACCATGGGACAGTCATGCCTATTTTCATCAAAATAAAAAGCATTAGCGAAACAATTTGGTCTCATGGCAGCTGAAGTGACTGCCATCATACAACAATGTCCTACCTGTAGTCAACAAGCTCATTCTATCCCTATGGGTGTAAACCCTAGAGGACTAAAAGCTTGTGAAAATTGGCAAATGTATGTGACTCAATATCCATCCTTTGCCCCATGGAAATATCTGCATGTTTCCTTGGATACTTATTCAGGATTTATTATTGGCATTCCCTAAAAAAGGGGAAGCAACCAAACATGTAATAAATCATTGTATTCGGACTTCTGCATCGATGGGACGCCCAATTGAACTTAAAACTGACAACGGACCTGTGTACACCAGTACTGCCTTTGCAGACTTTTGTAACATGTGGTCCTTCACACATAAATTTGGCTTATAAAATTGAAAGAGGAAAAATGCCTCAGCCTCCCAGCCATGCAAAACAAACTCAATCTTTGTTTATATACTTTGAACTTTCTTAACCTGACTGGACAGCCTCCCACATCGGCTGCGACCCGTCATTTTTCTGCTTATCCATCAGCTGCCCTAAAACCGAAGGTCTATTTTCGCCAATTACCTGATCCTGCATGGAGAGGGCCCGCTGACCTTATTACCTGGGGCCGTGGATACGCTGCTGTCCAGCATAACGATCGCATCATTTGGATCCCCAAAAGACACGTAAGACCATTTCATTTACAACAAAAAGAAGGAGAAACCCCTGGTGTTGAGATTTAAGAGAAAAAACATCTTGCTGAGTCCTCCCGGCAACAGACTCTTAACGCAAGATGGTGACCATCAGCTTTGCAGAACTACACCGGAAGTTGGTCCCCTGCGCACAGCGGAAGATTTCATCAGGAGAAAAAATACCTTCACATTGTACATATACATTTTAACACTTTCTTACACATACTAATGTTAGTAGAATTGTTTTTCTAATTTTGCTAGTAATTTTGTTTCACACGTATAAGTGACTATGATTTGTTTATGGCCTTGGACATTGTTAGCTTTGGGACTCTCAAGTGACCATGTAAGAACGCTCCTGCCACAAACGCATTGTCTATGCACGAGGCCCTTACTTTCTACCTAAGTCTACCCCACCACCTAAGGTTCCCATATTGACATTTCCAATTAAAGGGGGAATGAATAAGGACAATGGGCCTCTACAACAATTGCATAAAGGAAATTATATATCACGGATTCTGGAATTAAGTCAAGAACTTGTTAATCAGCATAACCCTACCTTAGGTGAGAAATGCTGGTTATGCTTATCTGCTGACCCTGCATCTTATCATGCTATTCCTGTAAAACCACAACTTTGGGTAAAAACAAAGGCAACAATTCTCCTTGAAAGGGATAGTAGAAATAAAAAACCTGTCTCACCAATACAAGGAGATTTTTATGAAGCATTCAAACGATTGGGAAAAAGTCGTCTTCCTATCACAGGCCCAATTGCTACAGGTGTAGACCTCATAGGAACACCTTCTTTATGTGTAAAGAGACATCAGAAACTCGGTAGGCCTGTAGGATCCCTGACAGACGAACAATGTCACTCAGCAATATATATAGGCCCAAAAATAAATTTGGTGGACATAAAATTAATAAAGGGAGTTTTTCCCTCTGCTTACCGCAAATTTCAACAAAAGGTTACTTTCTCAACTCCACCAGAACTACACTTTAGAAAGGACAGGTGGGGTGGATGGAATATGTCTGTGGAAAGCTGTCCAAAACCATTTCACCCTCCAGGATTTCCCATTTGGTTCAATTTAAAATCCAAGGCAGGTATATGTATCCTTTTTCCACCGGGAAATACTACCTCTCGATATATTTTTGAAGGACCGATTCTCAGAGATAAACAGAAGGACCTATCACTAGAAATCCCATTACAACCTTTAGCAGGAATGTTTGTAGCAGGCACTATGGGAGTCTGGACTAATGAAAACAACCGTAGACTCCATGCCTTCTCCATGAACATCGGAACATGTGTGGAAGAAAAAGGAGTGTTTTTCTTGTGTGGAACAAATGCATATCTGTGTTTGCCAGCAAACTGGACAGGAGTGTGTACATTAGCCCACCTTTTTCCTAAAGTGGGTGTTGTCAGTGCTGAGCACTCTATCCCTGTTCCCCTTTTGGGACATGTTCAAAAGAGGGTTCCCATTCTCATCCCACTATTAGCGCTTCTAGGGATGGGAACAGCTGTTGGAACAGGAGTAGCCGGCATCACGCACTCTGTAATCCAGTTTAAACAGATATCAGAGGAGTTGCAGGGAAGTTTGAATCAAATAGCTGGCACTTTGATTGAGGTACAAAATCAAATAGACTCCCTGGCTGCTGTGGTATTACAAAACCGACGTGCCTTAGACCTCCTGACAGCAGAAAAAGGAGGAACATGTATATTTTTAGGTGAAGATTGTTGTTTTTACATGAACAAATCAGGTGTGGTCAGAGAAGGTGCTCGGGAATTACAGGATAGGGCTTCCAAGATAACTCAGAGGTTACAAACTCCTGACATGTGGTTTTCTTGGGTGCCTGGATCCGGATGGATTAAGCAAATGATATTTTTGTTCATATGCGCAATAGCTGGTTTAACATTCATCCCATGTGTGATACCAATCATTAGACAATTATCTATCAGAGCGGTAAAAGAGATTCAAGTTGAGAAGGAACTAGCTTTGACAGAACATCTTCTTGATCAACTTGGTCCCTGCCCTATGGAAGAACTTACAGATTCTGAGTTAGATTCATATGTGGTAATGGGATCAGGGGAATAAAGGAGACAATCTCCCTATGACTTAAGAAACTAACTATAATAACATGTATAACCATTTGTATGCCTTTCTTATTGCTTTGCTTATTTTTGTATGTATTCAATGTATTACTGCTTTGTTTGCTATGATGATAGACATGTTTCCCAGGCATAAAGAGAACATCATAATAACAACACAGCAGAACCCTGTTGCAAAAAACAAAAACAGAGGAAATGTGGGAATGCAGTAGCCATAGTACATGTATAGACCAGTTTAACTGGTTGGACACTTGTATGGAGCTTAGCAATGAAATAATCAAACTATGAAAAGTGGGTTCATATGGATACTCTCTGAAGGGCCCAATTCATTCTTTCTTTGTTTATAACATAGGATGTGCCTGCAAAAGTAAAGATATCTCCTTGTATAAACATTCTTGAGAAACAAAGCAGACACATCTCTTATCTCTTTGTAAACACATTCCTGAGAATCAGATAACAGAGATGGGCCTCTCGCCTGGTAGTATCTGGTACCAAGCAGCCAGAGTTAGGTTTTGCTTTTTATCTTTACCATTGTTTTCCTATCTCTCGTATGTAATATGAGATGTGAGGCCATAATAACGCCTTCTGATGACGCTGTATTTGGGTAACTAATAAAAGAGATTGTAGCTTTTTGTTAGCTGCTCTCTCATCCCGAGAAACACCTGTCCTTGTGTCTTCTCTAATCTGGACCATACATGAGGAGCCCGCCAGGATGAATTCAACAGATAATATGTGGCATCTAAGCTATCACATCTCCAGCATTTTGGTTGAACATTAGGATACATACACGATAATTTCTTAGGATCTAAATGCCACCTATAAAACATTTTATAAACATTTTCCCTCAAATTCTGCGACTGTGTAAATTTAACATTCTGGACCCATAGTTTTTTCCATGTTTCCAACATCACTGGTTCTGCAAAATTTTGTGCCCATTTTATCATCCAATCTTTAACCAATTCATTTTCCGAGTCCCTTTCTAGCAAAACATTATAAACCCTCTTAATATGCATCGGGCCTTTCTCTTTTATATGTCTAACCAATTCTTCATGCATCATTATACCAGTTTTTTGGTCTTCTTTCCATCTCAGTTGAAGTTGATTATACTGTAACCAAGTTAAATTAGTCCCTTCTTCCAACAGTGTTTCTTTTTTTTTTTTTTATTGAAAAAGTTTTCAAATACAGATTTTTCCCCCTTTCCCCCCCTCTCCCTCCCCCTCCCTAACCCCCCCTCCCCACCCCAGCCATCCCCCCTGTGACTTCTTCATAACAAAAAAAACCTAATTCATAACAGATTACTTACTCCCTCCTCTAGATATTGACCTTTACTTACTAAAAATATTATTAATATTATAACATCCCCCTTTATCCATACATTTCAGAAAAGAGAAAAGAAAGGAAAAAAAAGGAAAAAAAAAAAAAAAAAAAAGGACATTATACTATAATATTATAAAATAACTTCTCCACTTTAAAACTATACAATAAGTCCTGCTTTAACATTTAATCTTCTATGTATATTACTATAACATTTCAGAGCAGCCTTCCCCATCAAATCTAGTTTAACATTTATTCCACTCTATCCATTTCCTCCACTCCCCTAAATATATCACTTAAAAATCCCTTTTCTTAGACTAATCAATCTACTAACTCGCTTATTCACCCACTATCATGCAAAATTACCATACACATTTCTTAATATCTTTAATTCACTGCCCACACTACTTAAAACTACAGAGCCTTGGTACTACAGTGGTTTAAAGCACCCTGTTATTAACACAGCTGCCTGCAATTTACTGCTGGTTCGAATCTCTCCAAGGCTCAAGGTTGACTCAGCCTTCCATCCTTTCTAAGGTAGGTGAAATGAGGACCCAGTTTGTGGGGGCAATAAGCTGACTTTGTATAAATATACAAAAGTATGAAGGCTATTGCTTAACGCACTGTAAGCCGCCCTGAGTCTCCGGAGAAGGGCGGCATATAAATCAAATTAAAAAAATAAATAAATAAATAAAAATATATGTCTATATTTTCCATTATATCTAAATAAAAAAAAAGAAAAGACAATAACTTTAAATTTATAATCCATATAGTATCTTCTTTAAGGTCTTTCCACTGGATTGGTAGAACCAACATCCATAATCGGGTAACATAGCTTGCTGGTGCAACAGTTTATTCAAGATCTTCAATCATATCTGCCCCCATCAGTAGTAAATATCTTCTTATATATATAAAAGTAAAAACAACCACCCGAGTAACATTATAATTATATTCCATATAGTAATAATTGTGGGTTTCATCAGGATTATTAATTCCCGTCATCGTAGTGGGTAACAACCCGATCTTCTGCATGCCCCAGCATAATTCTCTTGCCTTGTAATTCAAGATAATATAATATATTTATCAACACACAAAAAAAAATTCCAAAATGGATAATTCAAATCCATCAGTTTAAGGCTCATTTCACGTCCCCAAATTACGGCCATGCAGAGATCTGCCACAATCTTCAGGATGATATTAACCAATACATCGCCTCTTCTGTGTTTACACATAATCATTCATATTTTAAAGTCACTGGCTTCACTGTTGCCTGATTTAGAAATTTCTATTTTTATGCCACCTATTTCTTTTTTCCTTTACTTTTTGTGGGTTTGGTTTCCATCCTGGTTTCTTTTCTACAAATTGTGTATCATCTGGTCGGCTTTTGTTCTGCTTTGTAGATTGGTCTTGTTGGTTTTGTATTTGTATCTCATATTTCTTTTTTATCCCTTGTATTTCCCCTAATTGGTTTCCATGCTTGTCCTTGCCTTGATAAGTCATCACATTAAGGTTAGATGCCACTTCTCTCAGATTTATAGATAGTCCAGCTGGGGTATCCAATGAAACCAAAAGCAATTCATCTGGTACAGTCTCTATATTTCGATATTTTTCCTTTATTTCCGGCTCCTTCTGCTTATTGTGTATTATACCTGAAGATGTTAAGTTCATTTTCAACCTATTTTGATAAAATTCTTCCGCTCTTTCAACAGTGTTTAGCTGATATCTTTCTCCTTGATATCTAAATATAATACCAACTGGGGCGTCCCACCTGAATGAGATATTTCTCTTTTTTAACTCATTCACCAAAAAACCAAATTTCTTCCTTTCCATCAATATCTTAGGTGGGAGTTCCTTATAAATCCAAATCTTTCTTCCATGCAGTTGCAACTTAGAATTGAAGGAATTTTGCACGATGTTATTCCTAATTTCTTTATCTATAAAATAAATCACCACATCTCTAGGCAATTGCCTTTGCTTGGCAATCCAAGAGTTGATTCGATAAACTCTGTCAATCCTACTAAACACTTCATCAGGTTGAACCTTTAGAATCCCAGCTAGAAATTCAGAAGATATTTTCCTTAAATCATCTCTATTATTTTCCTGCAAACCTCTTAATCTTATCGCATTTTACATATTCTGTAAAATTATATTGTACCATTAAAATCTCTTTTTCAATCTTCTGTTGCAGATTTTCTGCATTACCATACTTTTGATCAGCATTCATTTTAGGTTTTTCTTCTAAGCTATTATCCTGAATGTTTATCAAGTCATTTTCAATTTTTGGGATTCTATTGTCCAATTTTTCTTGAGTTCCTTCCATTTTAGACTCTAGTACATTAGTATTTGTGTCCAACCGCATCATAAATTCTGTAAAACCATTAGCCATTTTTGAGAATTTTTTCTCCAAAAAATCAAACTTAGATTTCACCAATTCTTTAATTTCCTGCTTAAATTTTTCAAATTGCTGATTCACAATCTCCTCCCTTCTTTCAATCTCTTCTATAAAAAATTCTATTATATTAAAATCAGGTTTCTCAGACTGAAGAGTTAAGACTTGTTCCTTTAAGTTGCTGGTGGGGGAATCCCCCCCCTTCTTGTTTATCTGACTTTATGAGTCTCAGTGCCATGTTTCCGCCCAGGCAGACTTTGTTAAAAAAAAAAGCAAGAAAGACTTCTTTCCAATCAACAACAATATCAGGTCTCCAAGGGAGAGAAAAAGAGAAAAAAACACAGGAGCGAAGTTTTGTCTACAAATGTAGCCAGTGGTATTTATTCCACTACATTGTAGTAATAAAAAACGGAAGGACTTTCCCTTTCAGCCTCTCCTCCAGCCGACGCCATTTTAAAAGGCTTTTTTTCCTCTTTCTTTTCCTCCTCTCTCTTAAGTAATTTCTTTTAAAAATTCAGTAAAATACTTGCGGTTCAGTATTACAGGTCCAGCTCACATTTTCTTTGAGTAGTCTGTTAAATTTACAGGCTCGCTTTTGACGCCTAGCTCTGCATCAGCAGAGGTCTCCCAAAGCCCGGAGCAGTGGCTGGGGATACGGGGCATCTCATCCGCTCCGTCCCAAAAGTAAAAAAAAAACTTTTGGGACTCCGCAGAGAGTTCTACCCACCCCTGCTGGCTCTATCTCCGTTTCCTCATGGAAACGGAGTTTTTTCGAGCCGCCATTCCGTTGTGAAGGCGGCTCTGACAGGCGATGGAAGCTGACGATCCCAAAGGAACGTCTGGCAGCGACAAGCAAACCGGAAGTCCTTCCAACAGCGTTTCTAATGTCTTTAGTTGCCATCTGCCCTCATCCCTAAAAAGAACTTCTTTATATAACCCCCCCCCCGAGTGACATTATATTTGTATTCCACATGATATGACCAAGATCCAGCCATAATGGTATTTTATAATCCCATTTGAATCGGTGCTTCTTCCAAACTCTCATCAAAGAGTTTCTAAGTATGTGGCTTTTGAATACTTTATCCACTTTATTCTCATAAAATAAGTAAGCATGCCAACCGAATTCAAGATCAAAACTTTCTATAGTCAATATTCCAGTCTTTTTCCTTCCAAACCAATCACTTACTTGGGTCAAAGCTGCTGCTTCATAATATAATTGTAGGTTTGGAAGTTTAAGACCTCCCCTTTCTGGAACATCTTGCATAATTTTCAGTTTCACTCTCGTTTTTTTTCCGTTCCAGACAAACTTATTCAATCCACTTTGTCATTCTTTCAATTGTTTATCACTTTTAAGCACCGGAATCATTTGAAACAAAAAAAGAAATCTTGGCAAAATGTTCATCTTAACTGCTGCTATTCTTCCAAGTAAAGACAGTTGCAGTTTTTTCCAAGTCTCCATATCTTTCTGTACGTCTCGCCACAACACCTCATAATTATTTTGAAACAATTTCATATTAGATTCTGCAACCTGAACTCCTAGATATTTAACCTTTGGTACTATCTCAAAGCCTGCCTTGCTTTCAAGTTTGTGTTTTCGATCTTGTGTCATATTTTTAACTATCATCTTAGTTTTTTTCTGGTTCAATCTAAATCCTGATACTGTACCATAATCTTTTATAATGTCTTTCATCTGGATTATTGATTTCATTGGCTGTGTTAGGGTAACAACCAGATCATCTGCAAATGCCCTTATTCTGTAATCCTCTTGCCTTACCACTATTCCTTTCAAGATACTCGAGTCCCGTATTGTATTCAACAAGACTTCTAATGTTAAAATAAATAACAATGGGGATAACGGACAACCTTGTCTTGTTCCTTTTTCAATATTAAAATCTGTTGTCAAATTTCCATTAATAATAATCTGTGCCTTTTGTTCTTGATAGATTGCTGAAACCGCCTGTATAAATTGATCCCCAAAGTCCATCTTTTTTAAAGTCTTTAATAGAAAATTCCAATCCACTCTATCAAAGGCCTTCTCCGCATCCAAGAAAACCAGCACTGCAGGGATCTGTTTGTTCTTCTCAAGATATTCCAATAAATCTATAACTTGCCTTACGTTGTCCTTCATGTATCTGCCTTCTATAAATCCCGCTTCGTCACAATGAATCCCCTCTTGAATAACTGGCATCACCCTGTTGGTTAATACTTTTGCAAATATTTTATAGTCATTATTCAGAAGAGATATTGGTCTAAAATTCTCTGGTTTTTTAGGACCTGTTTGCTCTTTCGGTATCAATGAAACATAAGCTGTTTTCCATGATGGGGGTATTTTACCCCCTTGTTGTATACTACAAAATAAATCTTTAAGATGCTCAATCATTTCTGCTTGTAAAGTTTTATAGTACACCGTAGTTAAACCATCCGTCCCAGGAGCTTTAGCTGTTTTCAATTGTTTAATTGCGGCAATAATCTCGGCTGTTATAGGATAATTCATTCTCTCCTTTTGTTGATTGGTAATTTTTGTAACTCTTTTATTTTCTAAATATTCTTCTATAAATCCATTCTGTGTGTCATTTTTGGCATATAATTTAGTGTAATAATCTACAAAAACTTCTTTAATTAATTTTTGTTGAGAAATTTCCTTCCCTCCAATATCAATACTATCAATAATCCGTGTACTCTGCTTCTTCCTTAGTGTATAAGCCAACCATCTGCCCGGTTTGTTAGCGTTGCAAAATGTGTCATGTTTCGCAAATTGTAAATTTGTTGCTGTTTGTTCCGCCATAAGCATTTGAAATTGATCTTTCAGAAGTTTTATAGCTCCGCGTATTCTTTCATCTGTTGGATTTTTTATAAGTAGCTGTTCTTTCTTTATTTCTGCTTCGATTTCAGATCTTTTCTTTTGTCTATTCAGTTTGTGTTTAGAGTTCATATGAATGAGTACCCCTCTCATATATGCTTTACTCGCATCCCACACGATTTCAATAGGGGTACCCTTATTCAAATTCATTTCAAAAAATTCTTTCATCTGCTTTTTAAGTTCTATTATATTTTTTTCATATCTAAACAAATTTTCATTTAGTCTCCATGATCTTCTCTCACTCTTTTCCAGCTCAATTTCTATCCATACCGGGGTATGGTCAGTTAAAGTCCTTGGAAAAATCTTTGTTCTTTTTGTTTTTACAAGTAAATCAGTTGATAGTAAAACAAAATCAATCCTAGAGAAAGACCTATGTCTATCTGAGAAGAAAGTAAAGTCCAATTCTTTTGGATTATGTATTCTCCAAATATCTTTTAATTCCAAATCTTCTTTCATATCAAAAAAAAGTCTGTGGCAGTTTAATCCTTGACTTCGCCGAACTCTTTTTATCTATTTTTAAATCAATTACTCCATTCCAATCTCCCATGATTAAAATAGATCTATAGTCCCATTGCAATATTTTAGAATGCAAAGTTTTTTGTTCTAACATGAGTTTCTTGTAAACAAATTATATCATTATTAAATTGTCTCAGATATGTAAATAATTTCTTCCTTTTCTGTGGTGAGTTCAGTCCATTCACATTCCAAGATAAGATCTTAATCGTCATGTACACTTTTTTGAAGCGATGAGCAGAATTGCCAAAGATCTTCTGAATCGGTAGTCTTTGGCTTTGCTCCCCCCATGGCTTCACATTCTTGCATGTTGCTCTTGGCTCCTTTCTTATATTTTTGTGGCTTGGGCCTTTCCTGTTGTTGTCTTTCTTTAAGTTGCTTAGAAATTGCTCGAGTTACACGCTGATCTTTAGCTTCAGCCATCCGGGCTAGGTCCAAAGCCACATCTCTTGTAGTCTTAAGTGGTTCAATCACAATTTTCGAAGGAAGGTCTAGCAGGGGCTCCTCCAGAAAACCTCCTGTAGCTCCCTGCATTTCCATTACCTCTGGTTCCACCTGTTTAAGCTGCTCTTCCATCTCTTGCTCAAGTTGTTTCTCCTTATCACTCTCCTTTATCTCCAACACAGTAGATGTACGTGGGGATGGCGAGCTCCTTTTAAAAACATTAGAATAAAATTCTTCCGCCTTTTCAACAGTGTTTAATCGATATCTTTCTCCATTATACCTCAGGATTATACCAGTTGGGTATAATCCCACCGAAATGGAATTTGTTTTTTTTTTAGTTCATTCACCAAAAATCCAAAGTCCTTTCTATCTTTTAACATCTTAGGTGGTAGTTCTTTATAAACTCCTATCTCTCTTCCCTCCACTTGGACAGTAGAGAGAAAAGACTTTTGCAAAATATCATTTCTCATTCTTCTGTCTGTAAAATATATTACCACATCTCTAGGCAATTGTCTTTGTCTGGCCACCCACGAATTCACTCTGTAGATTTTATCAATTTTGCAAAAAATCTCTTCAGGGCTAATCTTTAAAAACACAGCAAGAGCATCAGAACAAATCTGTCTCAAATCTTGTCTATCATTCTCTTTTATGCCTCTCAGCCTTATAGCAAATTCCATTGACCTGAACTGCATCATTGTAATTTCATTTTCAAATCTCTGCATTTTATTGTCAACATCATAAATTTTATAATCAGTCTCCTTCATTTTGACATCCATTTCTGATTTAAATTCTTCCACCTTAGCATCCGTTTTAATAATTGCTTCTGATAGCCAGTCACCACTGTCATTAATTTGTCAGTCACCTTATCATACTTTTCTTGCACCACCTCTTTAATTTCTTTAATCTCCTGCTTAATTTCCTGTTGTGATTCTTTAAATTTTTCATCCAAAACCTGGGTAATAAAATACTTTAAGCTTTCAAAATCAAACTCTTTTTTCTGGCTCTGCTCACTGGGAGGCTGCTGTTCAGGCTTACGTGTGGGGGATCCCCCCCCTGCCGCCTTTCCTTCCTGTTTGGTCTGCTTAGAAGCCATCCTGCCACGTAAGCTGGCTTTTCCAAAAAAAGAAATTCTTTTTCCCTTTCCTCCACAGCAAAGTCCTCTAAAAATTCCCCCAGGTTTAATCAGAGTAAGGGTGAGGTTGAAGCAAAATCAGACTTATTTTAAAAAGAGTTTTCTTTTCTCTTCCTCCACTTGTTACAGACAATGCAACTATGTAACTAGTTGAAATCCACTCTCGCTTTCAGCTCGTTAGCGCTGAAGCCAGGCGCCATTTTCAAGGGACTTTCACTCACTCACTCACTCTTCCATTTTTAAAATAAATCACAGGGCTAGTAATACTTGCAGTTTTTAAGGTTCAAGTTGTTCTTCCACCCTGGCGATTTGAATTGCTTTATTTTCAGTAAAGAAAGGTTGCTCCTGACGCCTTGTTCTGCGCTAGGCAGATTCGTCCCACACTGTCCGGAGTCTCGGCAAGCTGGAAGGGAGCCGCGCCTGTTTCCTCCCCAGAAGCAAACGATAGCTATCTGGGGGCTCACAGGGGCTCAACCTGCTTCTCATCCACTCTCTTCCAAGATTCCTGCAGGATTCTGGAACTTCCGAGCTGCTTCTCTTGATTGAAGCGGCTCTAACAGGCAGCAGGGCTGGCGGTCCAGAAACAGGACCGTCTTTCGGCGTCGGGAGGCAGACCGGAAGTCCAAGCTGCCCGTTTCTCACAAAAGGCAGACTGTTCGATGTAGACTGCCCCTTTCTAGGGAAGCTCCACTAAGACTCATTTATACAGTCTCAGGTCAACATCGCATTGCATTCCCTTTCTGTTGCCATGTTGTTTTGTGCTTTGTTCCATCATCCCAGGTGAGCTCCCTCCATTATTTCTGCTTAGGTGAGGCACCTTTTCCTGAATCCCAAAGCAATACAGCAATCCAGGACAGAAAGCAAAATCCCGTCTCCCTTGAACCACTTCTGCAAAAACAAAATACTGCATAGCTTAATGATGCTGAACCCCCAAGGCACATGAGCCTCTTTTGGCCAAGTTCCAAGTGTTGAGGGATCCAGCAGTTAAAGGGATCCAGAAGGAAACCAACTCGGATCGTATCAAAATTGCCTGATTTTTCTGCTTCCTTTTTCCAATAATAATAATGTGCTGGAATGAGAGGAAATTCACTAGCAGCAACCATCGGCAGGAGATTCTGACCCTCCCGTCCTCTTTAACTGGAGCTGATTTCTTTTTGTGCAGGAATTCCAAATTCTTATCTCTAGGAACAAGAATTGTCCTGGATCAAATAGATTCCATGTAATTGCTATTTAAAAAAACACTTGGGAATCACACATAGTGAGTTTATTTATTTACTGGGAATTATTATTTTTACCAATAAGGCGGAGAAGACATGCAGCAAAATGAAGGGGAGTATTTGGAGCTGAGGGTTGAACTGAGGGGTCTTTGGAGCTCTCTGAGCCCCCCTCCCTTCTAGCCATGAGGAAGGAAGCTCCTTTGGGCAATGAAACGTCTGCGAGAAGCCCCGAGGAGCCCCTCCCCCTCCCATCCAGCACAGCTTCCTCTTCTCTTCCCCCAACAACAACCCTGTGAGGTGGGCTGGACTGAAAAGGGAGCTGTCCAATCCTTGAACTCAGGGTCTCTTCTTTCCACCCTCCCAGCCTTCATCCCTGGCTCCCCTTCAGAGGTTGCTATGAGGTCGCAGCCCCAGAAGAGCCCCTGACCTCCCCCTCCCTCAATACGTAGGGGGGGCATCGCATCCCAAAGTTCAAGGGAAGCCCCCCCTTCACCTCCGTGTAGGACCATAACAACAGTTGGCACCGCACAGGCGCCCTCTGGCTGATTGAAGGAAGGCGGACGCCGATTGGTCGCTCTGGAGCCGGCAGCGATTGGGGCGGTCCCTCAGAAGGAAGAGGCGGAACTTCTGGCGAAAAAGGAATGAAGCCTCCACTTCCGTAAATAAAACGGGCAACGAGGGAGCTGCCTGAATCGGCGACAGAGAAGCCAGGATGATGCAGGTTTGGCGCAGGGGATGCTGGGAGTTGAAGTCCGGGAGGGTCTCTCCGGAGAAGGCAGGCCTGGGAGCCTGAGGCCTAGTCTTGAGGGCGGGGAGGGAGACGGAAGGCTGGGAAGGAGGCCTTGTCCGCCTGGAGAATGCCCGGGAGGCCAATGGGAGGCGGGGGCTTGGGCCTCGGCCTCCCCTGCGGGGAAAGGGACACAGCCGTGACCCTCTTCTCTTTTTCCCCTGCAGGAGGACGGAGGATGGCAGCAGATGCAGGAAAGAGGCACCGGCCGAGAGGAGGAGGAGGAGAGCGGGCCCCGCGGAGCAGCCCTGCCCGGTCCCTGCGCGGCTTCCCCGGGAGACAGCGGGGAAAGGCCGGGAGGCTCCGGGGCTGCAGGAGGGAGGAGCCCATGGGGAGCCCGGGAAAGGCGGCTGCCTGGAGGGCGATGCAGGGGGGAGACCCCGAGACGGGCCCCAAAGGATCCAGGAGGGAGGAAAGGAACGGAACATCAGTGCCTGGAATGTCAAAAATCCTTCAAAAGGAACGACCATCTTCAAAGGCATCTAAGGATCCACTCAGTTGGAAACTCACATAAATGCTTTGAGTGCGGAAAGAACTTCAGTCGAAGAGCAGATCTTAATCAATATCAAAGGATCCACACGGGAGAAAAACCTCATAAATGCCTAAAGTGTGGAAAGAGCTTCAGTCACAGGAGCACCCTTTATGTACATGAAAGGATCCACACGGGAGAAAAACCTCATAAGTGCCTGCAGTGTGGAAAGAGCTTCAGTCAGAGCAGCAGCCTTTACAGACATAGAAGAATCCACTGGAGAGAGAAACTGAATAAATGCCTGGAGGGCGGAGGGTCCTTCGGAAGACCTGGGAGGCCCCAAACGATCCAGGAGGGAGAAAAATACAAATGCCCAGAATGTGAAAAATCCTTCAAAACAAATGGATATTTTCAAAGGCATCTCAGCATCCACAGAGGAGAGAGGAAATATCAATGTCTGGAATGTGGAAAATCCTTCAAAACAAATGGGCATTTTGAAAACCATCTTAAAAACCACTCAGTTGGAAACCCAAATCAATGCTTTGAGTGTGGAAAGAACTTCAGTCGAAGAGCAGATCTCAATCAACATCTACAAATCCACACAGGAGAAAAACCTTATAAATGCTTTGAGTGTGGAAAGAGCTTCCGTCACAGGAGAAGCCACGAGAGACATCAAAGGATCCACACGGAAGAGAAACCATTTAAATGTCTGGAGTGTGGAAAGAGCTTCAATTGGAGAGGAAACTTTTACACACATCAAAAAATCCACTCAGGAGAAAACACATGTGAATGCCTGGCGTGTAGAAAGAGCTTTACTGGGGCTTCAGGCCTCCATTGTCATACAAAAATACATACTGGAGAAAAACCCTATAAATGCCTCGAATGTGGAAACAGCTTCAATACGAGAAGAGACCTGGATAGACATGAAATGATTCACACAGGAGAAAAACCACATAAATGTCTGCAGTGTGGAAAGAGCTTCGATCTGAGGGGAAGCCTTTACATACATCAAAGAATCCACTTGGAAGACAATCCATATCAATGCCTGGACTGTGGCAAGCGTTTGTCTTCAAAGAAAACCCTTTATTCACATCAAAGGATCCACACAGGAGAAAAACCACATAAATGCCTGGAGTGTGGAAAGAGCTTCAATCAGAGAGGCAATCTTTACGTACATCAAAGAATCCACACTGGAGAAAAACCACATGCATGTCTAGAATGTGGAAAGAGCTTCATTCAGAGAGGAAATCTTTACATACATCAAAGAATCCACACTGGAGAGAAACCCTATAATCACCCTAAAATTGTGTTTCCACCAAAATAAGCCCCAGTGATTATTTTGGGACCCAAAAGAAAATAAGGCCGGGTGTTAATTTTGGGGAATATGGATCTTGAGCCTGTAATTTAGGGTGTTGGCTATTCCTACTCTTTTAGTATTATCTGCAAATTTGATGAGTTGTCCTTCTATTCCCTCATTTAAGTCATTTATGAAGATGAGTACTGGGTACTGGGCCTAAGACGCAACCTTCTGGTTCCCCACTGCTTCCTTCCCTCCATGTAGATGTATTCCCATTAAGGACCACCCAGTGTCTCACTCAATTATAAATCAATCCATCCAACTCAGGCATGAGTTTCATCCCATGAGTTTTAATAATAGCAACTATATCATATGTATCTTTTCCTTCTCCTTTCTCTTTACTCCCTGCCTCCTTGTATGAATGGTTATCTAGCAGTTTTTGCTTGGAATCGGGTTCTAGAGGTCTTGAAGATTGGAGACCCTCCCCTCTCCACTTTCTAACTTCAAAATAAAGAACGTTTTGAATGGTACATGCTAGGCATTTCAACTGGCTGAAATTGTACCTTTTCACAATAGTTTTATGTGATTCCTTCCCCCCTGCAAACCTTCTCCCTTTAATACAATGCCCCGTTCAATGGTTATGCTTAATATGATAGGATGTTTAACTGATGTAACTAAGCAGGATTTCTTCCATCCAATCAACTGTTTTGTATTTTTCCTACAGTATGGAGTGTAAAATGAAACCTGAGTCTGTCCTGGGCTCTTTGTTCATTAAGGGAAACCTCTTTGCTATATTACTCTAAAGGTGCCTTTAAATGATCTGCCAACTCTGTGCCTAATTGAAACAAGTGTGCTGTTGTAGAATCCAGGTGTCAGACCTGCCCCAACCTGGTCTCTTAAGAAAGACCCATCAGAATGAAGCAAAGAGTACAAACCGATTCCGGGTTTCTCTGCTCTTCATCGTCTTTCATTTCCCCCCTCCTTATTTCCCATCACTTTCAATCATATTGTCCATTTATCCACCTCCCCAATGCATCTCCAAATGGCAGAACCTAACACTAGGGTGTTTGATATAATCTATATGGGTTGTCCAAATATCAATACCATGTAAGACCCTCCCTAGACATCTGAAACTCCTGTCAATTGGATTCTCTCAATGGTCCCCTTGTCTTCCAGCAGAAACCGCTACAAGGGACTCTCATAGATGACTATTGGGATGCTGCCATTTTAGTGCGGGAGGGGCGTGGTCTGGGTACATTCCTCGCTTTATAACCCCTTTCCTGCCTATCCTGTACTTTTATTTTCCTTCTTGGGAATGAAAGCGGGGAGGGATTGAATTGAGGGCCATCTGTTAGACATGAGCCTCCAGCAAGGGACTCCTGAGAACAACTTATTGCTTTCTCAGCCCGCAGTTCTCAAAACACCTTGGCGCCTGCGGATTGGCTTATCCTACACCGGACTGAGGGTGAGATACCTGTTTTAATCTGAGGGAATTGCGTGGGAATCCTCAGATCCTGCTTTCTTTGTCTTGCTATCACTCTCTCAAGGGTTTCCTTTTGAAATGCCAACCGTCTCGAGAGTTGTACTTCCTTGAACGGAAAGGAGATGCAAGTCCTTAAACTCTCTTAAGGCCAACAAAGTTTTGTGAGATACTAGCCATATTCTCAGCACATAGGAGAAGTACATCTGGGCCCAGGGATTGAGGCAGGTGTAAGTAGGAGATGGTCGGTTGACCTGTTAAGGAGTGGAGGTGGAGGTCCAAATACAGCCCTGCGAGACTTTTCTGAAGAGGAGGGTTAACACATTTCATACAATTGCTGAATGAGAAAAACCATCTGTACTGCATTTTCCAAGTTCGTCATAATGATTTCATTGAAAATGAACTCAAATGTAGATTTAAAATCAACACAGGCTACATGCAGAAGTTTTGTCCATACCATTTTGTTTTATTTAGAAGGTTAGTCATAAATCAAACTCTACACCCAGCACATTGTGCAAGAACACCTTGTGGAGGCCATTTAGTTCGGTCAGTTTTAACTAGTTCGACGGTAAATTGAGATTATTGGAATTTACTTATATAAAAAGGTACCCTTTTTGCTACAACAGGTGGATTGGATCATTCACCTCGTCCTTCTCTGAAACTTGTGAAATAGTATTTGAGGGGCTCAAACTGGGCCCAGTATTTCTCATGGTGTTTGACTGGAGCAGGTGGAACAATTCTTGGCCTCTGGTTTGTGGCCACAATCTCTTTTTATGAGAGGGCAATTTCTGGTTCCATGTTCTCCTTCAGGAAGGGTTTCAGCTGCAACCAGGATTGCCCCAGAGAGGGGGCAACTGATAGGCCAGCTTGGACGCAACCTGGAAGGTTGAACTTTAGATGACAGACAAATCCCCAGAAATCCAGCTCTTCTCAACACCATCACACTTACACCTTTACGATTTATGTTTTGTTTCCTAATGGCATCAGTCGGAACCCTGACATTATTTACACTTCAGAGAATATGCACCAAAGACAAATTCCTTGTGTGTCCAATCACACTTGGCTAATAAAGAATTCTATTTTTTCTATTCTATTCTTAGGACATCTGAATGTGGGTGTTAGATCCTATGGAGTCAGTACTGTTGTGTGAATCAAATCAAAATTTATGGGGCTGGCCAACATATCTCAAGTTCTAGAGCATCTTGGCCAGACTACCTGGGAAGGTGGTTGTGCGGCTCTAATTTGGGGAGAACTAGTGTCTCACCTGCTTGGCAGGAAGGCAGGCTAGGAGTGGCACTCCAAGAAAAGGCTTCGGCTGAGCATCTCTGGGCTGCTGGGCTCCTGAGGGTCAACAGATGGCATAACAAGTCCTGTCCTTTGCTGCCCCCTTCCTGTCTGTGGCGGACCTGCAGCTCTGATCTATTTCCATCTCAGAAGGCTTTGGCAGCCCCCAAAGGCGGCTTTGGCAACTCTGATCTACTTCTGTCTCAAACCCAGAAGGCTTTGGCAGCCCCCACAGTAAAGATGGCTGTTGGGTCCTTCAAAAGCACTCTTTTCACCTCGCTGTGGTTCCTCGGCAGGTGCAAGGACCATGGGGGCTGGAAAACATGGGCTAGCTGGTGCGGGGCGAACAGCTTCATAGTCCCCACCTGCGGCTTTTTGGCCAAGTATAGCTTTCTTTGCCTGAAGTCACTTTCATAAACTGTACTGTATGCCTAGGCACAAAAAAAGTTTTCAATGCGAGAGGGAATGTTATTCTATTGCTACTGCTGTCCATCGAGTGACAGGTGAGAGCCTTGGAACATGGGTGGTGTATTCCAGCTTCCTGAATTCACTCCCAGGCACTGGAGAGCTCTTCCACTGAGGCCCTAGGGCTTGGCTGTTGCTCCTGGTGAATCCCAGGTCAGTCAATAATAAAGATCCCAAATTATCCAAGACTTTATTGATGAGAAGTCAGCTGACCGCCCATGCATCTCTGAGGTCTGTCAAGAGATGTGTCCATCCAGGTTTAGGATTTTGCGCCAGCTGAGCCCCTGGGCATGGGAAGCAAGTGGCAGTGGTCACCCAAGAATCTCTTTTGGCGTTCAGGGGCTTCGGTCCCCAGGATTCTGGTTGGGAGATCCTTCTTTCTTAAGCGTGGATACTACTGTACCATCTGCCCTGCTCTCCAGGCTCATAGTGCTGGGGTACTTCCGTTTGCCACCCCTGGCCTCAGAAACAATCTAAGAAATCACGACAGTCATGGGCCCATCCCAGATTGACTCAGCAATGATTCAGAACAATGGTCGTCAGACACTGGTTTAATCTTACCAGATCAATGGCAATGTGATCTGGCGGGGAATCCATTATTATCCCCCGTCAAGGTCAGATCATGACTTGGTGCCTGTGAGATTCTCTTATGCCACTCTCCCCCTTCTTCAGGCCCATTTGAATGATCCTCCTCCGATGACTGATGAACCCAATGGGTTACAGAGGGAACTGGGGAAAAGCCTGGGAGAGTGGGGGGGGGGAGCTTGAAGGCATTTCGCTTCTCATCCAAGAAGCTTCTTCAGTACTATAGAACTGAAGAAGCTTCTTGGATGAGAAGTGAAACATATTCAAAGAAAAGCAAATGAAGCCCAGTTGCCTCTTGAAAAAGCACCTTGGGGATGAGGCCTCCTGCACGAGCAGAGGGTCAGACTAGAAGACCTCCAAGGGCCCTTCCAGCTCAGCTGTTCTTATTCTGTTAGCTGACAAGGGAACTTCCTACATACGCCTAAAAGCACCTTGAGGACCTCACTGGGCTCCAGCATCACCTTACCCCAGGTATTTACTGCAAATACAAGAACATTAAAATGATGTCAAATCTTAAAAAGTTGCTTTTGGCGAGAGGGGGGGGCATAAAAGTTTAAAAACTTATGGAGTTGCTCAATCCCAGCAAAGGAGAAGCTGCAGTGCAAGAGAGCAGCAGGACCAGGAACCCCTCCAGCCTTTGGGGCGCAGGATTTAAATAGGAAAAGCCCCCCCCCCCAACCCAAGGCAGTGGGGGTGCTCCAGCTACGGCGCATTTAAGGGGAGAGGGACAGAGCTGGATGGGGCTGCAATGGGGGGGGGAAAGGTTCTCCTTCCTGGAGGCTTCGACCTCAGGAGCTCAGCAGAGGCCGAGGGGGTCCACATATTAATGGGGGGGTCCTGGAGGGGATTTCCCCCCTGCAGATTTGCAAGGGGGTCTTTGGGTGGGGAGGAAGCGGGAAAAGGGGGGTCAGGAGCTGCAGGGAGGAGCCCCCTCGGTCTCTCTGCCTGGAGGCCACGGAGGAGCCTGGCTGGAGCCCCCCAGGAGGAAGGGGAGACCCCTCAGCCCAGCCTGCCTGGGTGCCCCCCCCATATTTCCACCCCCCCGCCTTGTCTAGGGAGGGACTCCGGTTGGGGGAAGGGAGGGAGTCAGAGCCGCAGAAGGGCCCCCCAACCTCCGCCTGCCTGGATTCAGGGGGGAGGGGGAGAAGAGGGACCCCAAAGATCAAAGGAAAAATCCCCCCAAGTGTCACTTCCGCCCGAGAACAGAAAGGGAAACGGCACCGCGCAGGCGCACTCTGCGTGACTGAAAATGGAGGACGCCGATTGGTCGCTCTGGGGACGGCGCCGATTGGCTGCAGGACTCCTTGGGGCGGTCCCTCCGAAGGAATGGTGTTTCCGCCCCCCCCCCACCCCTCCTTGCCTATGGGAAGAAAGCCTCAGCCCCAAAACGGCCCCCTGCTGGATGCGGGGAGACCCCAAAATTCAACGGGACCCCCTCGGCCCACCACCGCCCGGAACTCTCACAACTCTCGGGAACGCGCAGGCGCCATCTTGCTCACATAAAGGAAGGAAGACGCCGATTGGCCGTTCTGGAAACGGCGGTGATTGGCAGGAGGACCGCTTAGGGCGGTCTCTCCACAGGAACAGGCGGAGCTTCGGCCTTCCTACGCGAAAGAGCGTCGCCTCCACTTCCGGAAAACTAAACCGAGACCCGTGGAGCTGCCTGAGTCGCCGATAGAAGAGACAGGATGATGCAGGTTCGGCGCAAGGGATGCTGGGAGTTGCAGTCCAGGAGGGCATCTCCGGAAAGGGGAGGGAGGGAGGCGAGCAAGATGGGAAGGCCGAGGCCTCGTCTCGCTTGGGGATGCTGGGAAGGAGGCCGTTTCAGCCTCGAGGAGGCCTGTGGGAGGCGGGGGCTTGGGCCTGGGCCTCCCCTGCGGGGAAGGGGATGCAGCCGTGACCCTCTTCCCTTTCTCCCCTGCAGGAGGACGGAGGATGGCGGCGGATGCAGGAAAGAGGCGCCGCCCGAGAGGAGGAGGAGGAGGAGAGCGGGCCCCGCGGAGCTGTCCTGACCGGTCCTGGCGCGGCTTCCCCGGGAGACGGCGGGGAAATGCCTGGGGGCTCTGGGGCTGCAGGAGGGAGGAGCCCAGGGGGAGCCCGGGAAAGGCGGCTGCCTGGAGGGCAATGCGGGGAGAAGGAAACGGACGGAGAACTCGAGACTGTCCTGGAGGGCGGAGGCTCCTTCAGAAGACCCCCAAAGCCTCGAAAGATCCAGGAGGGAGGAAAGGAACGTCAGTGCCCGGAATGCAAAAAATCCTTCAAAAGAAACGACCATCTTGAAAAACATCTAAGGATCCACTCAGGAGAAAAACCTCATACATGCCTAGAATGTGGAAAGAGCTTCACTCAGTTGGGAAACCTTTCTAGACATCAAAGGATCCATTCCGGAGAAAAACCATATGAATGCCTGGAGTGCGGAAAGAGATTCAATCTGAGGGAAAGCCTTAATACACATCAAAGGATCCACACTGGAGAGAAACCACATAAATGCTTGGAATGTGGAAAGAGCTTCAGTGTGAGGGAAAGCCTTTATAGACATCTAAGCATCCACTCAGGAGAAAAGGAATATCAGTGCCGGGAATGTGAAAAATCCTTCAAATCAAATAATGATCTTGAAAACCATGTAAGAATCCACACAGGAGAGAAACCTCATAGATGCTCTGAGTGTGGAAAGAGCTTCAATCATATGAGCAGCTTCTATAGACACAAGAGAATCCATTTACAAAAAACTTACGAATGCTGGGAATGTGAAAAATCCTTCAAAACAATTCAAATCCTTGAAAAACATTTAAGAATCCACTCAGAAGAGAAACCAAATAAATGCCTGGAGGCCGGGGAGTCCTTCGGAAGACCCGGGAGTCCCCAAAGGATCCAGGAGGGAGGAAAGAAATATCAGTGCCCAGAATGTGAAAAAACCTTCAAGAGAAATGGACATCTCCAACTCCATCTAAGCATCCACTCAGGAGAAAAGGAATATCAATGCCCAGAATGTGAAAAATTCTTCAGAAGAAAAGACCATCTTCAAAGCCATCTAACAATCCACTCAGGAGAGAAACCTCATAAATGCCTGGAGTGTGGAATGAGCTTCAATCACAGGAGCAGCTTTAGTAGACATCAAAGAATCCACTTGGGAGAGAAACCGAACAATTGCTTGGAGTGTGGAAAGAGCTTCAATGACGGGAGCAGCCCTTGTAGACATCAAACAATCCAGTCAGGAGACAAACCGAATAAATGCCTGGAGTGTGGAAAGAGCTTCAATGATAGGAGCAGCCTTTACAGACATAAAAGAACCCACTCAGCAGAAAAACCGTATAAATGCGTGGAGTGTGGAAAGAGCTTCGGTCATTGGAGCAATCTTCATCTACATCAAAGGATCCACTCAGGAGAGAAACCGTATAAATGCCTGGACTGTGGAATGAGATTCTGTCAGAGAAGCAGCCTTTATAGACATAGAAGAATCCACTCAGGCGAGAAACCGTATAAATGCCTGGAGTGTGGAAAGAGTTTCCGTCAGAAGACTAACCTTTATTTACATCAAAGGATCCACTCAGGAGAGAAACCGTATAAATGCCTGGACTGTGGAAAGAGATTTATGGATGGTGGGAACTTCCGTAAACATCAAAGGATTCACACAGGAGAAAAACCATATAAATGCCCGGAGTGTGGAAAGCGCTTTAATCACACAGGACACCTTATTACACATCAAAGAGTCCACCTAGGAGAAAAACAAAAAACCCGGCTGGGGTGCGGAAAGAGCTTCACTGACAGGAGAACAGACAAAAGACTCGGGAATCCCCAAAGAATCCATGAAGGAGAAAGGAAATATCAGTGCACAGAATGTGAAGAATCTTTCAAAACGAATAGAGGTCTTCTAAACCATCTAAGAATCCACACAGCAGAGAAAGCATTTCAATGTCTGGAGTGTGGAAAGTGCTTCACTCACAAGAGCACCCTTAACAGACATCAAATAATCCACTCAGGAGAGAAACTGCATAAGTGCCTAGATTGTGGAAAGAGCTTCACTCGGAAGGGACGTCTTTATGCACATCAAAGAATCCACACAGGAGAAAAACCATATGAATGCTTGGAGTGTGGAATGAGCTTTACTGACAGTGGGAATCTCCGCAAACATCAATGGATCCACACTGGAGAAAAACCATATAAATGCGTGGAATGTGGAAAATGTTTCAATATTAGAGGAACTCTGTATAGACATCAAATGATTCATACTGGAGAAAAACCACACAAATGCCTCGAATGTGGAAAGTGTTTCAATATGAGAGGAACTCTGTATACACATCAAATGATTCACACAGGAGAAAAACCACATAAATGCCTGGAATGTGGAAAGAGCTTTAATCGGAGAGGAAACCTTTACATACATCAAAGAATCCATACTGGAAAACCATATAAATGTCTAAAGTGTGGAAAGTGTTTCTCTGCAAACAGAAGTCTCTATACGCATCAAAGAATCCACACTGGAGAAACATCAAATACCACGTTTCCCACAAAATAACCCTAGCCTGATTTTTAAGCATGCGCCTAATATAAGCCCTGCCCCCAAAAATAAGGCCCAGTGAAGGGAGGTGGGCATGGCCAGCACAGGAGACAGCAAACCCTTGTCATCCGATGTTGTCTGGCAGCAGCTGCAGCCCACACAGCACAGGTGAGTTGATTACCTGTGCAAGCAGCAGGTGGAAGCAGAGGCAGAGGGGTAGGCTTTTCTAGGAAAGCCAAGTCTGCCAGAATCAGCGGGTGGCTGTGGCAGGCTCATCTTCACGCAACGACACTGGCAGCAGACGGAGGCAGAGGCGCAGGGGGTTAGGCAAGCAATCCAGATGCGCTGCAGAGATCTTTAAAAAGCCTACTGCAGGAGACTCAACTTTACATCTCTCAGCTTGGCTGCAGCTCGCACAGCGCATCGAGATCACCTGCCTTCCCCTGCCCCTCTGCCTCCGTCTGCCAGGGTCACTGAGGGAAGATGAGCCTCCCATGGCCGGCCACAGCTCTAGCCCACTGACTCTCAGCTTGCCCATGCTGAGCAGCCTGCTTTACCCCCCCACCTCTACTCCCACCTGCTGGTTACACAGGTAATCAACTGAAACATGGTAAATGCCTTGAGTGGGGCAAGAGCTTAACTAAGGATGTAAACCTTTGTCAACATCAAAGAATCCACACTAGAGAAAAATTTTATAAATGCCTGGAATATGTAATGTGGTTCAATATGAGAGTAGCTCTATAAACATCAAATGATTCACACAGGAGAAAAACCATATAAATGCCTGGACTGTGGGAAAAGCTTCAGGTCAAAGGAGAACCTTTATTCACATCAATAAATCCACATGAAAACAGTATAATTTTTTTTTTTAAAAAAAGTAGTTTGCTCTCTATTGTGTTTAATTTTGGTGTAGTTTAGTTTTAGTTTTAGTTTAGTTTTTATTGAATTTCTATACCGCCCTACTCCCGAAGGACTCAGGGCGGTGCACAGCCATGAAATAAAACACATAGATATACAAAATTTAAAATCGAATAAAATGAATTAAATAAATTTGGCTGAATTAATACCCATAATTTTAAATACCCATATTTTAAAATACAGTAAAAATTTAAAATTTACACTTAAAAGGGAGAAGATTTAGGCGAGGCCAGCTTGATGAAATAAAAGCGTCTTCAGCTCGCGGCGGAAGGTGCGCAGGTCCGGAATCCTCCGTATCTCTGGGGGGAGCTCATTCCAGATCGTCGGTGCCCCCACAGAGAAGGCTCTCCCCCTAGGGGCCGACAGCCGACATTGTTTGGTTGACGGCACCTGGAGGAGCCCCTCTCTGTGGGAGTGTACTGGTCGATGGGAGGCTATTGATGGTAGTAGGCGGTCCCGTAAGTAACCAGGTCCTAAGCCATGGAGCGCTTTAAAGGTGGTAACCAGAACCTTGAAGCGCACCCGGAACACCACCGGGAGGCAATGCAGCTCGCGCAGGAGAGGTGTTACATGGGAGCTCCACGTTGCTCCCATAACCACCCGCGCGGCCGCACTCTGCGCCAGTTGGAGCCTCCGGGTGCACCTCAAGGGGAGCCCCATGTAGAGAGCGTTACAATAGTCCAGACGAGAGGTGACGAGGGCATGAGTGACTGTGCGTAACGTGTAGTCTTCTTTTTCAGGTTGGGATTTCTCTCTTCGTTCATTGAGTTTCAAAATAGAGTTCCTTCTAGACCCTTTACTTTTTCTTAGGATTTTCATTTGATAAATATACAGTCTGAGTATCCTGTGGGCATAAGCTCAAACATATGACATGTTTTGCAAATCACTATAATGTCAGTCTCTCATGCCCATGATGTTTGTTTGTTTGTTAAATAATAAAAATGTCTAAAAACTTATTTTTCCTGTTGCGAAGGGTCAATTTACAATAGTTTACTGAAGTTCTTCACCCTGACATCATTCAGCCCATCTTGGGAGCAGCCAACCAGGATGTCTTGTGGCCAGGCAGTAAACCTGCAAGCCAGGTCACGAAACTCCCGGATGCACTCGGCCACTCCTCTCCATCCCTGGCTGATGGTGTTGATGCGACCTTCAGTTTTATGGTTGGCCGGGGGGGGGTCCTTGAACCGCTTGTGAAGGACACTGTGAAGGTGTTGAATTTTCTCAGCTCCAGGGTATCCTCCTTGTGGAGAGTGATTCTCCACTGTGAAGTGGCCCCTTCTAGGGCCACAGGGACACGTCTCACTTTGGCACCTTCCATGGTTCTTCCCAGACCATACTCCTACATGTAGCTCCAAAACTCTGCCAAGGAGAACCCCCGTTGCTGGAGGTCCCTGTTAAATTTTATGCCCACCAGTGGTGTGTTATGAGACCTCCTCACTGATGCTAGCCACGGCGGGGGGGGGGGAGCGGAGGGGAGAAAGAAACCAGTGGTGAAATGTAAAATTTGGTACTACTGGTTCTGTGGCTGTGACTTGGTGTGTGTGGGGTAATTGTGACTGGGTGCGCGTGGCCAACTTTTTTTTTTTTTTAACTTTTAAAACCATTTTTTCTACAACCTCTTCGGCTGGTGAGGTTGTAAAAAATGCTTTTAAAGCCTCTGACGATCCCAGCTGACTTGCCTGATTGGTAGAAGCTTTTTTTTTTTAGCCTCTGACAATCCCAGCTGACCTTTTTTTTTTAATTTTTTTTTTTTATATTTTTATATGCCGCCCTTCTCCGGAGACTCAGGGCGGCTTACAATGCGTTAAGCAATAGCCTTCATACTTTTCTATATTTTATACAAAGTCAGCTTATTGCCCCCACAAACCGGGTCCTCATTTTAGCCACCTTAGAAAGGATGGAAGGCTGAGTCGACCTTGAGCCTGGTGAGAATTGAACTCGCAGTAATTGCAGGCAGCTGGATGTTAAATGCTGCCTTAGTAGGAGGCATTAGCCGCCTACGCCACTCAGGCTCCTTGCCTGATCGGCAGAAGCTTTTTTTAAAAAAGCCTCTGACAATCCCAGCTGACTGGCCTGATCGGCAGAGGCTTTCTTTTCCTTTTAAAAGCATTTTTTTGGCCGAAGAGGTTGTAGAAAAAAATGCTTTTAAAAGCCTCTGATGATCCCAGCTGAGCCACGCGATCGTCAGAGGCTTTTTTTTTTTTACTTTTAAAAGCATTTTTTCAGCCAAAGAGGTTGTAGAAAAAATGCTTTCAAAAATAAAAAAAAAGCCTCTGATGATTGCGCGGCTCAGACGGGCAATGGGGCGTGGGTGGGTGGGTGGGGAGGCAGGGATTTTTGCTATCGCGCGATCCGGTCCGAACCGGGAGCATTTCACCCCTGCTCAAAAGTAAGCAAACTTCCACACAACACCACTTTAGTATTCCCTTTACAGGTTGTCCTCGACTCGACGACCACAATTGAGCCCAAAATTTATGTTGTTCAGTGAGAAATTTGTTAAGGGACTTTTCTCCCATTTTACGGCTCTTCTTGCCACATTTGTGAAGTGAATCACTGTAGGGGTTAAATTAGTAAGACGGTGAATCTGGTTTTCCACTCGGCTTTGCTTGTGACGAGGTCGCAAGAGGGGATCAACGGTCATAAATATGAGTTCCCAGGGTCTTGAATTTTGATCACGTAACCATGGGGATGCTGCAACGGTCATAAGTGTGGAAAACAGCCATGTCACTTTTTTTTAGTGTCATTGCAACTTCGAATGGGCGCTAAGCGAATTGTTGTAAGTCTACCTTCATTGCTATGCTCTGTTTAATGATTGTGCTGTTCTGTGATGCCCAATAGTTGAACTTGAATAATCTTACACGTATTTTTCAAGAGGTGTGTAATATTACGAGCAGCAGTGTCTTCGATTCCACAAAAAAAAAAAAAACCTCGTCTCACGATTTGTTCTGATTGGTGAGCAGAATAATGTGGCTGTAAGTCACACAGGCCTTAAACAACTTCAGTGGTGAAGAACTAAAGTCTTAGGGCTGCAATCTCGCCTAGTGCCTGGATCCGCGAGTAGCAGCAGGAGGAAGATGACGATGAAGGTAAGATTTGGACTGTAAAGTGGACGCCAGGAAGGGTATCGGAGTGGAGGTTGGTGCAGGCAATTATGCCCAGGAGGGCTGGGCATTCTTGGGGCATGGCACTGCAACGCATTGCTGGGCTGGGCAAAGGCTGCGTTTTGTACTACAAATCGATGGCTTTTTTTGCTGCATATTCTTTCCTCGATCTTCCTGACCGACTTTTGATGCAGTAGAATGAATAAAATAACATAAAACTTCCAACTTTTTACTTTTAGATAAGATACCTTCTATAACATCAAATCTAATAGCAAAAACCAAAAGCTTTATTTTCTTTTTCTACCTTAAGCACAATCTCCAAAAATGGTTTCCCAGTAGAAGTAAAATTACGTTCTTTTTTTAAAAATCAGTTAAGTTTAACCATCTTTGCTAACTCCCATCAACTTTTGCAGCCATTTGTCCATTGAGGGAATTAGTTTGATCGTTCGCTTACCGATGTGTCGCATGTACTGAATATTACATGCATCATATTTCTTTACCCTGTAGGAAAAAAACATGAGCCCACCTCCTTAATGAACGATTTTTGCTTTGCTTGAATTATTTGGCGGTTTGTATTTGTATTTTCAGGTGGGCAAAGAAACCTGTTTACAAAGGTAAAAGTCTCTCACAGTGGAGGTAATTCAGCTCTTTTCAGCTCCACAGCAAACTGGTAGTGCCTGGGTTTAGAAGCAAAGATACCACATGATTAAAAACTATCAACTGCTAATTAAAAATAACATTCTCTGGAGCACATCTTCAGCCAGCTTCCCTTTCCTAAGAAGGGAAATGGAGTGGAAGAATTGGCGTTTTCCCCCTTGGAATAAAAGGTTGATAAATTTCCTACAAATGGAGGGAAGCTTCCCCAAAGTCCAGGAGCCCTTCTGAAATCCAACCTACCACTTGGATGGCGTCTTCATCCTAATAACTGGCAGTTTAGCCTGCATGAATGAGGTCCTAAAGCCAGCAGAATTCCAACGGAGATGACAGGTGCCTATCAAACCTCACCTGCTCCACCTTTTCTACATGCCAGGCAAATGTCTGTAGGAGGCCAGCAAACCCATCACCAAAGCTGCCCATTTTCTCACCTTTTTGTACAAAAGGTGGAGAAGAAAAAGGAGGGGGTGGGGGGAAAGAAGAGGAAGAGCAGGGGGGAAGCAAGTGGAGGGGCAGGGGTGAAGGTGGGGGTGGAAAGAGGAGGGGCAGGGGGGGGGGGGAGAAGAGGAAAAGGAGGGGGGAAGAAGAGGAAGAGCAGGGGGAAGCAAGTGGAGGGGAAAAGAGGAGGGGGTGGGGGTGAGGGGAGAAGAGGAAAAGGAGGGGTGGGGGAGGAGAAAAAAGGGGGGTGGGGGGAAAGAGGAGGGGCAGGGGGTGAGGGGAGAAGAGGAAAGGGGCTGGGTGGGAGAAGAGGGGCAGGGGTGGGGGGCACCAGAGGAAGGAAAGGGTAAGGGGGGAAAGAACAAGAGGGATGGGGGGAAAGCAAGTGGAGGGGCAGGGGGGAAAAGAGGAGGGGCAGGGGGTGGGGGGAGAAGAGGAAGAGGAGGGGGGAAGAAAAGGAAGGGCAAGAGGTGGGGGAAAGGAGGGACAGGGGGTGAGGGGAGAAGAGGAAAAGGGCTGGGTGGGAGAAGAGGGGCAGGGGTGGGGGGCACCAGAGGAAGGAAAGGGTACGGGGGGGGGGAGAACAGGAGGGATGGGGGGGGAAGCAAGTGGAGGGGCAGAGGGTGGGGGTGGAAAGAAGAGGGGCAGGAAGTGGGAAAAGAAGTGGGTGGGGGAAGAAGTGGAAAAGGAGGGGGTGGGGAGGAGAAAAAGGAGGGGGTGGGGGAGGAGAAAAAGGGGGGGTGGGGGAAGAAAAGGAAGGGCAGGAGGTGGGGGAAAGAAGAGGGGGAGGGGCTGAGGGTGGAAAGGAGGGGCAGGGGGTGGGGGAAGAGGAAGAGCAGGGGGGAAGCAAGTGGAGGGACAGGGGGTGGGGAGAAGAGAAAAAGGGTGGGGGAAGAAAAGGAAGGGCAGGAGATGGGGAAAAGAAGAGGGGCAGGGAGTGGGGGTGGAAAGAAGAGGAGGGGCAGGAAGTGGGAAAAGAAGTGGGTGGGGGTGGGGGAAGAAGAGGAAAAGGAAGGGGGGTGGGAGGAGAAAAGGGGGTGGGGGGAAGAAAAGGAAGGGCAGGAGGCGGGGGAAAGAAGAGGGGGAGGGGCTGAGGGTGGAAAGGAGGGGCAGGGGGTGGGGGAAGAGGAAGAGCAGGGGGGAAGCAAGTGGAGGGGCAGGGGGTGGGGGGAATAGAAGAGGGGGGAGAAGAGGAAAGGGAGGGGGTGGGGGGAAGAAGAGGGGGTGGGGGGGAAAAGAGGAGGGGCAGGGGCTGAGGGGAGAAGAGGAAAGGGAGGGGGTGGGGGGAAGAAGAGGGGGTGGGGGGGAAAAGAGGAGGGGCAGGGGCTGAGGGGAGAAGAGGAAAAGGAGGGGGTGGGGGAGGAGAAAAAGGGGGGGTGGGGGGGAAAAGAGGAGGGGCAGGGGGTGAGGGGAGAAGAGGAAAAGGGCTGGGTGGGAGAAGAGGGGCAGGGGTGGGGGGCACCAGAGGAAGGAGAGGGTACGGGGGGGGGGGGGAGAACAGGAGGGATGGGGGGGGAAGCAAGTGGAGGGGCAGAGGGTGGGGGGGAAAAGAGGAGGGGCAGGAGGAGCACCAGAAGAAGGGCAGGAGGTGGGCAAGGGGGATGGGGGGGAGAAAGAGGAGGGGGGCAGAGAAAAGCCAAGGCAGACCACCCCCCAATCCGCCCCTCAGGACTTCCCCCACTTTGTCTCCCCACCGCACAACCCTGCGAGGTAGGCCGGCGGAGGGAAGGCTGCACCCGCCTCTCAGAGCAGCCCCTCGACCGCAGCCGCGCCTGAAACACGGACCAGGTTGCCGGGGGGGTGGGGGGCGAACGAAGGGAGGAAGGGCGGACAGGCCAGCCTTGGAAGAGCCGCGGAGGGCGAATGGAGCGCGGATGGGAAGAGCCAGCAGCGGAGGGGCGGAGCCAAAGCGGGGGAGGAGCCCAAACACCGAGCGTCGTGTGCGCAACTCCAGTAAGAAGCGAGGGGCGGGGTCACAAAGCGGGCCCGCCAATGGGATGGCGTAGAAGGCGGCCGCATGCAAATATTCACCGGTCCTTGCGGAGAAACTTTTCTTCCCACGTTCCGCAATCGGACAAATATACGGGAGCTACAGGGGAAGAAAAGGCCCCGCCCACAGATGCGCAATCAGACGAGCGACGGAAGTAGGTGTCTAATTAGGCGACAGTGGCTCCCGGATGCAGGTATAGCGCGGGGATTGCTGGGAGTAGCACTTTGACGGGCTCTGCGGACAAGAGAGTCCTGGGGGGAGGCCCGTGGGAGGCGGGGGGGGGGCTTGTGCCTGGGCCTCCCCTGGGGGGAAGGGGAGGCAGCCTTGACCGTCTTCTCTTTCTCCCCTGCAGGAGGACGAAGGATGGCGGCGGATGGAGGAAAGAGGCGCCGCCCGAGAGGAGGAGAGCAGGCCCTGCAGAGCAGCCCTGCCCGGTCCCGGCGTGGCTTCCCTGGCAGATGGAGGGGAAAGGCCGGGGGGCTCCGGGGCTGCAGGAGGGAGGAGCCCAGGGGGAGCCCGGGAAAGGCGGCTGCCTGGAGGGCGATGCGGGGAAGAGGAAACGGGCGGAGACCCCGAGATGGGCCTGGAGGGCGGAGGCTCCTCCCGAAGACCCCGAAAGCCCCGAAGGATCCAGGAGGGAGGAAAGGAACATCAGTGCCCGGAATGTGGAAAAACCTTCAAAAGGAACGGAAATCTTGAAAACCATTTAAAAATCCACTCGGGAGAAAAGAAATATGGATGCCCAGAATGTGAAAAATCCTTCAAAAATAATAGAAATCTGAAAAACCATTTAACGATCCACTCAGGAGAGAAACCATTTAAATGCCAGGAGTGTGGAATCAGCTTCTATTACAGGAGCAGCTTTAGTAGACATCTAAGAATCCACACAGGAGAAAAACCTCATAAGTGCCTGGAGTGTGGAAAGAGCTTCACTCAGAGGAGCAGCCTTTATAAACATCAAAGGACCCACTGGAGAGAGAAACCGAATAAAAGCCTGGAAGGTGGAGGGTCCTTCGGAAGACACAGGAATCCCCAAAAGATCCAGGAGGAAGAAAAGAAATATCAGTGCCTGGAATGTGAAAAATCCTTCAAAAGAAATGGAGATCTGGAAAACCATCTAAGGAGCCACTCAGGAGAAAAATCATACGAATGCCCAGAATGTGAAAAATCCTTCAAAACAAATAGACATTTTGAAAACCATCTAAAAAACCACTCAGTTGGAAATCCACACCAATGCTTTGAGTGTGGAAAGAACTTCAACCAGAGAGCAGATCTTAATCAACATCAAAGAATCCACACAGGAGAACAACCTTATAAATGCTTTGAGTGTGGAAAGAGCTTCCGTCAGAGGAGCAGCCATTATAGACATCAAAGAATACACTCAGGAGAAAAACCTCATAAATGCCTGCAGTGTGGAAAGAGCTTCAGTCATAGGAATACTCTTTATGTGCATCAAAGGATCCACACGGGAGAAAAACCTTATATATGCCTGCAGTGTGGAAAGAGATTTACTGATGGTGGAAACCTTTATAAGCATCAAAGTATTCACACAGGAGAAAAACCCTATAAATGCCTCAAGTGTGGAAAGAGTTTTACTATGCGTGGACGTCTTCATGACCATCAAAGAATTCACACTGGAGAGAAACCCTATACATGCATGGAATGTGAAAGCAGCTTCAGTAGTAAAACATCCCTGTATAGCCATCAAAGGATTCACACAGGAGAAAAACCATATCAATGCCTGGAATTTGGAAAGAGCTTCAATCACACAGGACATCTTACTACACATCAAGGTATCCACTTAGGAGAGAAACAGGAAAACCACCCGGGGTGTGGAAATAGCTTCAGTGAGAGAACAGACGAAACACTCAGCAATCCCCAAAGAATCCATGAGGGAGAAAAGAAATACCAATGCACAGAATGTGAAAAATCTTTCAAAACAAATGCCTATCTTAAAAGCCATCTAAGAATCCACACAGCAGAGAAACCATTTCAATGTCTGGAGTGTGGAAAGTGCTTCACTCACAAGAGCACCCTTATTAGACATCAAATAATCCACTCAGGAGAGAAACTGCATAAGTGCCTAGATTGTGGAAAGAGCTTCACTCGGAAGGGACGTCTTTATGCACATCAAAGAATCCACACAGGAGAAAAACCATATGAATGCCTGGAGTGTGGAATGAGCTTTACCGACGGTGGAAAGCTCAGCAAACATCAATGGATCCACACTGGAGAAAAACCATATAAATGCCTGCAATGTGGAAAGACCTTCAGTCATAGGAGCACCCTTTATGTACATCAAAGGATTCACACAGGAGAAAAGCCACATAAATGTCCAGACTGTGGAAAGAGCTTCAATCGGGCAGGAAACCTTTACATTCATCAAAGGATCCACACTGGACAAAAACCGTATCAATGCCTGGAGTGTGGAAAGAGCTTCAATCAGAGAGGAAACCTTTACATACATCGAAGAATCCACTCAGGAGAGAAACCCTATAAATGCCTGGAATGTGGAAAGTCTTTCAATAGGAAAGGGACTCTGTATGGACATCAAATGATTCATAAGGAAGAAAAATCACAGAAATGCCTGGAGTATGGAGAAAGCTTCAGTTCAAAGCAGAACCTTTATTCTCATGAAGGAATCCACACGAGGAAAACCATATGAATGCCTTGATTGTGGAAAGAGCTTTACTAATGGTGGACACCTTCATTGACATGAAAGGATTCACATGGGGGGGGGATGCTAAATATACGAATTTTCTTCCCGTACAGAAGTTCTCAGTGTACATGCAAAGCAACAGAATATTAATAGCAAAATAACTGGTGGAAGGGACCTTGGAGGCCTTCTAGTCCAACCCCCTGCTCAAGCAGGAGACGCTATACAATTTGAAACAAGTGGCTATTGTCAAAAACATTTAGTAAGGAAGCACCCACAACTTCTTTTTTTTAAAACAAAAAATTATTGGTTTTTTTTTTTTATTAAGTTACATGATAATACAATTCAACAACATTCGGTTTAGCTGTGTTCATAAATATATACAGATTATATACACGGTGTTCTCTGCTTTACTTAATTGTTTTAATAGTCGCACCCTCCCTTATTCTTCCTTTTACTTTTATCTTCTATCCACTTATATCACATTTCCCACACCGTGTAATATTCCGAGTTCTCTTTTCCGTTTATCACATATGTTAGTTTACACATTTCTGCGCATTCTAATATTTTCCTAATTACATGCTCTTCCGGTGGCAGTCCTTTCTCTTTCCAATACTGTGCATATATTATTTTGGCAGCTGTAGTAATATGCATAATTAGGTACCTCTTTTTTTTCTCATATGCCCTTTTTAATATTCCCAGGAGGAAGGTTTCAGGTGCCAAATCGAGATTTTCCTCTATTATTTCTTGTATCCATCTTCGAATCGTTTTCCAAAATTTCGTTGCTTTGGGGCATGTCCACCACATATGATAGAAGGTACCGTGATGGTGGCACATTTCCAACAATTTGGGCTCGTATTTGGGTAAATTTTTGCTATCCTGGTTTCTCTTCAGATCGTATAAATCTTTCGCCTTTTATTGGTTTTTTTTCTTTTCTCCTCTCCCACATTCACCCACATCTTTTTTTTTTTTTTACAGTGTTGGTCGTTTCTTATCTTATACAATTAGTCAAATTCAAATACATTTTACTCAATTACAATTTTTATCAATATTGTCTTCCCCCACTTTCCTTTTTTTGAATATACCTCAGTAATTCTATACTTGCATATATAAACACCTCCTTCATGTATCCCTAAATTCTAACTTTGCTAGTTGTACATATTTGTCCTCTTTTATTCTTTAACAATTTATTCTTTTTCCTAATATACTTATATTTGTTTGTTCAGAGCTGCCTTTCTTCCACTTCTTTATTGTACAGCAATCTCTCTCCTCAAACCTAGCCTCTCCCTCTTCTCCTTCCAACTTTCTTTCCCCACCTTCTTCTTCTCTTCTCTACTTCCCCTTCCCTTCTCCTCCTCTCTTCCCCCGTCTTACCTTCTCTCCTACTCTGCCTTCCTTTCCCTTGCTTCCTCCCTACTCTTCTGTCCCTCTCTCTCCTTCCTGCTCCCCTCCAGTTCCTTCATCTCTGCACCCAGAACTTCTGAAGGAAAGCTGTTCCACTGGTTAATTGTTAGATATTGGAACAGTGCTATCATGTCACTCCTAGTCCTTATCTCTAGACTAGCTGTATCCAGTTCCCGCAATCGTTCTTCACGTTTTAGTCTCCAGCCCCTTAATCATCCTAGTTGCTCTTCTTTGCACTTTTTCCAAAGTCTCAACAACTTTTTGTACTGTGGTGACCAAAACTGAACGTAATATTCAGGTGTGGCCTTACTAAGGTTTTATAAAGTGGTGCTAAATTTCACGCGATGTTGATTCTGTGCTTCTGTTTATACAACCAAGGATTCAGTTAGCTGTTTTGGGTGCTGCTGCTTTTTGTTAACTCATATTTAAGCAATTGTCCACTGGGAGTCCAGGGTCCCTCTCTCAATTACTGTTTTTGAACCAGGTTTCGCCTAATCTATACTTTTCCTGCCCAGGTGTAAAAACCTTGCTTTTTTCCACATTAAATTTCATGTTGTTGGATAAGGCCCATTGCTCAAGTTTGTCAAGATCTATCTGGATCTTGAGCCTGTAATTTAGGGTGTTGGCTATTCCTGCCCTTTTAGTATTATCTGCAAATTTGATGAGTCCTCCTCCTATTCCCTCATCTAAGTCATTTATGAAAATATTGAAGGGTACTGGGCCTAAGACGGAACCTTCTGGTTCCCCACTGCTTCCTTCCCTCCATGTAGATGTATTCCCATTAAGGATCACCCAATGTGTCAGCCAATTACAAATCAATCCATCCAACCCAGTCATGAGTTTCATTCCACCACATTTTAGTAATAGCAACTATATCATATGTACCTTCGTGTATTAGTATTTCAACTTCACCCTGTTTCTTCCCTAAACTTTGAGCGTTCATATATAGGGATTTGAGTCCTTTATGGATCTTGGTTATGTTTCTTATATCTCCTACTTTGTATCTCGGTTTTCCATCCTTTCCATCACTCTTTACTTCACTGTTTTTTTCCTTTTTTTCCTTCTTTCTCTTTACTCCCTGCCTCCTTGTATGAATGGTTATCTAGCGGTTTTTGCTTGGAATCGGGTTCTAGAGGTCTTGAAGATTGGAGACCCTCCCCACTCAACTTTCTAACTTCAAAATAAAGAACGTTTTGAATGGTACATGCTAGGCATTTCAACTGGCTGAAATTGTACCTTTTCACAATAGTTTTATGTGATTCCTTTCCCCATGCAAATGTTCTCCTTTTAATGCAATGCCCTTTTCAATGGTTATGCTTAATATGATAGGATGTTTAACTTACTGTCCCTGTCTCTGATGTAACTGAGCAGGATTTCTTCCATACAGTCAACAGTTTTATACTTTTCCTACTGTATGGAGTGTAAAATGAAACCTGAGTCTGTCCTGGGCTCCTTTTTTCATTAAGGGAAACCTCTTTGCTAGATTACTCTAAAGGTGCCTTTAAATGATCTGCCAACTCTGTGCCTAATTCAAACAAGTGTGCTGTGGTAGAATCCAGGTGTCAGACCTGCCCCAACCTGGTCCCTTAAGAAAGACCCTCGACTTCATCGGAATGAAACCTCTGATGCAAACCAATTCTGGGTTTCTCTGGTCTTCATCGCCTGTCATTTCCCACCCACCTTGTTTCCCATTTGTCCATCTCCCCAATGCCCCTCCAGACGGCAGGACCTGACACTAAGGCTAATTTGGCCTTCCTTATTCCAGGTGTGAAAATGCTCCTCCCTGTCATTGTTTGATATAATCTATCTGGGTTTTCCAAATGTTGGTGCCATGTAAGAAAGACCATCCCCAGCCATCTGAAACTAGTCAATTGGATTCTCTGAATGGTCCTCTTGATTACCAGCAGAAACTGCTACAAGAGACTCTCTAAGGCCAAGAAAGCTTTGTGAGATACTAGCCATATTCTCAGCGTATTGGAGGAGAAGTACATCTGGGCCCAGGGATTGAGGCAGGTGTAAGTAGGAGATGGTCAGTTGGCCTGTCGAGGAGTGGAGGTGCTCCTTAAAGGAGGTGGAGGTCCAAATACAGCCCTGCAGACTTTTCTGAAGAGGAGGGTTAGCACATTTCATACAATTGCTCAATGAGAAAAACTATTTGTACTGCATTTTCCAACTTCCTCATAATGTTTTCTCTCAAAATGGAATCAACTATAGATTTAAAATCAACACAGGCTACATGCATTAATTTTGTCTGTGCCATTTTGTTTTATTTAGAAGGTTAGTCATAAATCAAACTCTACACCCAACACATTGTGCAAGAACACCTTGTAGATGCCATTTAGTTCGGTCAGTTTTAACTACAGTAGTTCGGTGGTAAATTGAGATTATTTGAATTTACGTATATAAAAAGGTACCCTTTTTGCTACGACAGGTGGATTGGATCATTCACCTCGTCCTCTGAAACTTGTGAAATAGTATTTGAGGGGCTCAAACTGGGCCCAGTATTTCTCATGGTGTTTGACTGGACCAGAACAAGGTGGTTCTGTGTGTGGCCACAACCTATATTTTTATGAGGGCAGTTTCTGGCTCCTTATTCTCCTTCAGGAAGGGTTTCAGCTGGAACCAGGATTGCCCCAGAGAGGGGGCAACTGATAGGCCAGCTCTTCTCAACACTGCCACGCTTAGGAGATTTGAATGTAGGTCTTGGATCCCATGGAGAGAGTAGTGTTGTGTGAATCGAATCAAAATTATCTGGGCTGGCCAAGATATCTCAAGTTCTAGCGCATCTTGGCCAGACTACATGGGCAGGTTATTGTGAGGCTCTAATTTGGTGCCTCACTTTGGCAGGGATGCTAGGAGTGGCACTCCAAGGAAGAGCTGCTGCTGAGCGTGTCTGGGCTGCTGAGGGACAGCGGATGGTGGGAAAACCTTTGCTGCCCTTCTTCCTGTCTGTGGTGCAGTTGTTGCCCTGATCTCATTCCATTCAATAATCCAGAAGGCTTTGGCAGCCCCCACGGTAAAGATGGCAGTTGGGTCCTTCGAAGTGGGCCTCTGACCTCGCTGGGTGTTCTTTGGCTGGTACAGAGGCCTTGGACCAGGGGGGCTGGAAGGCATGGGGTGGCTGGTGCAGGGCGAACAGCATTGTCCCCACCAGCGCCTTTTTGGCCAAGTATAGCTTTGTTTCCCTAAAGTCACTTGCATAAGCTATATCATATGCCTAGGCACAAAAAAAGCTTGCAGTGCCAGAGGGAATGTTATTCTTCAATTGCCTTCTACTACTGCAATGCTCTCTACATGGGGCTCCCCCTGGGGTGCACCCCGAGGCTCCAGCTGGTCCAGAATGCGGCCGCGCGGGGGATTATGGGAGCGATGGGGCGCTCCCATGTGACACCTCTCCTGCGCGAGCTGTACTGACTCCCAGTGGTCTTCCGGGTGCGCTTCAAGATGCTGGTGACCACCTTTAAAGTGCTCCATGGCTTAGGGCCGGGGTATTTACGGGACCGCCTTCTGCCACCAATTGCCTCCCACCGGCCAGTATGCTCGCACAGAGAGGGCCTTCTCAGGGTGCCGTCCGCCAGACAGTGTCGGCTGGCGACCCCCAGGGGTAGAGCCTTCTCTGTGGCGGCGCCCGCCCTCTGGAACGACCTCCCCTCAGACATACGTACAATACCAGACCTCCAGACTTTTTGTGGGGCCCTGAAAACTTGATCCCACAGTTTTGGTTAAATTTAATTGATTTTAATTGGGGTGTTTTAATTTGCGGCCCAAAATATTTAATTATTTTTAAACTGTTTTTAAATTTTGTATGTTCTGTTTTATTCTGGCTGTTCAGCGCCCTGAGTCTTTGGAGAAGGGCAGTATACAAATTAAAACAGATAAAATAAATAAAATAAATAAAGTGACAGGTTGAGAGTCTTGGAATACTGGTGGTGTGCTCTGGGCCCTTGGATTCACTCCCAAGCCTTGGAGAGCAATTCCACTGAGGCCCTAGGGCAGTGTTTCTCAACCTTGGCCACTTGAAGGTGAGTGGACTTCAACTCCCAAATTCTGAGAGTTGAAGTCCACTCATCTTCCAAGTTGTCCAGGTTGAGAAACACTGCCCTAAGGCTTGGCTGTTGCTCCTGGTGAATGCCAGGTCAGCCAATAAGATCCCAAATTATCCAAGACTTTATTGATGAGAAGTCAGTTGACCACCCATGCATCTCTGAGGCCCGTCACGAAATGCGTCCATCCAGGTTTAGGATTTTGCACCAGCTGAGCCCCTGGGCATGGGAAGCAAGTGGCAGTGGTCATCCAAGAATCTCTTTTGGCGGTCAGGGGCTTCGCTCCCCAGGTTTCTGGTTGGGAGACCCTTCTTTCTTAAGCTGGGATAGTGTGGATACTACTGTACCATCTGCCCTGCTCTCCAGGCTCATGGTCCTGGGGGACTTCCGTTTGCCACCCCTGGCTTCAGAAGCAATCTAAGAGATCATGGCAGTCATGGGCCCATCCCAGGCTGACTCAGAACAGTGGTCGTCACACGCTGGTTTGATCTTACCAGATCAATGGCAACGTGATCTGGCAGGGAATCCATTGTTATCCCCCATCAAGGTCAGATCATGACTTGGTGCCCGTGAGATTCTCTTATGCCACTCTCCCCTCTCTGCAGGGCAACCGGAGCCATTCGAATTATCCTCCGGTGACTGATGGACCCAATGGGTTATAGAATGAATGGGGGGGGGAACCCCAGGGTGGGGGGCTTGCCATACAGTCATGTCAAAAATCTCATGTCTTGGAACTAAAGGGCAGCCAAAGGTGCTTTGTTCAAGAGGCAACTGGACTTGCTGGTTTTCCTTTTATTTTTTATTTTATTATTTATTTTTATATGCCGCCCTTCCCCGGAGACTCAGGGCGGCTTACAAGGCGTTAAGCAACAGCCTTCATACTTTTGTATATTTTATACAAAGTCAGCTTATTGCCCCCACAAACCGGGTCCTCATTTTACCCACCTTAGAAAGGATGGAAGGCTGAGTTGACCTTGAGCCTGGTGAGAATTGAACTCGCAGTAATTGCAGGCAGCTGGATGTTAAATGCTGCCTTAGTAGGAGGCATTAGCTTCCTACGCTACTCAGGCTCTGAGTGCCTGAGTGGCACTTTGAAGGCTTTTCGCTTCTCATCCAAGAAGCTTCTTCGGTACCATAGAACTGAAGAAGCTTCTTGGATGAGAAGCGAAACATCTTCAAAGAAGCAAATGAAGACCAGTTCCCTCTTGAAAAAGCACCTTTGGGATGAGGCCTGCATGAGCAGGGGGTTGGACTAAAAGACCTCCAAGGCCCCTTCCCGCTCGGTTGTTCTTATTCTGTTAGCTGACAAGGGAACTTCCTACATGCACCTAAAAACCCCTTGAGGACCTCACTGGGCTCCAGCATCACCTTTCCCCAGGTAAAACAAGAACATTAAAATGATGTCATATCTTAAAAAGTTGCTCTTGGCCAGAGGGAGGGGGGGGCATAAAAGTTTAAAAACTTATGGAGTTGCTCAATCAGGATCCCCTCCCAGCCCAGGAGAAGCTGCAGTGCAAGAGAGGAGCAGGGCCAGGACCCCCTCCAGCCTTTGGGGCCCAGGATTTAAATAGGAAAAGCCCCCCCACCAACCCAAGGCGGTGGGGGTCCTCCAGCTACGGCGCATTTAAGGGGAGGGGGCAGAGCTTGGGGGGGGGGCTGCAATGGGGGGGAAAGGTTGCCTTCCTGGAGGCTTCGACCTCAGGGGCTCAGCAGAGGCTGAAGGGGTCCACATATTAATGGAGGGGGGGGTCCTGGAGGGGATTTCCCCCCTGCAGATTTGCAAGGGGGTCTTTGGGGGGGGGAGGAAGCGGGAAAGGGGGGGTCAGGAGCTACAGGGAGGAGCCCCCTCGGTCTCTCTGCCTGGAGGCCCCGGAGGAGCCTGGCTGGAGCCCCCCAGGAGGAAGGGGAGACCCCTCAGCCCCGCCTGCCTGGGTGCCCCCCCCATATTTCCACCCCCCCGCCTTGTCTAGGGAGGGACCCTGGATGGGGAGGGGAGGGGGAAAGCCGCAGCTCCACAAATGCCCCTCAACCTCCACCTGCCTGGATGCGGGGAGGGGCGGAGGGGGGGGAAGACCGGACCCCAAAGATCAAAGGGACCCCCCCCAATCCAACCTGCGCGGCGGGGGGGGGTCCAGAAAAGCACTTGACACCACGCAGGCGCCCTCTGGCTCATTGAAGGAATGGCGGACTCCGATTGGTCGCTCTGGGGACGGCGGCGATTGGCTGGAGGACATCTTGGGGCGGTCCCTGCCGAGGAAACAAAACTGGCATCGAGGGAGCCTCTTAAATTGGCGATAGAAGAACCCGGATGCAGGAGGAAGAGGCTGAACTTGGCTGAAAAGGAAAGAAGGCCGGTTTGGCCCTTACTTTCGGAATCGGAGAGCTTGCGCACGCGGCCGAGTGCAGGTTTGGCGCAGGAAATGCTGGGAGTTGAAGTCCGGGAGGGTCTCTCTGGAGAGGGCAGGTCCGGGAGCCCGAGGCCTAGTCTGGGCGGCGGGCAGGGCGGGAGACGGGAGGCTGGGAAGGAGGCCGTGTCCGCTGGGAGAATGCCCGGGAGGCCCGTGGGAGGCGGGGGCTTGGGCCTGGGCCTCCCCTGCGGGGAAGGGGACGCAGCCGTGACCCTCTTCTCTTTCTCCCCTGCAGGAGGACGGAGGATGGCAGCGGATGCAGGAAAGAGGCGCCGGCCGAGAGGAGGAGGAGGAGGAGAGCGGGCCCCGCGGAGCAGCCCTGCCCGGTCCTGGCACAGCTTCCCCGAGAGACGGCGAGGAAAGGCCGGGGGGCTCCGGGGCTGCAGGAGGGAGGAGCCCAGGGGGAGCCCGGGAAAGGCGGCTGCTTGGAGAGCGATGCGGGGAGGAGGAAACGGGCGGAGACCCCGAGACGGGCCTGGAGGGCAGAGGATCCTTTGGAAGACCCCCAAAGCCCCGAAGGATCCAGGAAGGAGGAAAGAAACATCAGTGCCCGGAATGTGGAAAAACCTTCAAAAGAAATGGCCACCTTCAAAGTCATCTAAGAATCCACTCAGGAGAAAAACCTCATAAGTGCCTGGAGTGTGGAAAGAGCTTCAGTCAGAGGAGCAGCCTTTATAGACATCAAAGGATCCACTCAGGAGAAAAATCTCATAAATGCCTGGAGTGTGGAAAGAGCTTCAGTCATAGCAGCAACCTTTATAGACATCAAAGGATCCATTTGATAGAGACACCGAAGAAATACCTGGAGGGCGGAGGATCCTTCGGAAGACCTGGAGATCCCCAAAGGATCCAGGAGGGAGGAAAGGAACATCAGTGCCCGGAATGCGAAAAATCCTTCAAAACAAATGGATGTTTTGAAAACCACCTTAAAAAACACTCAGTTGGAAACCCACATAAATGCTTTGAGTGTGGAAAGAATTTCAGTCAGAGAGGAGATCTTACACAACATCAAAGGACCCACACAGGAGAAAAACCTCATAAATGCTTTGAGTGTAGAAAGAGCTTCAGTTGGAGGAGCAACCTTTATAAGCATCAAAGGACTGATTGGGGAGAGAAACTGAAGAAATGCCAGGAGGGCGGAGGGTCCTTTGGAAGACCTGGGAGACCCCGAAGGATCCAGGAGGGAGAAGAGAAATATCGATGCCCGAAAAGTGAAAAATCCTTTAAAACAATTCAAATCCTTCAAAATCATCTAAGAATCCACTCAGGAGAGCAACCATTTAAATGCACAGAGTGTGAAAAATCTTTCAAAAGAAGTGACCGTCTTCAAAGACATCTAAGAACCCACTCAGGAGAAAAGAAATACGAATGCCCAGAATGTGAAAAATCCTTCAAAAGAAATGACCATCTTCAAAGTCATCTAAGAATCCATGTGGGAGAAAAACCTCATAAGTGCCTGGAGTGTGGAAAGAGCTTCAGTCAGAGGGGACACCTTTATAGACATCAAAGAATCCACATGGGAGAAAAACCTTATAAATGCCTTGAATGTGGAACAAGCTTCAGTCAGAGGAGCAACCTTTATACACATCAAAGGATCCACACAGGAGAAAAACCTCATAAGTGCCTGGAGTGTGGAAAGAGCTTCAACCAGAGCAGCAGCCTTTATAGACATCAAAGGATTCATTCAGGAGAGAAACCATATAAATGTAGAAAGAGTTTCTCTGAATAAGAAGTCTTTGTAGATGTCAAAGAATCCACACAATAGAAAAATCATATACGACGTTTTCCAGAAAATAAGCCTTAGCCGGATTTGTAAGCGTGAGCGTACCCAAAAAATAAGCCTTACTTAAGGCGGGTGGGCATGGCCATCACAGGAGCGGTAAGCGCATGTGGGCCAACGGTGTCTGATAGCAGCCACAGTCCAATCAGCACAGGTGTGGCCGAAGAAGAGGCGGGGAGGCAGACGATCTGTACTCACTGTGCAGGCTGTGGGAAAGCAGAGAGTTCGGGCCAAGAGCGGTGGGCGGCTGCAGGAGGCTTATCTTCACAGAGCGATGCTGACAGCAGGCAGAGCCAGAGGCGCAGTCCAGATGCACTGCATAGACCGTGAGAAAGCCATTAGTCAGGCCAGAGCTGGCGGCAGGCCTCGGAAGGCTCATCTTCACATATCTCAGCTTGCACGGTGCATCAGGATCTCCTGCTTTCCCTCTGCACCTCTGCCGGTGTTGCCGCAGGAAGATGAGCCTCCACCGATTTTCAGGTGCCTCCGGATCACCTGCCTTAGTCCCCACCTCTGCTTCTGCCTGCTGCTTACAGAGGTAATCAATTCACATGGGCTGCGGCTGCTAGCAGACACTGTCATTGTGTTTCCACAAAAATAAACCCTAATGTTTCTTTTCACTATCATCAGAATAGCATCAAAATCAGAATAGAAAATCAGAGCTGGAAAGAATTTTGGGGTCCTCCTTATCTCTAGGCTAGCCATATCTAGTTCCAGCAACCGTTCTTCATATGCTTTAGTCTCCAGGCCCTTAATCATCCTAATTACTCTTGTTTGCACTTTTTCCAAAGTCTCAACATCTTCTTCTGTAAAGTGGTGACCAAAATTGAATGTAGTATTCAGGTGTGGCCTTACTAAGGTTTTATAAAGCGGTGCTAATATTTCACGTGATGTTCATTCTATGCCTCTGTTTATACAACCAAAGATTCTATTAGCTTTTTTTTGGCAGCGGCTGCACACTGCTAACTCATATTTAAGTGACTGTCCATTATTACTCCAGGACTAGGACTCTCACAATTGCTGTTTTTGAACTAGGTTTCGTCTAATCTGTACTTGTACCTTTGGTTTTTCCTGCCTAGGTGTAAAACTTTTCTCCACATCAAATTTCATGCCCGCTTAGTATTATCTGCAAATTTGATGAGTCCCCCCTTCTATTCCCTCATTTAAGTCGTTTATGAAGATATTGAAGGGTACTGGGCTAAGATGGAACCTTGGTACCCTACGGCTTCCTTCCCTCCATGTAGATCAGGGGTGGGTTCTAAATTTTTTTACTACTGGTTCTGTGGGCGTGGCTTATTTTGTGGGCGTGGCTTGGAGGTCATGTGACTCACACTTACGACCAGTCCTCGCACTTACGACCCGACTCATTTGTTTGCTTTTAACACTGATCAGCTGCAGGACAGCCCTTTGAAGCCCCGCGGCAAGAGTTTAAACAGTTTTTTTCCCTCTAGTCATCAGCTGGGACTCAGGAGGCAGCAATAGATTGGGGGTGGGACCAAATAAAAGGTAAGAATAACGTGGGGGGGGTGGGAGGGCGGGAGGGGAGAACCGGTTTGGTGATGTCATATCGTCACCGCTACCGGCTCGGCCGAACCGGGCCGAACCGGGAGGAACCCACCACTGATGTAGATGTATTACCACTAAGGACCAGCCATTGAGTGCTGTTTGTCAGCCAGTTACAAATCAATCCATCCAACCCAATCATGAGTTTCATCCCACCATGTTTCTGTAATAGCAACTATTCATATGTACCTTCGTGTATTAGTATTTCAACTTCACTCTGTTTTTTCTCTAAACTTTGAGCATTCATATATAGGGATTTGAGTCCTTTATGAGTCTTGGGTATGTTTCTTATATCTCCTACTTTGTATCTGGGTTTTCCATCCTTTCCATCAGTCTCTACTTCACTGTGTTTTCCCCTTTTTCTTCTTCTTTCTCTTTACTCCCTACCAACTTGTATGATTGGTTATCTAATGGTTTTTGTTGGAATCGGGTGCTAGAGCTCTTGAAGATTGGACCTCCCTCCCGCCTCAATTTCCAAATATATTCTTTCCAGTTCTTGTGCGATTCATTCCATCTCTAGCCCTTCATCGAAATAATGCAAACCATGGACTGGGAAGCCGAATTTCTCTTGACAACAGCAGTTTTTACGCCACTGGTTCGTTTCTAAAATCTCTAGGACAGTGATGACTAACCTTTTTGTCATCACGTGCCAAAAGCAGGGGGGAGCATGGGGGGGGTCGAGCGCACATGTGCCCACACCCATAATTCAATGCGCCCCATCCCCCCGTGCATGCACATGCGACCCCCCCCCATGCAATCCCACTTTTGGCAGGTGATGGCCCGGTAGGCCCATTTTTTTGCCCTCCCCAGGCTCCAGAGTCTTTCTAGGAGCCTGGGGAGGGCGAAAAAAGCCTTCCCCACTCCCCAGAAGCCCTCTGGAGGCCAGAAACAGCCTGTTTCCCGACTTCCAGTGGGCCCGAAAGGCCCAAAAGTCAGCTGGCCAGTGCACACATGCGGGCTGAGCTGATCTAGGGCAATGCTTGCATGCCCATAGATATGGCTCCACGTGCCACCTGCGGCACGCGTACCATAGGTTTGCCATCACGGCTCTAGGGGAAGAAAGGGGTATTAATCCATGGGGTTGATTATTTTAGTATGTTTCTCAGTTACATCTTTGATTTTTGCTCCAGAGGGACAACATACCTTCCTAGATTGGCTGTTCGGTGTGCAGAGTATAGATTCTGTTCCCCAAAGAATTGAATCTCCTATCACCAACATTTGCCTTTTTTCCCCCAATGTGTTCTGACCCAGCCTTAGCAGAACCAAGAAACAGACTCCTTGTCCCGAAAACCACCTCTTTATTTAGCTCCTGTGAATTAATGGCATTCACATACCGAAAAGTCCAGGCAATATTCCTTCAAAGGGTTAACTAGACCTTATCAGTTCCTTGGGATACTTGCCAGGCCAGGAGTTTCCAGCTGCAAAGCTGTAAATTTAAGTTCTGGCAAGCAGTCTCTGAGGCAAGAACCACGATACGCAAATCTTCCGAAAGAAATCCGAACAGTTGTCTCCTACGACCACTCCTCCCCTTTTCCTTCTATTTATTCCCGAGCCAGGGAGGGGCTATTCAGCGTCCACGTGTGCCTTTCTTCTCGAGTCGACTCCTTGTCCTCAGTTGTTCTCTCCTAACAGCTCTGTGCATGTGTGCATATGGAACAGTCCCCAACTGTTCTTCTCCACTGACTCCGAAGGCAGCTGGGAAATATCGGACGGCCCTGGCTCTATCTCCGCTTTCGATGCAGAGCATCCATCAGAGCCTTCCCCAGGCTCCAGGACTGGCCCAAGTTTCTCCCCAGCCTTCTCATTGTTTGAGTCTGCTGCCAGCGGCAGGCCACAACACAATGCTGGGTTGTGCCTCTTTTTAAAAAACTTATGAACGCGCGCTCTTTTATAGGTGTCTGCATATTTTCTTCTAAAAGTGACATGTTTCCATTGGTCTTCCTCTTTACGTTCATACATAGGGTCATTTTCCCCCCAGAAACTTTTTATTCCCCATTGTGTTCAATTTGGATGTATCGTTTTTTTTCTTTTTGTTCATGTATTGGGTCATAAAAAAAAAACTATTTGCTCTCTATTTAATTTTGGTGTAGTCTTGTTCAGGTTGGGGATTCTCACTTTGTTCATTGAGTTTCAAGATAGAGTTGCATCCAGACCCTTTACTTTTTCTTCTAGTAATTCATTAAATTTACATTTGATAAATATACAGTCTGAGTGTCCTGTGGGCATAAGCTCAAACATATGACATGTTTTGCAAGTCACTATAATGTCAGTCTCTCATGCCCATGATTTTTGTTTGTTTGTTAAATAATAAAAATGTCTAAAAACGTATTTTCCCTGTTCCGAAGGGTCAGTTTACAATAGTTTACAAAAGTTCTTGAAAAGCCCATCTTGAGAGCAGCCAACCAGGATGTCTTGTTGCCAGGCAGTGAACCTGCAAGCCAGGTCCCGAAACTCCCGGATGTACTCAGCCATTCCTCTCCATCCCTGGCTGATGGTCTTGATGCGACCTCCAGCTTTATGGTTGGCCGGCGGCTCCTTGAACCGTTTGTGAAGGACACCATGAAGAGGTTGGAGTTTCTCAGCTCCAGGGTATCTTCCTTGTGGAGAGTGACTCTCCACTGTGAAGTGGCCCCTTCTAGGGCTACGGTGACACATCTCACTTTGGCACCTTCCATGGTTCTTTCCAGACCATATTCCTACATGTAGCTCCAAACCAGTGGCAAGAAGAACCCCAGTTGCTGGGGTGTCCCATGTTAAATTTCATGCCCACCAGTGGTGTCTACTGAGCCCTCCTCCTCACCGGTGCTACCCTGCGGAGGGTGGGAGTTGCGTTTCCACCTGTGGTACTGGGGTGACGGTGGTTGCTGCTGCTGTGGAGCTGGGCATGGTGTGGCTGCCTTGTCATCCATTGTCGCTGGAGGGGGAATCTAGGCTTCTCATGTAACAAGACAAAACCCTTCATTTCCCATCCCTCCCCCAGGGCCAGCTGTGGGAGACCAGAGGAGGGGCAGGAGGGGAGGGAGGACCAGAGGAGGGGCAGAGCTTGGGGGAACCAGAGGAAGGATGGGGCGGAACTAGATGAGAGGTGGGGGAGACCAAAGGAGCAGCAGGGCTGGGAGGGGGACCGGAGGAGGGGCAGGCATGAAACAGCCCTGCTGCTCGTGATGCTTCACTTTCAGTGGAGGGGCGGGGCCAAAGTAGGGGGAGGAGCCAGGCAGGAACAAAGCCTGGACGCTAAAGAGCAGTGCTGCAGTAGCCAGTGAGAGCCGGTATCACGCAGCAGGCCAACCAATGGGATGGCGTCGAAGGCGCCCTCATGCAAATGTGCTCCACAGGCTGATCCCTGAACAGGACCAGGTGGAGCTTGGCCAAACAAACAACAAAAAAAGTGGGAAACGTTGAGGGAAAGAACTTTGAGGCTGGGATGCTGCTGGTCTTTCCCTCAGAAGGGAATTTGGGCGGAGTGGGATCAGTGGCAGGTTTCAAAACCCGTTGTTACTGGTTGGTTTGTGGGCACTCGTGCGCAATGCTGCTTCTGCTGCCGCCGCTATGTGTTCAACCAAACTGGTAGCAACCTACCACTGGGCGGGATGGAGCAAGGTGCTCAAGGAAAGGATGGGTGGGGGTAGCTGGGGGTTGGCCGGGTGCGTCTTGTGACCCTCCAATGACATCAAAGAATTCAGAGACCACTGAAAGGGCTGTGAGAGGCAGAGGCTTCAACCTTCCTCCCCGGGAGGGCAGGACTGGGACTCCCCTCAGGGGAAGTGGACAAACTCCTCACTGCCTCTCCTCCTCCCTCTTCATCCCTTCAGGACGGACGTGCCCGGTGGAGGAAGGAGGAAGTGCCGCTCGAGGGAAATCACTCCAAATGTTTGGAGTGTGGAAAGTGTTTCGGTCATTCGGGAAACTTTTATAGACATTTCATAATTCACACAGGAGAAAAAAAACCATATAAATGACTGGAGTGTGGAAAGAGCTTTACTGTGGGTGGAAAATATCCGTCGACATCAAATAATCCACACAGGAGAAAAACAGCATAAATGTCTGGAATGTGGAAAGATGTTCAGTCAAAGGGGACATCTTTATAGACATCAAAGAATCCACTCAGGAGAAAAACCAGAAAGGATATAAATCTAGGTGTCCTCAGCAAAATAACCCAGTTACTTAACCCTCCCTCTGCCCATGTTGAGGGATGCGATGGCTCAGCGGCTAAGACGCTGAGCTTGTTGATTGAAAGGTCGGCAGTTCAGCGGTTCGAATCCCTAGTGCCGCGTAACGGGGTGAGCTCCCGTGACTTGTCCCAGCTTCTGCCAACCTAGCAGTTTGAAAGCACGTACAAAATGCAAGTAGAAAAATAGGGACCACCTTTGACGGGAAGGTAACAGCGTTCTGTGCGCCTTAGGTGTTCAGTCATGCCACATGACCACGGAGACATCTTTGGACAGCACTGGCTCTTCAGCTTTGAAATGGAGATGAGCACTACCCCCTAGAGTCGGGAACAACCAGCACATATGCACGAAGGGAACCTTTACCTTTACCTGCCCATGTTGTTTACAAATCAAAAGAAGTTGGGAGCTCAGCTGCATCAAAACTGAGGAGTCCCCTGAAAAATTCTCCACTTTTCCCTCCAGGTAACAAGACAAGGTCAGGTACCTTCGGTCTCTGTGTTGTCAGTTCCTGAGGAACGTTCCCAGTAAGCTTCAGAATCAGAAAAGCATGCAGTGGGGTACCTCAAGATTCTGTCTTAGGCCCACCATTCTTCAGCATCTTCATAAGCAATTTAAGATGAGAAGGGGAACTCATCAACTTTGCGGATGACACCAAGTTGGCAGGAATAGCCAACAATTTAGGGCAGGGGTCTCCAACCTTGGCAACTTTCTGCCTAATGGACTTCAATTCCCCAGCCAGCTTTGCTGGCTGGGGAATTCTGGGAGTTGAAGTCCTCCAGGCTTAAAGTTGCCAAGGTTGGAGACCCCTGCTTTAGGAGATCTTCCTAGTTGGGGGCTATCTGAAGACATTCTCAGTCCTAAAACCGGTGGGATTCTAGATCGGAAGGGGTCCTAGAGATGATCTCATCTAACCGCTGCCCGGTTGAAAATCCAACATTCCTGAAACAATGATAGATGGATGTCAAAACCCCCACGAGGCCTCTCCCACTTCCCAGGACAGCCTATTCCGCTAGTGAAGTGCTATTTCCATAAGAATGATAATCCAAAGTCTGTCAAAATCCATGTAATTTAAACCATTGTTTCTTTTCCCACCTTCTGGAACAAAAAGACAAGAAATCAAACACTAAGCCAATCCAGGATGAGGGCGCAGTAGAACCACATTAACTTGCATGGAGCTTGGATTGATAGCTTTGGTTTAGTTGTATGCAGGCCTAGCGAGACGGAGCTATACAATCAACCCAACTGAAAATGGGATCTCCAGCCTCATGCAGGATTCTTGCTCCAAGAAGGAACAGGCAACTCCTTCCTAGCTTGAAAGTGTGTGTAAACATTTGTGTAGTGCAGCTACGTGCACATATCAGGCCTCCCTCACATCTTCTCTGCCACGTCCTACGAGAAGAATATACAATATTCTTCAAAGAATATTCAACGGCTAGACTTCATCCTGTGCAGCTGGTAAAAACATTTCCCGAGAAACGGCAATCCTGTAATCCACAAGATTGGGAAAAAACTCAACTGAAGGAACACTCCAAAGTGTTACTTCAAATAAAGGTCTAGCTAAGGGAAGTTTTTTCCCTCGGGTTGATTGAAGACGTCTGTTCTGATCACTCTGGATCTTTTTCTCCTCCTCCTTTGCTCAGCAGTTCCAGCAATTTGGGGTCTTCAATTAAGAGTTCAACAGCGTCTTCGCCTGCGACTCGCCTCACTTTCTCTCCTTTGGCTGCAAGGATTTCCTCAATGTTCCTAATTCAGAAAGAAAATTGTGTTACGAAGAAGGTGGGAAACATTATGTAATCTATAATATACATAATAGCTGCCTCTAATGCGAAATTGTAAGCAAGAAAACACCCCAGCTAACAATGACTGCAGAGCAGGGGTGAAATCTACTTACCTTACCGGTTTGGAAGCGCACACTTGTTTTTTTTAATGACACCCAGGTGGCAATCCCTACCGGATCGCTGAACCACGGGGAAAAATTGCTACCGGATTAGGCGATCCAGTCCAATCTGGGAGTATTTCACCCCTGCTGCAGAGGCCATGTTTCCCATAGAAAAAGCAAGCAGAACCCATTTTTCCTCTTTGTCTTACCTTAATTACATGAAGGCTATCTTATAGATTTCCTGTTTTATTTATCTGTTTTTTTCAGCCTTCACTTGTTGAGATAGAGTAGTAAAAGCCAACCATCATCATCTTTTAACGACCCCATAATCCCTTGCGGGGTGGAGTCTGGGCAACAGAATGGAGCTAGCAGAGTGGTTTAATGGCCGGATGCCTTTCCTGTCGCCAATGTCAGCACTCCAAACTACATTCGTTCCAGTGCTGACATAAGGAGGAGAAGAGGGGGCAGCTGGCAAGAGGACGCTTGGCTTTTCACCTACTTATTTTCCCTGAAGATAATATCCCCTAGGAGATGAGATGGGAGGGGGGACATTCCTGGGAGCTGAAGTAGTAGATATGGGGAGAGTGATTTGGAAGATGGCCAATGAGACGCAGAGAATTGGGGAACGGAAAGGGAAGGTTTGGGGTCAGGAAGTTAGTGTTGGCTACAACATAATCGGGGTTGTGCTTAATAAATGAAAGATTTCATCAAAGATTATTTGGTTGGAAATGCATTTTATTTGAGACGACACCGAAACCTGACAGCCAATGCAGAGATTTGCTCAGCAGATATATTCTCATTGTGCCCAGAGAGAGAAATATCTGCCTCTACCTAGCATCAAACTCACGGCCTCCTGATTGTGAGGCGAGAGCTCCACCTCTGGGCCACCGCATCACTCCAGTAAAAGCCAACAATAATAGAGTAAAATAGTTTCTGTGGGATTTTGGTCACAGAAGGAATTCTGCTTGGTGCTCATTTTGCAAGCCAAAACAACAAATGAAGATTTGTGGATTGTGAAGTCTGGTGTGTCCATCATTTTAGTTCTGAATTGTTCCCAGGAACTAATTCCACCTTTCGCAGCTGAAGCATCAAACCCTGAAGAACCAAAAGTGGGGAGGGCCAAGGATGGCCTGCTTACCTTTTTCCATCTAAGTCGGAGAACCAGCCCAAGTTATCAGCAATCACATGATGGTTGTTACACCCCGAGCATTTCACTATCACCACTCCGTGATGATAAGCCACCTTGGAAATAGTTTTCGCAGATCGTGTCCTGCATACCTGAAAGAGAAACCAGGTTCCACCAGGGAAGTTTCAAAGTGGTTCTCTGGGATATCCAAGGGCAGGGAATTTGGGGGCCGTGCCCATTTCTTTAGGAATGACTTCTATTTTTAAATGTGGAAAGCAGCCCAACTCCCAAAGACTCTAGGTGGCTTACAAAAGAGGAAAATAAAATGGGAAAAAACATGTGCACCTGGGCAAAACACTTATTATATTAAAAATGAAATCCCCTTGTGGCTCAACCAACAAAGCCCAACCCAGGAGCTCTTCAAAGATTTGTGCACCTTTGTTGGGTGAGCCACGCAAATCTTGGGGTGATGCTGTTTGAGCAGGAAGATGTCTGCAGCTCTCTTGGGAGCAACACTTAAGCAATCAGCCATCATTGCTGCTTTTCCAATTTGCCTTTCCAATTCCACAGTCCTTGCCATGCTTCTACTGCTAAACAGGCCAGACCTCAATTATCCTTTTCCCAGATCAGATGTTAGTCAGCTGAGCAGACAAACCATAGTCAAACCCAACACCCGGTATCTTCACAAAACAACTTCAAGGCATTTTCTGAGCAGCAACACAGGCTGACCTGGTCCTTCAAAACAACAACAACAACAACTTTCCAGTGCTAGACAGCATCTCTTGCATTTCCTGGTGGTCTCCCATCCAAGCACCAATTAAGCCTGTTTGGGTTCCCAGATCGGCCAAGGTTGTCCAGATACAGACGGACAGTCATCCAGCTGGAGAAGGTTCCCCGGTGGTTGATTTTGGGGTGAGTCCATGCAATAAGCGTCACAGACAATCCCACATTTGCACGGGTTGCTCAGTTTGGCTAGACTTATGCCAGGTCTGGATGGGCAAACCCAGGAGTGGGGAAGCAGGTCGTGTGAACTGGGGTGTCGGGTTCCGCTGGTTCCTCCTTCAGGTTGTTCTAGTACAAAGGATGCCCGCAGCCTCGCGCTGTTCTGCCAGCTGCCAAGATGGCGCTCTTGGCTTCACTCCCTGTTCTGCCAGCTGCCAAGATGGCGCTCTCAGCTTCACTCCTTGTTCCACCAGCTGCAAAACTGGCGCTCTCAGCTTCACTCCCTGTTCTGCCAGCTGCCAAGATGGCGCTCTCAGCTTCACTCCCTGTTCCGCCAGCTTCCAAGATGGCGCTCTCCCCCTCCCTCCTTGTTTTGCCAGCTGTCAAGATGGCGCCCGCGGCCTCCTTGTTCCGCCACCTACCAAGATGGCGCCCGCGGGGCTTCTCTATCTGTTCCGCCAGCTGCCAAGATGGCGCCCGCGGCCTCTCTGGGTTCCACCCGCTACAAAGATGGCGCCCTCGCTTCGCTGCCCTCAACCGTTCCCTCCCCCTCAGCAGGAGCGACGCTTCCCGTGCGAACTCACCTTACACGTGAACAGCAGCCGGTAGTGCGCCGCCGCCTCCGCCTTGGCGAGCCGGCCCTCCTGTGGCTGCCGCTCCCCAGGTCCCACCGTCAAAGCTCGTCGCCGGGAAGCCGCGGCCGGGGATGATGGAGCCGCTGCCCCCCTGCCCAGGCCCCGCGCCCCGATTCCCACGACCCCCAAGAAGAGCCCGCGAGGAGGCCGGAGCAGCGCTTTGCAGGCCGCGGCCGCCATCTTTACTGTGGGAGGCGACGCCGCCGCCTTTCCCGGCCTTGAAGTAAAGCCCAGCTGCAATTCCGCTACCTGCCATCAGGGGGCAGCAAAGGACGAGTCTTCGCGCCACCTGTCGGCGCACTGCAGCCCCAGAGATGCTCAGTCCAGGGTTTTCTTTAGTTTTTTTTTTAAAAAAACACACAATACATCTTTTCTGAACAAAATATTGGCCCGGTCTTAAATTTTGTACAGATTTTTGTTTCTCTTTCACACAATTTTATATGTTCAATTTTTCTCATAGCATTTATTCCCTCTAATTTTAAGAAACCGATATTACCCTTCATCTCAACATCTCATCCTATTATAATTCAATTTTTCTTTTCCCTCCTTAAAATTTGAACCCCTGAATTTAAATTCACAGAACATAGTACGGTCCCCAATTGTTTCCTTGAATTCTCTTATTCTAATCACCAATGATTCTTTTATCAACTATTCCAAATAATACAATTCAACATATTAGTAGAAACCAATTAAATGTATATCTTAACCCAAATGTTCCGACTACTACAATTTTATATATTAAACTTCTTATTTCTGGGTCTTATTTTCAATTCTTAAGCATCCCCACATTTTGTCATTTCTTCATATTGACTTAAATAATTCATTATTACGTATTGGGGGGTGTTTTAATTTGTTCCGGGCCAAATTTATTTAATGTGGTTTTATAGTGTTCTTTTTAAATTTTGTAATCTATGTGTTTTATTTTTTTGGCTGTTCACTGCCCTGAGTCCTTCGGGAGTAGGGCGGTATATAAATTGAATAAAATAAAAATAAAATAAATAAAATTACTTCATCAATTATTTATATTCTGATCTCTTATTTTAAAACTAATCCGTTTATCATAATTTCACTGATTATTATTATTATTGTTTTTAATTTGATTTATATGCCGCCCTTCTCCGGAGACTCAGGGTGGCTTACAGTGTGTTAAGCAATAGCCTTCATACTTTTGTATATTTTATACAAAGTCAGCTTATTGCCCCCACAATCTGGGTCCTCAATTCACCTACCTTAGAAAGGATGGAAGACTGAGTCAACCTTGAGCCTGGTGAGATTCGAACCTGCAGTAATTGCAGGCAGCTGTGTTAATAACAGGGTGCTTTAGACCACTGTACTACCAAGGCTCTTGGTAATTAGTTAAACATATTCAATAAAAAATCAATGAAATATCAATCTTACCTCCAGTACCCCTAAATTTAAACTCGTACAGGGTTTTCTTTAGAAGGCAGCTCCCAGCCTGCCTTCCTGCCAAGGAGGTGGGGCCCTGGAACTTTCCAGAATTGGAGCCTCACAACAACCTGGCCAGGTAGGCTGGCCAAGACCCTCTACAGGCCGGCCTGGGAAATGGCAAAACTGTTGGGAGTTATATTATCTATGGGGATTCTCGGTCATCCTGGTCATGGTTGCCCCAATGATTGGAAACTAAACAAAGAGAGAAGCAATCTGGAATTAAGGAGAAACTTCCTAACAGTGAGGACGCTTAACCAGTGGAACAGCTTGCCACCAGAAGTAGTGGGTGCTCCATCACTGGAGGTTTCTAAGAAGAGACGAGACAGTCACTTGTCTCAAATGGTATAGGTTGGACTAGAAGACCTCCAAGGGCCCTTCCAGCCCTATTCTAATAGGTACTTGTGGTGTGAAATGGAAGCAAGATGTTGCTGAACTAGAACTCCCAACCTTAAAGGTGCTTTTTCAAGAGGCAACTGGACTTCCTGCTTTTTCTTTGAATATTTTTCAGAGCTGAAGAAGCTTCTTCGATGAGAAGCAAACGCCTTCAAAGAAAAAACCAGAAAGTCCAGCTGCCTCTTGAAGGTTGGGAGTTCTAGTTCAGCAACATCTTGCTTCCATTTCATACCACGCGACTCCCTCCACTGAGCATCTAACACCCACATTCACAAGTACCAAAGCGTGCCAGTGTTAAGAAGGACTGGATTGCTGGGGCTTTGCCAGTTGTCCATGTCCAGCCTACTTCCTTAGTTCCTGGTTGAATTCAGCCTGAATTCAAGAATTGTTCCACCTGATTCTGCTCTGGTCCACCTGCATCTCAAATTCCAGATTCAGAGAAGGGCAAATTGAATGAAAAAGTCGTCCTGTTGCAGCCAAAAGTAGGAAGAGGTAAACCCCCCCCTTTTCCCAAATAATCTCAATTTGCTGTGAAATAGGATATAACTGATGCAAATAAATGGCCTTCGCCATTAGCTCTTTGCATAATCCATTGGGTAGACACTGCTTTTAAAGTACAGTTAACCTATTCTATTCTATTCTATTCTATTCTATTCTATTCTATTCTATTCTATTCTATTCTATTCTATTCTATTCTCTGTTTTCTATTTTCTATTTTCTATATTTTCTATTTTCTATTTTCTATATTTTCTATTTTCTATTCTATTCCTATTCTATTCCCATTCTATTCTATTCTATTTTGGGAGAAAAGCTGTCCAACTGTCCACAACTGTTTCCAACTCACATTTCCACTCAATCCCCAAACTTTGAGAGGGTGGCTGAAGCCCCTGGAGGTTTATCTGTGTCCTCAGGGTCACCCGAGTGGTGCGAATGGTTCTTGCAGTCTGCAATTTTCCCCTCTGGAAATCCATTCCTGCTCCCACACCATGCAAAGGCGGTTCAGCCCAAATTGCATCGCTAAAAGACTGTAGAGATTCTCCGTCATCCAGGTCAGTGTTGTCCCACAGTGTTGTTCCAGAATGTAGCCGCGTGGGTGATTATGGGCGCAGCTCGTTACGCCCATGTAACAGCTCTCCTACGCGAGCTGCACTGGCTCCCGGTGGTCTTCCGGGTGCGATTCAAAGTGTTAGTTATCAGCTTTAAAGCGCTCCATGGCTTAGGACCTGGGTACCTACGAGACCGTCTTTTGCCACCAATAGCCTCCCACCGACCAGTTCGTTCTCACAGGGAGGGATTACTCAGGGTACCGTCAGTCAAATTATGCCGACCCAGGGGGAGGGCCTTCTCTGTGAGGGCTCCAGCCCTTTGGAATGAAGTGCCCCCGGAGATACGGAATATCCCCGATCTCCGTGCTTTCTGCCGTGCCCTCAAGACCCTGATGTTCCAACAGGCGGGGCTAAACATGTGAATGATTTTTAAAATGTTATCTAATTCTGGGTTTTTAATTTAATTGGGCCAGACTATGTTATAATAATAATTTTAATTTAGCAATTTTATGATGTTTGTGTATCTATATTTTTATCTTGGATGGACACCGCCCTGAGTCCTACGGGAGAAAGGCGGTATAGAAATATAAAAAATAAATAAATAAATAAATAAATAAATAAATAAATAAATAAATAAGTGAAACGTCTTCAAAAAAAAGCAAATGAAGTCCAGTTGCCTCTTGAAAAAGCACCTTTGGGATGAGGCTTCCTGCATGCGAAGGGGGTTGGACTAGAAGACCTCCAAGATCCCTTCCAGCTCGGTTGTTCTTATTCTGTTAGCTGACAAGGGAACTTCCTACAAACCACTAAAAATACCTCCAGCATAAGACCACCTGAGGTCTTTCATGCAAAACAAGAAGAACATTAAAATGATGTTAAATTGTGCCCCCCCAAGACCTCCCCCCACACATTGCCCAGGGAGTGAGCCTGGATGGGGGGAAAATCAGAGACCCAGGAGGGGCCCCCAACCTCGGCCTGCCTGAATGTGGGGGAGGGAGGAGGAGAAGATGGGACCCTAAAGATCAAAGGGAGACCCCCCAGTCTCACCTCTGGGCAAGAACAGAAAGGGAGTCAGCACCGTGCAGGCGCACTCTCGGTGACTGAAAATGGAGGACGCCGATTGGTCGCTCTGGGGACGGCGGCGATTGGTTGGAGGACTTCTTGGGGCAGTCCCTCCAAAGGATTCCCTGTTCAGGAATTTGCAGAGCAACCCTTGAGTAGCAAGGAGGTGCACATGAAAGCGATTGAGAGTAGTTACGAATAAAACAGTCCAATAAACAGTCCAGGTCATACACATATAAAGTAGTAGATAGTAAAACAATAGTCCAGGGATAGCCCAATATCAAAGTCTTCTTACCAGTTGTTGTAGTCATACACATTAACAGTTGCAAACAGTAGCAAACACAGGAAAAAGCAGTAAAGATCAGCAAAGAGTTCAGCAAATGGTGTAAAGAGAAACCAACTAGGTTTCTGGCTCCCTCTTAAGGACATTGGCTACAGAGCTAACCAATCAGTACACAGTATGATGCAATACAGCAATACAGCAGTCTTAAAGCTATATCTATGGTTTATATATTGCCAACCCAACAAGTTAGGTAAAACCATTTCCTAACATGCTGCCCCCCGAACCTTGCCTATGGGGAGATGTCCGATTGTGGAGGGGAAAGTCGCAGCCGCAGAAGGGGCCCGCAACCTCCGGTTGCTTGGACGCCGGGAGGGGGGGAAAGCAGAACGGACCCCCAAATTTAAATGGCCCACCTCCATGTGGAACCATAACAACCCTGGGCAGTGCGCAGGCGCACTCTGGTTCTTTGAAGGAAGGTGGACGCTGATTGGTTGCCCTGCGTAGGGCGGCGACAGGCAGGAAGACTCCTGGGGGGCTGTTAGGTTCAGCTTGTAGCTTACTCCTGTTGGTCAGGCAATATATCTGTTTCTTTAAGAAACAACTGAGCCACGTAATCAGGGTTTGCTGAACCCTGTAATTAGGCTACAGTGCATAAATAAGCAGCGCAGAGAAGCATTCTTTGTTCCTGATTGTTCCTGTTGCTTCCTGCGTCTTTCTGCTGATTGGTGTTAGACTGAATTGTTATATGGTACTGTATACCAAGAGTTACTAAAGTCTGTTTGCTTTGGTAAGGGAAGATAATTACTGGACTGATTACTGTTTATGACCTTGGACTGTTTTACCTACACCAAGACTGCTTATTATCTTGTATATAAAGTATTTTTCTCACATGAGCTGCACGTTTATCTCCTTCCCTGTGTGTTTCTGCTCTGCTCGTTGCACAAGCAACAAATACTATTTACACACACCCTAACATTGGTTATGGGCCCAGAACGTTTTCAGGAAGAGGAGGAACTTCTGCCAAAAAGGGCGCAAAACCTCCACTTCCGGAAACCAAACGGGCAAGGAAGGAACTCCCTGTATTGGCGATAAGAGGAGCCCGGATGATGGAGGTTTGGCGCAGGGGATGCTGGGAGTCGTAGTCTGGGAGGGTCTCTTATGGGTCCGCAAGAGCTGCCCCCCCCCGGGGAGGATTAGGCGCCATCTAATAAAATGAAATTGAAGGTTGAAAGAAAAAAAGGAGGTTCCACATTTAGGCAAGGAAAACAAAATGCACAGGGAGAGTATAGGTGGCAGCTCACTCAATAGTGGTGACTGTGAGGGGGATCTTGGAGTCCTAGTGGACAATCGCTTAAATAGGAGCCAGCCGTGTGCAGCAGCTGCTAAAAAGGCCAACACAGTTCTGGGCTGCATCAACAGAGGGAGAGAATCAAGATCACGCAAAGTGTTGATACCACTTTATGAGGCCTTGGAAAGGCCACACTTGGAATAATGGATCCAGTTTTGGTCGCCATGATGTAAAAAAGATGTGGAGACTCTAGAAAGAGTGCAGAGAAGAGCAACAGAGAGGATGAGGGGACTGGAGGCCAAAACATAGGATGAACGGTTGCAGGAACTGGGTATGTCTAGTCTGATGAAAAGCAGGACTAGGGGAGACAGGATAGCAGTCTTCCGATATCTCAGGGGCTGCCACAAAGAAGAGGGGGGCAAGCTATTCTCCAAAGCACCTGAGGGGGGCAGGACAAGAAGCAATGGGTGGAAACGAATCAAGGAGACCTCCAAGGTCCCTTCCGACTCTTATTCTATTCTGTTCCCGTGCGGGGAAGGGGATGGAGCCGTGACCCACCTCTCTTTCTCTCCTGCAGGAGGATGGAGGAGCCCGGCGGAGGAAGGAAGGAAGCGTCGCCCGAGAGGAGGAGGAGAGCGGGCCCCGCAGAGCAGCTCTGCCTGGTGACAGCGGGGAAAGGCCGGGGGGTTCTGGGACTGCAGGAGGGATGAGCCCAGGGGGAGCCTGGGAAAGGCCGCTGCCTGGAGGGCGATGCGGGGAGGAGGAAACGGGTGAAGACCCTGAGACGGGCCTGGATGGTGGAGGTTCCTTCAGAAGACCCGGGTGTCCCCAGAGGATCCAGAAGGGAGGAAAGGAATATCAATGCCCGGAATGTGAAAAATCCTTCACAAGAAATGGACATCTTCAAAGGCATATAAGCATCCACACAGGAGAGAAGAAATACAAATGCCCAGAATGTGAAAAATCCTTCAGGACAAATGGTCTTCTTCAAAGCCATCTAAAAATCCATTCCGGAGAGAAACCTCATAAATGCCTGGAGTGTGGAAAGTGCTTCAGGCATTTGGGAAACCTTTATAGACATCAAAGGGCCCACTGGAGAGAGAAACTGAATAAATGCCTGGAGGGAGGAGAGTCCTTTGGAAGACTCAGGAATCTCCAAAGGATCCAGGAGAGAGAAAAAAAAGTTATCAGTGCCTGGAATGTGAGAAATCCTTAAAAACAAATGGACATTTTCAAAGGCATGTAAGGATCCACTTGGGAGAAAAGAAATTTGAATGCCCAGAATGTGAAAAATCTTTCAAAAGAAATGGACATCTTGTAAACCATCTAAGAATCTAAAAATGTTGATTGGACACCTCAATCAACATCAAATGATTCACTCAGGAGAGAAACCTTATAAATGTCTGGAGTGTGGGAATAGCTTCAATAGGAGGGGAAACCTTTATAAACATCAAAGAATCCACTTAGGGGAAAAACCATATAAATGTCTGGAGTGTGGGAATAGCTTCAATAGGAGGGGAAACCTTTATAAACATCAAAGAATCCATTCAGGGGAAAAACCATATAAATGCCTGGAATGTGGAAAGAGCTTTACTCAGGGTGGGCATCTCCTGTAGGGGTCTGCCATCCATTCCTATCTTGGATGGCAAACCTCAGATAAGGAAGGTTATTTGCACGTAGGCGCCAGGATTTGGCATTAGTAAATAAAGTCCCCAAGTCTGTAAACAGGAGTAGAGGAAATGGGATATATGTGTAGATTTTAATTAAAGTCTAAAATTATAAGTGCTTAAGCAAAGCAGTAATGGTTAACCAAAGACTCTAGTTACCTGGAAGATTCTGTAGCCAATGAGATGCTGCCAAGTACACTGAAACTTGAAAGTAACAAACTATATAATATCACTATGTAAGACAATAAAATCACCACATACATCCTCAACCTTTGTGTGTGTGTGGTCACTCTACAAGTAGCGCCTGAACAGGGACCCTTACTTCATCCGGCAAGGACTTTGGTGCACCAGACAGCCTTCATGGCTTCTGTTAGATCAGCGCTGGAAAGAAACGCGACTCAGCTCTGGTCCGTTCAGCTCTTTATTAGAATGGTGAAAAACAGACTGCCAGCAGTGGCTCCCAAGCCTCCTTATATACAGCTTGGGCCAGCCAGCCGGCCAATAACAGCAGTTCAAACTTCCCGCCTGTGGAAGTGACCAATCCCCCGGCGGATGTCCTTATAAGGACATAACACCCCTACCCTCTTAGTCCTTCCCTGTCAATCATTCCATGGCGTACGTGAGTCACGTAGTCATGCAGGTAGGTGGGACGGACAATGGTCCTACCTGACCTGCGTGGTACAGTTCGTTCTCCGGTGCTGCTCCCGACGGGTCTGGCTCCTGCTGGTTCTCATCCCCCTGATGGGCAGTCCCGGAAATCGGCCGTTGAGTGTGCGGGGCCTCGCCTAGTGTCTCCGGCTGGAGTGGCCAACTCGCCCCGCGGCTGGTGGATTACCTCGTCGCTGCCGGTATGATGTTGGGTCGGTTCCTGTCGTTCGTCGCGGAGTCGGACTGGACAGCTGAATTCCGGTAGGACCCTTGGTTGTTTCTTTTGGTCTCTGGCTTGCTTCTGTGGGCTTTCCCAGTCGATGGTGGGGGGGGTCCCCCCCTGGCTGGGGACCTCTGGTGGGGAGTTGTAGTCCTCCCCTGAAGGGCTGGCATTGGGTCCCCTTGGTGTGGTGGCGCCAGTCGACATTGCTGGGGTGGTGGTGGTCGACTCTGCCGGGTTGGTGTGGACGCGGGGGGGTGGATGGTTGATGTCCTACCTCGCTGTGCCGGCGTAGGTCTCCCTCGTCTGGCTGGCTGATGTCGACTCGGTCAGGTTGGTGTTGGTTTTCCGGGTCAGGTTGTCCCTGGTCTACCTCGTCCTGGTACTGGTGATGCCATGTCTCGGAGGGTCGCTGGCCATCATCACCGTTGGCTTGGTGCCTCATCCCACTGGATCGGCCCCGGTCTACTGGGCTCTGGCTGCGTTGCTGGTGGTCGTCCCCTTCGCCGTGAGGTTGCAGACCTACCCTGTTGGGTGGGGTAGGCCTACCTTGCAGGGGTGTTGTGGCCCGACCTCGTCTGGGTATGGCAGGCCTACCTCGCTGGGGGGTTGTAGGTCTACCTCGACGGGGTGTTGTAGGTCTACCTCGATGGGGTGTTGTAGGTCTACCTCGTCTGGGTGTGGCAGTCCTACCTTGTCGGGGTGGTTTCCTTCGACTCCCCTCACCCTTTTGCGGAGTTGGTCGATGTGCCTTCTGCATGACCGGCCATCGTCCAGCTCCACCTCATATGATCTTGGGCCTATCACTCTCCTGATCCGACCCTTGATCCACTTCGGCTGGCCCTGAAAGTTGAGCGCGAACACCAAGTCTCCGCTAGCGAAGCTTCGCGTCGGTGGTGGGTTGATCGGCTTGTCTTTCGGGTTGTACTGTGGATGGAGTCTATCTAGCGGTGAGCGGAGCCTTCTCCCCATCAGAAGCTCGGCTGGGCTTTTCTTCGTTGTGGTGTGCGGTGTGATGTGTTGTGCCAGCAGGAACTTGTCGATTTGTTCCTGCCAGTCTCCTGGGCCCATCCTGGTGAGCGTGTCCTTCGTGCTCTTCTGTAGTGTAGGAGGGATCACGACCCGGTCACCCCAGAGGAGGCAGCCATTCATGGTGGCCAGTTTGTGCTGCCTCCGTATGAATGGGGTGAATTCTTCATCCACTCTTCCGGTCGGCCAACCCCTCAATGTCCATGAGAGTACCTGTTTGAGGGTCTTGTCCCTCAGTGTGTGGGTCGCCACTGTTGCAGATGACACCGGGCACATCTGGTCATTGTCTATGTGGTGAAGTCCGAGGGTAGGTGCCGAGTCAACGACTGGTTCTCACAGGGGGCATCTGCTGAGGCCGTCAGCATTGCAGATGTTCTTGCCGGGGCGATGGATGAGTCTGTAGGCGTAGCCGGAGAGGAAGATGGCCCAGCGTGTCATCCTGGGCGACATGTAGGTTGGCATTGGCTTGTCCCCAGCAAGCAGTCCAAGTAGAGGCTTGTGATCGGTGACAATTGTAAACGACCTTCCATACAGGTATTCATGGAAGCGTTTAATGCCGGCTACGATGGTGAGGGCTTCCTTATCGAGCTGGCTGTAGTTCCGCTCCGCTGATGACATGGTTTTGGAGAAGTAAGCAATGGGGGCTTTGGTGCCGCTGGGCAGCTGGTGGCTGAGGACAGCTCCGACTCCATACGGTGAGGCATCACAGGTCAGGATCAGTGGGAGCAACTCATGGTATTGGATGAGGACGCTGTCGGAGGAGAGAAGACTTTTGATTTTCCGGAATGCTGCCTCTTCTTCCTCTTCCCACTTCCAGGGTACCGCCTTCCCTAGCAGGCGGTGGAGCGGTTCAGCAACAGTGGCTTTCTGGTTCAGAAAAACACTATAAAAATTCAGCAGACCCAGAAAAGCCTGAAGCTCCGTTTTTGATTTGGGGGCTGGAGCCTCATGTATAGTCCTGACCTTGCTTTTGGTGGGGTGGATGCCCTTGCTATCAATTAGATAGCCCAGGAACTCGACCTCCTGGACCCCAACAACGCATTTGTCCCTTCTAACTCTTAAGCCCTTTGCCTGGAACCGCTGTAGGGCAAGCCTGAGCCGTTCCATCAGTTGGGCTTCCGAGTTTCCAGAGATTAGTACGTCGTTGAAGTAAGGTACCCCCCAGGAATGCCTTGGAGAAGACGTTCCATCATTGATTGAAAAATTCCCGGGGCGGCACTGGCTCCAAATTGGAGACGGTTGCACTTAAAAGCCCCCCTGTGTGTGACGATTGTTTGTGCCTCCGCAGTCCTTTCGTCTACTGGCAATTGCTGGTAAGCCTGGGCCAGGTCCAGTTTCGCGAAAATGGTCCCGCTGCCAAGCGAATGCAACAGATGTTGCACCACTGGCACGGGATATGCGCTCTGCGGCAGTGCCCGGTTGATGGTACACTTATAGTCGGCGCAGATGCGCACAGATCCATCATGCTTCATGGGAGTCACAATGGGGGTCTCCCATGTCGCATGATCAATCGGTTCCAGAATGCCCTGGGCAATTAGTTTATCTAGCTGGGCATCCACCTTAGGCCTGAGGGCAAATGGAACTCTGCGGGGCTTGAGCCGAATGGGTACAATTTTGGGGTCTAAATTGAAAGAAATGGGTTTCCCCAGAAATTTACCTAGGCTCCCATCGAAGACGTCCTTGAAGTCCTCTAAGAGCTGGTCAAGTGCGCTAGCCTGAATTTTGTTGATTCCGCCAATCGTGAGCCCTAGGGGCTTGAACCACTCCACACCTAGTAGGGTTGGACGGGCTTCCTTGACAACGGCGATGGGGAGGCGTCCTTCAAAGTCCTTGAACTTCACCCAGATGTTGGTCCGTCCCAGGATGCCAATGGAGTGCCCTCCGAAATCCACCAACCTCGCTTGGAATGGCTCTAGCTGTTTCCTGGATAGCAGTGGTTGAAGTCTTTTTAGCTGGTTCGGTGAGCCTGAATCTATTTCCATGGGGCATGGGGCCCCTTCCACATAGACGGTCACATGGAACTTGTCGGACCCCTCTGCTGCGGCATGTGCAATTGTTGTCTGGTGGATCCCTCTGCTCTTGGGGTGGCCGTCACCGTCTCGCCGCGGGTACTGGGACCGTTTGGATGTCCTCTGGTATTCGCGGTCCGTGGGTCTGGGAGGCTCGAAACTTGGCTCTGCCGCCCTGCAGGCTTCCGCAATGTGGCCCTTCCTCTGGCAGCGTCTGCAAGTTGCATCCCGTCAGTGACATCTGGCGCGTGGATGGTCCCCTTTGCAGCTGGCACAACGTTCCTCCCGTCCGCCATCTTGGGGTTTTTCCCGCCATTGGGGTCTTGTGACCTTATGGATGGCCATCTCAGAGTCAGAGTCCGACCCCGTGGAGGTCTCGTCCGATGATGGCTGTGGGTTCCTGCGGACCTTGTGGATCCCCTTGGATCTTCTCATTGCGGCTGCTGCCCTATCGGAGGACTCGGCGGCTGTGGCTTCCTCGATGACCTCTTTTAGGGACACTTTCTTTCGGCTGAGGAGCTTTTTCTGGACTGTGCTGTCCCTCATGCCGAAGACCATGCGGTCCCGCAGCTGAACGTCCACGTTTTCAAATTCGCAGCTGGCCGCGATCTTCCGGAGCGCCAAAACGAATTCCTTGACCGATTCTCCTTCTGCTTGATTTCTCTGGTGGAAGTCGAATCGGTTGGCCAGAGGCGTGCTTACTGGGGCGTAATGGTCCTGGAGCACTTCCTGCAGCTCGGACCACGGCATCTGCTTGATATCCAGTGGTGCCACAAGGTCCATGGCCATTTCCAGGACCTCCGACCCACAGTGCGCCAGGAAGAGAGCCCTCTTTCTGCTGTCATCTAGGTCTGTGAAGCTGCTTCCCGCCAGGAACTGCCTGAAGCGAACCATGAAGGACTTCCATTTCTCAGTGCTCGGGTTGAATGGAGCCATTGAGATTTGTGGTCCAGACATGGTAGTGACTTAGCTCGTGCTTCAGCTCTTTGCTTAAGGTGGCAGTTGGCTTGCAGCTCTTCGTCGGTTCTTCTCTAGTCCTTCGTTGCCAGTGTTAGATCAGCGCTGGAAAGAAACGCGACTCAGCTCTGGTCCGTTCAGCTCTTTATTAGAATGGTGAAAAACAGACTGCCAGCAGTGGCTCCCAAGCCTCCTTATATACAGCTCGGGCCAGCCAGCTGGCCAATGACAGCTGTTCAAACTTCCCGCCTGTGGAAGTGACCAATCCCCCGGCGGATGTCCTTATAAGGACATAACAGCTTCTTCAACCTTCTAAAAGTTTCTGTAAGTAATGGGGGCCTCTCTTTCTGAGGGACAAAGAAAGCATGCGGAAGAATTAAGCTATTTACTTAAGAAAAAATCACATTGATGTGTCACAATGCAGTCTCTTACGGCTGGTCCAGGAGATTGCGAATAAGTGCTTATGGTACCCTGAAAAGGGGTCTTTAAGATTATCTGATTGGGAAAAAATTGGGAAAGTTTTACATGCTGAACCAAGAGCTAAGGTAGAGATTTTGCAGGTATGGCATTTATGTAGATATGCAGTGGAAAAATTTGGAATTGCTGAACTGTCTCTTTTAACTCCTTCACCTCCAGGTTATTCCAATGCTGTTGTCTGTCCTCCTTCCTCTCCAGAATATGTGATTCTGCCTCCTTCAGCTCCTACTGATACAGGTCAGATTACTAAACCTTCTGACTCTGCTGTTCAATCTTCTTTTCAGAAAATGGTGAAATCCTGTAAACAGGATTCCTCCATGCCTGGGGAAGAAATTGCTGAATTGTTGTCTGTATGTCCGGTACAATATCATCAGGGCCAATTGGCAGGACAGCAGATTGCAGAATGGGAAGGACTGCCTTATCAAATTTTAAGAGAAAAGGCTGTCACTGATGATGGCATCAGTGGTAATTTCGCCAGAGGCTTGGTAGAGGGGACAAAAGAGTGCCTTCCCTATAGCCATGTCTCCCCCACAGCCTCTTTTCCGCAGATCCAGCCACAGCAGGTAATGCTGGGCTTGATTTAATAACTCAGGAATCTGTGGAATTTAAATTTCCTTTGGAGGTTAAATGGATTCCTTCTCAATTTAAGGGCCCTCTTCCCTCTGGTTTAGTGGGGCCTTTGCAATGTGGTCTTCCTAATCCTAATTTAATTCCTAACTTTTATCAATTGTTGGTGGTTGATTTAAAAGATTGTTTCTTTACTATTCCGCTTCAACCACAGGATAAAGAAAAATTTGCTTCAATTCCTGCCCAAACGGTGCTTCCTCCAGCTACCTTCTCATAAAAAGGGGTGCTTTGTGTCCCTGGTGTTATTGATTCAGATTACACTGGAACTCTTTTAATTCAGGCTTGGGTGAACCTTCCTCAAATTCTTCCTGATCGATCCTCTATTGCTTAATCCTCTCTGTTATGTGGGGTGAATGAGGACACAGCAAGCCAGAGTAGTGAGTGACAACAGCTCTTTATTGTATAGTGAGAATCCAGCAACTAACCCAGGGAGCCAGCTCCCTTTATATACCTTGCAGCTGTAGTGGTCAGCCAATCAGCTGCAGGTCAGTTAATTCGAACTTCCTGCCAAAACAAACCTATTTACATAACACTCCTCCCCTCCCAGAAGTCACTTGGGGTGTTATTTACATACAAAGTCTCTCAGGTGACTAGGGCTTGTGCGAGTCCTAGTTGACCTGTGCAGTTCAGTCGGAAGGGCGGCGTCGAGCAGGTCAGAGGGACCCTCTGTTTCTCCCTGCTCCGCCAATGAGGCCTCCGGAACTTCCTTGTGGGCGGCGACTTCTCCGGCGGCCTGGACTACCTCGATGGGGCGGCGCTGGATACCAGAATCCTCAGCTAAGTCCTCCGCTCTACCCGGGCTTGTAGTTTGTGTTTGTGGTTGGTAGTTATGGTCAGGGATTGGTTCGTCGACTCTGTCTTCGGTGTCTGCGGTTACTCGTTTTCTCAATTGATCGATGTGTCTGCGCCAAACTCTCCCGTCCCCCATGTCTACCCTGTATGATTTGGGGCCCGTGATTTCTGCAATGGTCCCTGCCTCCCAGAGTGGGCCCTGTCCGTAGTTTCTGGCGTGGACCGGCGTTCCTATGGTGAACTCTCTAAGCTTCCTCTCTCCCCCCTTGAACGCTTCTGGGGAGTAGTTGGGGTTAAGCCTGTCTAGTACTCCTCAGAGTTTCCGCCCCATTAATAGCTCTGCCGGGCTTTGGCGTGTGGCTGTACAGGGTGTGGAGTGCTGTGCTATTAGGAATTTGTCTACCCTTTCCTGCCAGTCTCCGGGGCTTAAACGTGAAAGGGCCTCCTTTGCCGACCTCACAAATCTCTCAGCCTGACCGTTACTAGCCGGATGAAACGGGGCCGAAAGGACATGTCTGATCCCTAGCCCTGCTAAGTACCCCTCGAATTGTGTCGCGGTGAATTGTGGCCCATTATCTGACACTAGGATGTCCGGTAACCCATGGGTGGCGAATAACTGTCTGAGTTTCCTGATGGTTGCGTCGGTGGTAGTGGCCTTCATTAGCTTAATCTCCAACCATTTGGAAAACGCATCTACAACGACCATGAAGGTCTGTCCGTGAAATGGGCCAGCAAAGTCAATGTGTATTCTGGACCAGGGTCGCTGAGGTCTTTCCCACTCCCTCACGGGTGCCATTGGTGGATCTGATCTGGACTCTTGGCAGGGCTGGCATCTCCCCACCCACTCGGTAATGTCTGTGTCCATGCTGGGCCACCAGACGTAGCTCCTGGCTAGCCCCTTCATTCTTACAATCCCAGGGTGCCCCTCATGCAACAATGTTAAAACTTTTTCCTGTAGGCGCAAGGGAATAACAACCCGATCGCCCCATAGTAAACAACCCCCTTGCATTGTTAATTCGTCCCGTTTTCTTTGCTTACTCCGAATTGCAGGCGGGTGCACTTGAAGGCCCCTCTGTGGGTTATGATAGTCTGTGCCTCTGCAGTAGCGCCATCTACCGGCAGTTGCTGGTACGCCTGCGCAAGATCGAGTTTTGCGAAGATCTTGCTGGGACCCAGGGAATGCAATAGGTGGTGTACGATGGGCACTGGATAGGCGCTCTGCTGCAGGGCCTTATTAATTGTGCATTTATAATCAGCGCATATGCGCACTGATCCGTCCGGCTTTACCGGTGTTACAATTGGGGTTTCCCATTTGACGTGGTCGACTGGAACGAGCACCCCTTGTTTGATTAATTTGTCCAGTTCAATGTCAATTTTGGGCTTCAGGGCGAACGGTACCCGCCTAGGCTTTAAACGGATAGGTGCAATAGTGGTCTTTCAGCAGGGTCTGTAGCGTCGACCAGGAAATGTTGTGGACCGAATTCGGCTCCGACAATGCTTCGGCTGTGTCGAAGACCCTCGGCCCGCAGTGGCTCAGGAACAGGGCTTTCTTTCGAACGTCCGGTAGCCCTTGCATGTCGTTTGCCACCATGAAGCACTCGAACCGGGACATGTAGGATCCCCACTTCTCCTCCTTGGGGTCGAAAGGTGCTGGCGGGGTGTAGGCAGACATTGTTTCGGGATTCTCCTGTGCTCCGCTCGCTCGCCTGACTGGATTCAGGATGCGGTCTCCGGTCTTCTCTCTGAATGTGGTCTCAGCTCTTTTCTCCCGAGTGTGGCTTCAGCTCTTCTCTGCCTCTGGCCTCAAGATCCCACCTTCATCGCCAATGTTATGTGGGGTGAATGAGGACACAGCAAGCCAGAGTAGTGAGTGACAATAGCTCTTTATTGTATAGTGAGAATCCAGCAACTAACCCAGGGAGCCAGCTCCCTTTATATACCTTGTAGCTGTAGTGGTCAGCCAATCAGCTGAAGGTCAGTTAATTCGAACTTCCCGCCAAAACAAACCTATTTACATAACACTCTCTATTACTTCCTTTCGCCCTTTGTTATTCATACTAATATTTGGGGTCGGGACCTCCTTTCTTTTTTAAATACAAAATTGATTTTGGATGATGGCTCTTCCCCTGAAGTAGCTCTCTACTGCCCCCATGTGGTGTTTTTAATAATAGCATGCCAACTAAACGATATCCTTGGCGTGTTTTACCACAGGGCATGCTTAATTCTCCGACTTTGTGCCAGCATTTCGTGAGAAATTTCCATCTTATTTGGTTTATCTTTACATGGATGATATCTTAATAGCTGCACCTCAGTTTGATTCTACGGCCCTTCTGCAGGAATTAAAAACTATTGTGGCACAGAAGGGGTTGTTTATTGCAGAGGATAAAATTCAGAGAACTGAACCTTACTTATACTTGGGTCATAGGTTACTGAAAGCTTCTTCCATTCCAGTTTTGCCTGACTTAAAGGTACAAAAGTCTTACACTTTAGTTCAATGGCAAAAGTTGCTAGGCATTATTAACTGGGCTAGGCCTTTCTTCTCATAACAACTGGTGATATGTTACCTCTATTCCAACCTTTAAAAGGAGCGCAATCCCCTGGTGACACACTTCATTTGATGAATGATCAAAAAAGGTCACCTTGGAGGCCTTCTAGTCCACCCCTCTGCTCAGGCAGGAAATCCTCTACCGTTTCAGACAAACGGTTGCCCAATCTTTTTTTTTTTTAATTTGATTTATATGCCGCCCTTCTCCGGAGACTCAGGGCGGCTTACAGTGCATTCAGCAAAAGACTTTCGTGATTGAGCACAACAACTTCTCTAGGCAAGCGGTTCCACTGCTTAATTTTTCTCACTGTCAGGAAATTTCTCCTGAATTCCAGGGTACTTGTCTCCCTGGTTATTTTCCACCCATTATTTCTTGTCTTCCCTTCTGGTGCTTTGGAAAATAGGCTGACCCCTCCCCTCTTCCTTGTGGCAGCCCCTCAGGTATTGGAACTGTGCTATCGTGTCCCTGCTACTCCTTTTTTTCACTATAGTCAGGATAGAGAATCAGAGGGACCTTGGAGGTCTTCTAGTCCAACCCCCTGCTTAAACAGGAGAACACTGCAATTTGAAAGAAGTGGCTGTCCACAGTCTATTCTTAAAAGCCTCCAGTGATAAAGCACCTACAATTTTTGGAAGGCAAGCTGTCCCACTGGTAGATTTCATATAATCATGTGATGGATACGGTGTCACTAAAATAGCAATTATATTTAGGCTTATATACCTCCCCATAGTGTTTCCCAGTAGCTGGCGAGAAGCTTTCTGTAAGTGTTGGAAACTATCCTACTTTCACTGCAGCTGCACAGGAGCACTGCAGCGCTAAAACTTTCCAAATTTCGATCCCAAAGGAATATATGGGTCCTCTATTTTGGACGCATTCTATAGAGGTATATTGGTCCCAAGAATTGTCCTATTGTGCACCGTTTTGCCCAGTGTGAATCAAAAGGCACAACCCAAAGCAAATAATCCAGGCTCACTGCTGTGTTTATTGAACGGTATGTACCGCAGTGGCTGTCCTGCAAAAGAATAGTGGGAGACTCCACTGCAGACCAACAGGTATATTTATACACTGCAGAAAAGAGGGAAAATATTAGAGAAGGTGACGAGTACGTGTTCCTAAGTAATGGATCTCAGGTTGCTTTTCTGCTTTTCTGTTATCTACTATGTTCTTAGAAGAAGAAACACTTGGATCTTGAGATTCAGGGGTTGCTACTGGAAACTTGTGGGGAAACTTACCAATTTCCATTTTGCCCACAGTTCTTTCCATGCGCCTGGAAATTTCTCTCCTGGGTTCATTCTTCCCTTGAAAATAAGGCTCTTGACCCTCCTTCCATACATGCTCCTAGGCTGGTGGGAGGGGGGTTAGGCTGTTCCTTCAGCCACAGGGGGGGGGGTTCATTTTTAATATAATAAGAGTTTTGCCCAGGTGTACATGTGAGAATTCCTTCCCTGAGCAGAATGTCCCAGAAATCCTTTTATCACATTATTGTTGACTGAGTTCTTTTCTGAGGCTCATGAAGGGCTTGGCCTACGCTCCGTCTCTGGGCAGCCTTGAATTTGGGAAGAGAAGAGACCTTCCTTCTCTATAAACCTCTCTGGTTGATTCCCTACTTTACCTCTCACAGATCCCCATCACAGAGCAAAAGCTCTCCCAACCACAATGATCCAGGAATAGAAATAATAATTTTAGATATAAAGAATTGTTTTCTCTCCTTTGCTCTCTGTAGGGATTAGTATCCTGAACTCGGGACGTTGGTTCCTCTGGATAACTTTGAACATCAGCTCACAGATGTCCTACACAAGAAGCCTCCTCCCCCCATCTCCCCCCCTCCTCCTGCAAGACCAACCCTTGAGAAAAGGCCTAGGGGCAGAGGAGGAGGAGACCGAGGCAAAGTCTAAGGAAGGAAGTGAATTCACAGCAAGTTAAACGGACTGTGTGATGCTGTTGCTTCATATTGTTTCATCATTTGTTTCCTGACACTGAATGTATGTACCATTTGTTTCTGTGCCCTCTTAAAAACATGAACCCCCCTCCCTTAATAAATGTTTTTGCTTGGCTTGGATTATTTGAGGATCTGTATTTTCAGGTGGACAAAGAAACCCCTTTGCTTCTCTTGAAGTCTCTCAAATCAGGTCATCAAATTCTTTTCAGCTCCACACCAAACTTGGTGCCTGAGTTTGGAGATGAAGACATGATTTAAATCCATCAGCCAACAAATAAAAGTAACAGGGAAAATGGCTGGGTGTTCTCATTTTCTCTCTGCTTCCCTTTCCTAAGAAGGGGCCAAATGAGCGTTTTCGTCCTTGCAATCCAATTCTTGATAAATTGGCTGCAAATAGAAGGAAGATTTCCCAGAGTCCAGGAGCTCTTCTGAAGACTGACGAACCTCTTGAAGGCATCTTCACTCTGACAACTGACAGTAACTGGCAGTTTAGCCTGCATGGATGAGGTCATAAAGCCCTCAGAGTTCCCTAAGAGATGGCAGATTCCCTATGAAACTTCACCTGCTCCACCTTTTCTATGTGCACCAATGCCAGGCAAATGTCTGTAGGAGGCGAACAAACCAACACTCAAGCTGCCCTTTTCTAACCTTTTTGCACAAAAGGCAAAGCTCTTTGGATGTAGGCTGCATTCTGTTCAGGGAAGCGCCACTCATTAACGTAGCTCTGGGTGAACTTCCCATCGCATTCCCTTTGGGTTGCCCTGCTGTTTTGTGTTTTGTTCCATCATCCCGGGTGAGCTCCCCCCATTATTTCTGCTTAGGTGAGGCACCTTTTCCTGACACCATGTTGTTAGATGGTGCCAAGTTTAAGGACAGAAAGAGAGAGCGAAATTTTCTCCTCGAATTTTGAACTTGATTGAATTACCAGCAGGGTTGATCTCCTCTTGGGGCAGGCAGCACTGCAGCACTGGCTTTAGGCCGGGCGGAGGGAGGGCTGGATCCTGTGTCAGAGCAGCCCTCAACTACAGCCCTTGGACAGGGATCAGGCAGGGATCTCGTCCACAGCTGCCCAGTTGAGAATCCAACATTCCTGAACCACTGACAGATGGACATCCAGACTCATACAAGGCCTCCCGCCCCTCCCAGGACAGCCTGCTCTGCTAGTCGCCATCAGAATGACCGACAGCAGTCAAACTCAGGCCTAGGACCCTGGGCATGGCCCTGGAAGACTAAAGGAATTTATTAAAAGAAAAATATATTAAATTTATTAACAGTGAAAGTTTTAATTGGATTTTATTACCTTTCTTGCCAGGCGTTTTTGTGGTTTTTCTCTTGTGTGGATTCTTTGATGTATATAAAGATTTCCCTTCAGACTGAAGCTCTTTCCACACTCCAGGCATTTATGAGGCTTTTCTCCTGTGTGGATCCTTTGATGTGTATAAAGGTTTCCCCTCTGACTGAATCTCTTTCCACACTCCAGGCATTTATGAGGCTTCTCTCCCGAGTGGATCCTCTGATGTCTATAAAAGTTTCCACTCTGATTGAATCTCTTTCCACACTCAAGGCATTTATGAGGTTTTTCTCCCCAGTGGATCCTTTGATGTGTATAAAGGCTGCTCCGCCGACTGAACCTCTTTCCACACTCAAGGCACTTATAAGGTTTTTCTCCTGAGTGGATCCTTAGATGCCTTTGAAGATCTCCGGTTTTTTTGAAGGATTTCTTGCATTCCGGGCACTGATGTTTCTTTCCTCCCTCCTGGATCCTTTGGGTCTTTGGGGGTCTTCTGAAGGAGCCTCCGCCCTCCAGGCCCATCTCGGGGTCTCCGCCCATTTCCTCCTCCCCGCATCGCCCTCCAGGCAGCTGCCTTTCCCGGGCTCCCCCTGGGCTCCTCCCTCCTGCGGCCCCGGAGCCCCCCGGCCTTTCCCCGCCATCTCCCTGGGAAGCCACACCGGGACCGGGCAGGTCTGCTCCGCGGGGCCCGCTCTCCTCCTCTTGGCCGGCACCTCTTTCCTGCATCTGCCGCCATCCTCCGTCCTCCTGCAGGGGAGAAAGAGAAGAGGGTCACGGCTGCGTCCACTTCCCTGCAGGGGAGGCCCAGGCCCAAGCCCCCTCCCCATGCGGACCGGAAAGAGACTCTCCCGGACTATGATTCCCAGCATCCCCTGTGCCAAACCTGCATCAAACGGCCTCCTCTTTCGCCGATTCAGGCAGCTTCCTTCGTTGCCCGTTTTGTTTCCGGAAGTGGAGATTTCACGCCCTTTTTTCTCCACTAGTTCCGCCTTTTTCTTTGGAGGATCCACCCCTCGGAATCCATTTGCCAATCGTCGACATCCCAAGCGCGACCAATCAGCGGCCTTCTTGAACTTTGGGGTCCGGTCTCCCCCCCCCATATTGAGGCCGGCGGAGGTCAGGGGTTGAAGCCTTATATGAGCCCATGAAGAGCAGCCAGTTGGGTCTATTGTGGGACCTTTGGAGACCCTGAGTTTGAATCAGCCGCTCTTTGTGTCCTGGATTCCCTCTTTTCATTGAGGGAAATCTCTTTGCTACAATATTCTAATAAATTTCCTTTGAATGCTCATCCCACTCAGATCCTCATTGGAGCTGAATTGGTGCTGAATTGGTGCTGTGGCTGAATCTAGGACTCATTTGACCTTCATTGTTGCGGGTGGGAAGGAGCTTCTCCCTGCCATTGTTTGATATAATGTATGTGGATTTCCCAAATGTGGGGACCTATTAAGGCCATCCCCAGGCATCTGAAGCTCTCAGTTGGATTCCCTGAATGGTCCCCTTGTCTTCCAGCAGAAACCCCTACAAGGGACTCTCTGAGGCCAAGGAAGCTTTGTGAGATATGAGCCATATTCTTAAAAAGCCCCCACCCTTTTAGCCTTAAAACACCTGCCTCTTCCCCAGGTGTTGGGAGGTCAGACAAAGAGAAGGTGGCATGGATTGGCCGCAGGTTTTTGTTTGTTTCTTTGTTTTTAAAACGGCTTTTTGGGAGCTGCACAGAGTTTAACTTCAAAGTCTAACAATCGGAGCAGCCCTCAACGGCAGCCCTTGGACAGGGATCAGGCAGGGATCTCGTCCACAGCTGCCCAGTTGACAATCCAACACTCCTGAACCACTGACAGATGGACATCCAGACTCATACAAGGCCTCCCGCCCCTCCCAGGACAGCCTGCTCTGCTAGTTGCTATCAGAATGACGGACAGCAGCCAAACTCAGGCCTGGGACCCTGGGCATGGCCCTGGAAGACTAAAGGAATTTATTAAAAGAAAAATATGTATTAAATTTATTAAAAGTGAAAGTTTTAATTGGATTTTATTACCTTTCTTGCCAGGCATGTATGTGGTTTTTCTCCTAAGTGGATAATTTGATGTCTATAGAGGCTGCTCCTGTGACTGAATCTCTTTCCACACTCAAAGCATTTATGAGGTTTTTCTCCTGAGTGGATCCTTTGATGTGTATAAAGATTTCCCCTCTGACTGAATCTCTTTCCACACTCAAGGCATTTATGAGGTTTCTCTCCTGAGTGGATCCTTTGATGTGTATAAAGATTTCCCCTCAGACTGAATCTCTTTCCACACTCAAGGCATTTATGTGGTTTTTCTCCTGAGTGGATAATTAGGTGGCTTTGAAGGTTTCCTTTTCTTTTGAAGGATTTTTTGCATTCCGGGCACTGATGTTCCTTTGCTTCCTCCTGGATCCTTCGGGGCTTTCGGGGTTTTCCGAAGGAGCCTCCGCCCTCCAGGCATTTTTTCAGATGAATCCTTTGATGTCTATAAAGGTTGCTGGTATGACTAAAGTTCTTTCCACACTCCAGGCACTTATGAGGTTTCTCTCCTGTGTGGATAATTAGGTGGCTTTGAAGATTTCCTTTTCTTTTGAAGGTTTTTCCGCATTCTGGGTACTGATGTTCCTTTGCTCCCTCCTGGATCCTTTGGGGCTTTGGGGGTCTTCTGAAGGAACCTCCGCCCTCCAGGCCCATCTCGGGGTCTCCGCCCATTTCCTCCTCCCCGCATCGCCCTCCAGGCAGCTGCCTTTCCCGGGCTCCCCCTGGGCTCCTCCCTCCTGCGGCCCCGGAGCCCCCCGGCCTTTCCCCGCCATCTCCCTGGGAAGCCACACCGGGACCGGGCAGGTCTGCTCCGCGGGGCCCGCTCTCCTCCTCTTGGCCGGCACCTCTTTCCTGCATCTGCCGCCATCCTCCGTCCTCCTGCAGGGGAGAAAGAGAAGAGGGTCACGGCTGCGTCCACTTCCCTGCAGGGGAGGCCCAGGCCCAAGCCCCCTCCCCATGCGGACCGGAAAGAGACTCTCCCGGACTATGATTCCCAGCATCCCCTGTGCCAAACCTGCATCAAACGGCCTCCTCTTTCGCCGATTCAGGCAGCTTCCTTCGTTGCCCGTTTTGTTTCCGGAAGTGGAGATTTCACGCCCTTTTTTCTCCACTAGTTCCGCCTTTTTCTTTGGAGGATCCACCCCTCGGAATCCATTTGCCAATCGTCGACATCCCAAGCGCGACCAATCAGCGGCCTTCTTGAACTTTGGGGTCGAGTCTGTCTCCCCCCCCACCCCCATATTGAGGCCGGCGGAGGTCAGGGGTTGAAGCCTTATATGAGCCCATGAAGGGCAGTCAGTTGGGTCTATTGTGGGACCTTCGGAGACCCTGAGTTTGAATCAGCCGCTCTTTGTGTCCTGGATTCCCTCTTTTCATTGAGGGAAATCTCTTTGCTACAATATTCTAATAAATTGCCTTTGAATGCTCCTCCCACTCAGATCCTAATTGGAGCAAGTGTGCTGTGGCTGAATCTATTGCTAATTTGAACTTTATTGTTGGGGGTGGGAAGGAGCTTCTCCCTGCCGTTGTTTGATATAATCTATGTGGATTTCCCAAATGTGGGGACCTATTAAGACTATCCCCAAGCATCTGAAGCTCTCAGTTGGATTCTCTCAATGGTCCCCTTCTCTTCCAGCAGAAACCCCTACAAGGGACTCTCTAAGGCCAAGGAAGCTTTGTGAGATATGAGCCATATTCTTAAAAAGCCTCCACTCTTTTCGCCTTAAAACACCTGGATTTTCCCCAGGCGCTGGGAGGTCAGACAAAGAGAAGGTGGCATGGATTGGCCGCAGGTTTTTGTTTGTTTCTTTGTTTTTAAAACGGCTTTTTGGGAGCTGCACAGAGTTTAACTTCAAAGTCTAACAATCGGAGCAGCCCTCAACTGCAGCCCTTGGACAGGGATCAGGCAGGGATCTCGTCCACAGCTGCCCAGTTGACAATCCAACATTCCTGAACCACTGACAGATGGACATCCAGACTCATACAAGGCCTCCCGCCCCTCCCAGGACAGCCTGCTCTGCTAGTTGCCATCAGAATGACCGACAGCAGTCAAACTCAGGCCTGGGACCCTGGGCATGGCCCTGGAAGACTAAAGGAATTTATTAAAAGAAAAAAAGTATTAAATTTATTAAAAGTTTTAATTGGATTTTATTACCTTTCTTACCAGGCATTTATGAGGTTTCTCTCCTGTGTGGATCCTTTTATGTCTATAAAGGTTGCTACTCTGACTGAAAATCTTTCCACACTCCAGGCATTTATGAGGTTTCTCTCCTGTGTGGATCCTTTTATGTCTATAAAGGTTGCTACTCTGACTGAAACTCTTTCCACACTCCAGGCACTTATGAGGTTTTTCTCCTGTGTGGATTCTTTGATGTGTATAAAGGCTGCTCCTCCGACTGAATCTCTTTCCACACTCCAGGCATTTATGTGGTTTTTCTCCTGAATGGATACTTTGATGTGTATAAAGGTTTCCCCTCAGACTGAATCTCTTTCCACACTCCAGGCATTTATGAGGTTTTTCTCCTGAATGGATACTTTGATGTGTATAAAGGTTTTCCCTCAGACTGAATCTCTTTCCACACTCCAGGCATTTATGTGGTTTTTCTCCTGAGTGGATTTTTAAATGGTTTTCAAGATGTCCATTTCTTTTGAAGGTTTTTCCACATTCCGGGCACTGATGTTCCTTTCCTCCCTCCTGGATCCTTTGGGGCTTTGGGGGTCTTTGGGGGAAGGAGCCTCCGCCCTCCAGGCCCGTCTCGGAGTCTCCACCGGTTTCCTCCTTCCCGCATCGCCCTCCAGGCAGCCGCCTTTCCCGGGCTCCCCCTCGGCTCCTCCCTCCTGCAGCCCCGGAGCCCCCGGCCTTTCCCCGCCGTCTCCCGGGGAAGCCGCGCCGGGACTGGGCAGGTCTGCTCCGCGGGGCCCGCTCTCCTCCTCCTCCTCTCGGCCGGCGCCTCTTTCCTGCATCCGCCGCCATCCTCCGTCCTCCTGCAGGGGAGAAAGAGAAGAGGGTCACGGCTGCCTCCCCTTCCCCGCAGTGGAGGCCCAGGCCCAAGCCCCCGCCTCCCACAGGCCTCCCGGGCATTCTCCAGGCGGACACGGCCTCCTTCCCAGCCTCCCATCTCCGTCCCTCCCAGGCCTCCAGAGAGACTCTCCCGGACTACGATTCCCAGCATCCCCTGCGCCAAACCTGCATCAAACGGCCTCCTCTGTCGCTGATTCAGGCAGCTCCCTCCTTGCCCGTTCTGTTTCCGGAAGTGGAGGCTTCACGCCCTTTTTTCTCCACTAGTTCCGCCTTTTCCTTTGGAGGATCCGCCCCTCGGAGTCCATTTGCCCATTGCCGACATTCCAAGCGTAACCAATCAGCATCCTTCTTCCTGCAACAAGGCAGATGGCGCCTGCGCAGTGCCGCGGGTTTTTACGGTCCGGGGCGGAGGTGGGACGGAGGGGGGGGAGGATTCATATCAGCCCATGAAGGGCAGCCAGTTGGGTCTATTGTGGGACCTTCGGAGACCCTGAGTTTGAATCAGCCGCTCTTTGTGTCCTGGATTCCCTCTTTTCATTGAGGGAAATCTCTTTGCTACAATATTCTAATAAATTGCCTTTGAATGCTCCTCCCACTCAGATCCTCATTGGAGCAAGTGTGCTGTGGCTGAAATCTAGGGCTCATTTGAACTTTATTGTTCTGGGTGTTAAAGAGCTTCTCCCTGCTGTTGTTTGATAGAAAATTATCTTTAAATAGATTTTTACTCCAAAAGCATTTTATTAAAATGAATTTGATAAAAATAAAAAAAATGATTTAAGTTTTAAAAAAACTGATTTTCATATTTTAAAATAGATTTTTATCGACACTGATTTTTTCCATGCAATCAACTTTTTACTTTTTCTACTGTTGTGGAGTATAAAATGAAACCTGATTCTGTGTCCTGGATTCCCTCTTTTCATTGAGGGAAATCTCTTTGCTACAATATTCTAATAAATTGCCTTTAAATGCTCATCCCACTCAGATCCTCATTGGAGCAAGTGTGCTGTGGCTGAAATCTAGGGCTCATTTGAACTTTATTGTTGTGGGTGTTAAAGAGCTTCTCCCTGCCATTGTTTGATAGAAAATTATCTTTAAATAGATTTTTACCCCAAAAGCATTTAATTAAAATAAATTTGATAAAAATAAAAAAAATGATTTAAGTTTTAAAAAAACTGATTTTCATATTTTAAAATTGATTTTTATCGACCCTGATTTTTTCCATGCAATCAACTTTTTACTTTTTCTACTGTTGTGGAGTATAAAATGAAACCTGATTCTGTGTCCTGGATTCCTCCTTTTCATTGAGGGAAATCTCTTTGCTACAATATTCTAATAAATTGCCTTTAAATGCTCATCCCACTCAGATCCTAATTGGAGCAAGTGTGCTGTGGCTGAATCTAGGACTCATTTGGCCTTTATTGTTGGGGTTGTTAAAGAGTTTCTCCCTGCCATTGTTTGATATAATCTATGTGGATTTCCCAAATGTGGGGACCTATTAAGACCATCCCCAAGCATCTGAAGCTGTCAGTTGGATTCCCTGAATGGTCCCCTTGTCTTCCAGCAGAAACCCCTGCAAGGGACTCTCTAAGGCCAAGGAAGCTTTGTGAGATATGAGCCATATTCTTAAAAAGCCCCCACCCTTTTCGCCTTAAAACCCCTGGCTTTTCCCCAGGCGCTGGGAGGTCAGACAAGGAGAAGGTGGCATGGATTGGCCCCCAGGTTTTTCTTTGATGGTTTTTATTTTATGTTTTAATGTGTTGGATACTTTTGAAAACACCCTTTTGGGAGCTGCACAGAGTTGACTGAAAGATGAGCAGTTATAAGAATGTTTTAAATGAAGAAGACTCATTGGGGGCCTGTTTGGTCCTCCCACTAGGTGCAGAGACTGGGTGTTCCCCAGTTGCCAGGATAGGGAAAGTCCCCCATTCCTCTGCTTTCTGTTCATCAGCTAAATGCTTAGCAAAAGGTGCATCTAGCTCAGTGGTGTCAAACTCTTATTTCCTTCAGGGCTGCATCAGGGTTATGTTTGACCTGGGGGGGGGGTCCCTGGGTAGGCATGGCCAGCTCATCTTCACTCTTCTTGTGGGCACCTGTGCTGGCCAAGTGCTAGGACAGGATTTCCCTCAGATCCTCCCTCCCTCATAATCTTCCTTCCTTCCTCCTTCCTCCTTCCCTCCCTTCCCTTTTCTTCTTTTTCCTTCCCTCTTTCCTTCTTTTTCCTTCCTTCCTCCCTTCTTGCCTTTCCTTCTCTGTCTTTCCGCTTTCCTGTCCCTTCTTGGATGCTCAAATGCAAAAGGAGAAACATTTCTTTTGCTTTTAGTTTCTTTTCCTAATACTTTGCCAGTGAAAATGGAGCTTCATGCTTCCCTCCCGAGCTCTGTTTTCGCTGGCAGAGGCATTGTGGGCCAGTCCGATCTGTTCCCCACGGGCCAGATCCAAGCACCCTTCAGTTTGATGCCCCTGATCTAGTTCCTCCGATTGGGCAGTCCGTCGTATACACCTCTGGCAACTTCATTCCGTTTTCCTTTCATATTAACCCAAATGCATTCAAGGAGGTTTTCTTCATTTTTTACTTTTTGCATTTCTACAAAGGTGCAGCTGTTTAAGTGCAACTCCACCTCCACCTCTTTTTATTAGGTGTTTTGAAAAATTTAAATCCTCCTGGGTTTCATCCCACCATGTTTCAGTAACGGCAGCAATCTCATCTTTGCTCTCGTGTTCTGGGACGTCAGGTTCCCTCTGTTTCTTCTTCATACTTTGGGTGTTGATGTGTAGGAGGAGGGATGAGAAGGAGGAGGGATGAGAAAGGAGAAGATGAATCCATGTATATGTGTGTTTGTGGGGTCTGTGGAGGGGCTGGCAAGGCAGCTGGAGGGGAGGGCCTGTTTCGGATAAGCTTGTATTAACAATGTAAAAGTAACTAACAACGCTTATAAAGCGTCTTCAAAGGAACCGGAAACACCTCATAGAGGCACATAGAGATAAAGATTAAAAGCAAACATAACCCCATAACATCTCCACTTTTCTAATAACAGCAACACTTTCTACAAATTGAGTCTATCAAGTGGGCGTGAACATCTACCACTCCGAGTAACTACTGGCTCTCTCATGCCTGACTCTCTCACGCAGGCCGGATCTCTTCGCTCACCATATTCTGAGGCCTCGGATGCTTGGCTATCACCAGACACATCAACTAGCTCAGGACTGTCATCAATGTCCGACGGGCATTCTTTATTATCCTTAAGTAGGTTTGGCTTGGCAACTGGCTCTGACCCACCCACTGGATATGAGGAGTCTGGTTGCTCCGCCACACGCAAGTCCACATGGTTCCGCCGATATCAGGTTCCTCCAACATCCACCAAGTAGGAGCGAGGTGCCACTTGTTGTAAACAGGTACCCCTTTCCCAACGTTCTCCCACCTTTAACTCTGGGAAGTCTCTCGCAGATCTATCATATTTGGCCTTCACCACTTGCCTCTTCTGCCGTAGCCTTTCCGGGATCCCTTGTATCACCACGGGCTCAAGCAACTTATTTGCCACGGGTAAGGATGTCTTTAATCTCCGTGACATTAATCTTTGTGCTGGGCTACTGTCCATACCTTCGGTTGGAGTATTCCTCCAATGTAAGATAGCCTTCCACGGATCGCTACTTTCGCCACGTGGTTTCCTGCATAAGTTCTTAGCAATCTTTACAGCTGATTCGGCTTTTCCATTCGCTTGCGGATAACGTGGCGATGAAGTAATATGATCAAAGTCCCATTCAGCAGCAAATTTCTTAAATTGCAAACTTACAAATTGAGGACTATTATCTGTAATCACTATATTTGGTTGCCCGTAACGTGCAAACTGAGACTTACATCTCTTGATGGTGGTCTCAGCTGAAAGGTCTGGAAGGAGGTCAATTTCCCAATAATCCGAATAATGGTCCACTATTATCAGGTGCTCTTTCCCTGCATAATTAAACAAGTCCATCCTAATGATCTGCCAGGGTCGGGATGGTATCTCGTGTGACATCATAGTTTCTTTCTGTTGCCGATATGCATATTCATTACAGATGGTACAATTACTGACAAAATCCTCAATTTCGCCTCGCATATTTGGCCAGTACAATGTGTCACGGGCTTGTCTATAGCATGCCTCCCCACCAATATGGCTTGAATGGATGCGCAATAACATCTCCGGTCTCAATAACTTTGGCACTATGACTCTTGGACCCTTATACAGAATGCCATCTTGTACAGCGATCTCATCTCTGAAGGACCAGTATTCCCTTACAGTCATGGGAACTGCCTCTTTCACATCCGGCCACCCACTCAGCACGATATTCTTTAGTGTCTGTAGGGCCACATCAGCGTCCGTATGTTGCCTCAACTGCTGTAACCGCTGATTCGTAACATTAAGATAATCTGCTTGGTGAATTTCAGCAAAACATGTTTGTTCCTGTCGCAGCCAACAAACCGTCTGATATTCATGTTCTCCTCCCGTAGCTGTCTGATCTACTGTGGCTCTACTCAGGGTATCGCTGATATACATTTCACGTCCTGGCTTAAAAACCACATCAAGATTATAATGCTATAAACTGAGTGTCACTGCATTTTTTTTATTTCCCAGCTGAGCTTCATTATTTTTGGACTAATAGACTTACTGTAGTTTGCCAAGTTCCTTATCAGTATACTACTACGCATGTCCGCATTCTTTCACTTGCTTCACACACTTTTTCCTTTGTTCTCTTGCCACGGATGCCGGTTGCTGGAAAGCAACTGGCCCGAAGTATTTCAAAATGTAACCATTATCTTTCTTAGTTAGTGAGGTGTTTTATTTTCTTTATAACAAATAAATGAGTTTTGTTAGAGAACTTTTCTTCGCGTTTCTTTTCAGAATATTGCAACATGGAATAAGCCACGATCCATCTCCTCTAAACCAGGGTGATTTTTCCCAGAGCCAAACATAGGATTAATCAGCGCCCTGACACTGAGCATCATGCTTTGCAAACGCTTTGGGGCACACAGAAGAGGCTTTTTAAATATAGTTATTAATGGTTTGTGATCAGTTTCAACTGTAATTATATCTCTACCATAAAGGTAATGATGGAAACCCTGGCAAGCAAATACGATACTTAAACATTCTTTCTCAATCTGAGCATAGTTTAACTCTGCTGGGGAAAGCGCTCTGGATGCGTATGCAACTGGCTGCCCTTCTTGTAACAAACAGCATCTCAGACTTACTTGAGTCGCTTTGAATAGTAACCGTCTTTGTGACATCATAGTATTTTAATACTGGAGCAGTAGTAACTAAGCGTTTTATCTCTTGCACTGCCTGGTCATGTTTAGGGAGCCGGTGCCAAACTGTGTCTTTATCCAACAGACGTCTCAATGGCTGGCACACCTTGGATAAGTGTGGCAAGAATTTTGCTAGATATGTAACAAAGCCAATGAATCTCTGCACTGCTTTAGCATTGGTAGGCGATGGCATGTTCACAATAGCTCTGATCTTGTCTGGGTCCGCTTTTAACCCTTGTGATGTTAAAATATGTCCATGAAAGCGGACTTCTCGCACCTTAAACTGCAGCTTCTTTATACTGAGCCTCAGCTTCACCTGCTTACACCGCTCCAATAGTGCCATTAATTTCCCGTCATGATCATACTCCGCTTCGTCATCAGTGTCGCCACACCCGACTATAAGGATATCATCAGCTATGGGCTCAATTCCGCTGAGGCCACTCAATAATTCATGCTGCTTCCTTTGATACGTCTCTGGTGCTACGGAGACACCAAAGGGCAGTTTAAGCCACCTCTTTCTGCCCCAAGGAGTCCAAAACATAGTCATATAACTGCTCTCTTCGTCCAGTTTACACTGTAAGAAGGCATCCCTGGCATCAACAAGTGTAAAAACCCGTGCCTTAGGCAGCTCGTGCAAGACATCCTCTAACGTTGGCATTGGGTAATACGATCGTTTCAAGGCCGTATTCAAGAACTTGAGATCGATGCAAATTCGGATCTTTTCCGACTTCCTAATCACCACCACCATATTACTTATCCAGTCGGTTGGCTCGGCTACTGAAACAATACGTCCCTCTGCTTCATATTTATCCAACTGTGCTTTAACCTGTGGCTATAGGGACATTGCGCGGGGCACTTTGTACTTGTTCTGTCCCCGTCTCCACACACACACAAACACAGCCAGCCGAAGGTTAAGGAAGCACTTGGCACACACACAGTTTGTTATCAAAAACTTGGCAGCAAGACGAGCACTGACTGCCAAGTGCTTTTACTTCAAGAAACGGGAGTATCCCTTCACCACATAAACAGCAGTACACACAGTTTGCAAATAGTCCAGTTCAAAACAAGAAACCTTCGGCAGATTTAGGCGTTGTTCAAAGTGACTAGCCAGAATTGGTTTTTGTCCGTCACAGGGTCTTAAATAGCCACCACACTCTCTTATATAGTCCCTGGGGTGTGGTCCACATAGATGCTGGAACAGTCGTAAGTGAGAAATCTGGTCAAGGCCACTTTTTTCAGTGCTGCTATAACTCCATTAAGTCACTAAGCAAATAGTTGTAGGTCAAGGACTATCTGTACAGTGCTTTAAAAATAATCCAAAATAGCCCCCCAAATTGGAACCCACAGAGGTCAAACCTTTTCCTCCAACAAATCTGCAAAATTAGCCCATTTTCTATTTTCTATCCTATTCCTATTCTATTTTCTATTTTCTATTTTCTATTTTCTATTTTCTATTTCTATTTCTATTTCTATTTCTATTTCTATTTCTATTCTATTCTATTCTATTCTATTCTATTCTATTCTTCTATTTTCTATTTTCTATTTTCTATTTTCTATCCTATTCCTATTCTATTTTCTATTTTCTATTTTCTATTTTCTATTTCTATTTCTATTTTCTATTTCTATTTCTATTTCTATTCTATTCTATTCTATTCTATTCTATTCTATTATTCTATTTTCTATTTTCTATTTTCTATTTTCTATTCCTATTCCTATTCTATTTTCTATTTTCTATTTTCTATTTTCTATTTTCTATTTTCTATTTCTATATCTATTCTATTCTATTCTATTCTATTTTCTATTAATATTTCTATTTCTATTTCTATTTCTATTTCTATTCTATTCTATTCTATTCTATTTTCTATTTCTATTTCTATCCTATTCCTATTCTATTTTCTATTTTCTATTTTCTATTTTCTATTTCTATTTCTATTCCTATTCTAGTCTATTCTATTCTATTCTATTCTATTTTCTATTTTCTATTTTCTATTTTCTATTTTCTATTTTCCTATTCTATTTCTATTTCTATTTCTATTTCTATTTCTATTTCTATTTCTATTTCTATTTCTATTTCTATTTCTATTTCTATTCTATTCTATTCTATTCTATTCTATTTTCTATTTTCTATTTTCTATTTCTATTCTATTCTATTCTATTCTATTCTATTCTATTCTATTCTATTCTATTCTATTCTATTCTCACTTCAATCCTTCCTCCATTGTTTTGAACTACTGAAGTCTATGGTACAGAAGATGCTGTGAAGCCTAAAATAGCACTCTGGATAAGAGCCGAGGTGTCACACTGATTAGAGTGCAGTACTGCAAGCTACTTCAGCTAACTTCTACCTGCAGTTCGACAGTTCAAATCTCACCGGCTCAAGGTTGACTCAGCCTTCCATCCTTCCAAGGTGGGTAAAATAAGGACCCAGATTATTGGGGTCAATAGGCTGACTCTGTAAACATTTTAGAGAGGGCTGTAAAAGCACTATTAAGCGGTACAGAAGTCTAAGTGCTATTGCTATTTAAAGATCAGTTTAAGCTAAATAAAGAGCTTACTGAAGACCTCTGCACTTGGTGGCTTTCTAGGAAATCAAGGATGACCTAATCACAAGTCCAACTTAATCATCATCATCATCATTTAACGATCCCATAATCCCTTGCAGGATGGAGTCCGGGCAACTGAATGGAGCCAGCAGAGCATTTTTAATGGCCGGATGCCCTTCCTGTCGCCAATGCGGAGTTTTGTCCAGCAGACATATTCTTCATTGTGCCCAGAGAGAGAAATATCTGCCTCTACCTAGGATCGAACTCACAGATTCGATTGTGAGGCGAGAAGCTCCACTTCTAAGCCGCCGTACCACTCTGTAAGTCCAACTCAATGAGATTCCAAAATATCAATGAGATTCTCTGTGACCTCGAATGGGGCTTAGGATCCAAACCACCGAAGTGCCCTGGATCAGCTAGCAGTTGCCTTGTGAGATCCTGCAAAAACCCACAGGGCTATTGGCAACAGGGATCCTTTGCCCCAAGCCCCCAATTACCGCTGTTTGTTCTCCTTTTTCCTTTCCGTTGCATTTTCCCAGGGAGAACATATGGTAGATTTCAGGGGCCCTTTCGGTGGCTGGCAGTTAAAAAGCTTCTGTTTGAATGTTTTTCACTCCCAGCAGCTGTGTGTACAAAACACGAGCCTGGCTTGCCAGAAAGTGGCATTTTTTTGACGCTTGGCAGAGAGGAGGAGGAGGAACTTGGCAGGGATGGACGAACTGCCAAGTGAGTTCCCTCCGTGCCCTCGCTACACAGTTGAGGACGGGAAACTCGTGCAGCCCAGCCTTCAGTGGCTCCTGGTGGGTTTAATCAGAATAAAACGGAACAAGAGAATGGAGAATGGAATGGAATGGAATGGAATAGAATAGAAGAATGGAACGGAACGGAACGAAACAGAATGGAACGGAACAGAACAGAACAGAACAGAACAGAACAGAATAGAATAAGAGAAGGAAGGGAAGGGAAGGGAAGGGAAGGGAAGGGAAGGGAAGGGAAGGGAAGGGAGAAGAGTAGAGTAGAGTAGAGTAGAGTAGAGTAGAGTAGAGTAGAGTAGAGTAGAGTAGAGTAGAATAGAATAGAATAGAATAAATTATAGGAATGGAATAGAATAGAATAGAATAGAATAGAATAGAATAGAATAGAATAGAATAGAATAGGAGAAGGAATGGAAGGGAAGGGAACAGAACAGAACAGAATAGAATAGAATAGAATAGAATAGAATAGAATAGAATAGAATAGAATAGAATAGAATAAGAGAAGGAAGGGAAGGGAATAGAGTAGAGTAGAGTAGAGTAGAGAATAGAATAGAATAGAATAGAATAGAATAGAATAGAATAGAATAGAATAGAATAGAATAGGAGAAGGAAGGGAACAGAACAGAACAGAACAGAATAGAATAGAATAGAATAAGAGAAGGAAGGGAAGGGAATAGAGTAGAGTAGAGTAGAGTAGAGTAGAGTAGAGTAGAGTAGAGTAGAGTAGAGTAGAGTAGAATAGAATAGAATAGAATAGAATAGAATAGAATAGAATAGAATAGGAGAAGGAATGGAACGGAACGGAACGGAACAGAACAGAACAGAACAGAACAGAACAGAACAGAACAGAACAGAATAGAATAGAATAGAATAGAATAGAATAGAATAAGAGAAGGAAGGGAAGGGAATAGAGTAGAGTAGAGTAGAGTAGAATAGAATAGAATAGAATAGAATAGAATAGAATAGAATAGAATAGGAGAAGGAAGGGAACAGAACAGAACAGAACAGAATAGAATAGAATAGAATAAGAGAAGGAAGGGAAGGGAATAGAGTAGAGTAGAGTAGAGTAGAGTAGAGTAGAGTAGAGTAGAGTAGAGTAGAGTAGAGTAGAGTAGAATAGAATAGAATAGAATAGAATAGAATAGAATAGAATAGAATAGAATAGGAGAAGGAATGGAACGGAACGGAACGGAACGGAACGGAACGGAACAGAACAGAACAGAACAGAACAGAACAGAATAGAATAGAATAGAATAGAATAGAATAGAATAGAATAGAGAAGGAAGGAAGGGAAAGAGTAGAGTAGAGTAGAGTAGAGTAGAGTAGAGTAGAGTAGAGTGGAGTGGAGTGGAGTGGAGTGGAGTGGAGTGGAGTGGAGTAGAGTAGAGTAGAGTAGAGTAGAGTAGAGTAGAGTAGAATAGAATAGAATAGAATAGAATAGAATAGAATAGGAGAAGGAAGGGAATGGAACGGAACAGAACAAAACAGAACAGAACAGAACAGAATAGAATAAGAGAAGGAAGGGAAGGGAATAGAGTGGAATAGAATGGTTTCCAGATGGCACAGAACCTCTGGGGCTGGGGAAGGGGGCAGCTTGAAGGAGAAGGTCTCACCCTTGGCAATGTCAAAAAAACCCAACAACTCTGCAGAATCCCCCAGTTTTGATGTCAGTTGCATGGACCAGAGGATGCTGTCTCCATGGCAACAGACAAGGGAAAATGCAGCAGAGAACAGGATGCTCAGGTAAAATAGAAAGTTTTTAAAAAGATGCTTTCGTATGCAAAAAAAAAGAGAGAGAGAAAAATAATACATTTTTCTGATGCAAAGCTCCACCACAGAATAGCAACATTGATACCTGGCACATATTTATTTATTTATTAAATTGTTCATGCCACCCATTTTCATAAGGCAATTCTGGGTAGCTTATAGCTTTATTTTTTTTTTTGTTTTAAATCCAGTTTGTTGAACAAACCACGGCAGCCTCTTTCTCGCTTCCCGCCTAAGCCAGTTTTCAAACAACCCACAAGAACCCGCCTATCGGTGGTTTAGCCTGATGGGCATCTGCAACATTGACAACGGCCCTGTGAGGTAGGCCGCAATTATCATCAGGTCAGGACAGGAGTCGGTAAAAGTTGCCGAAGACATTCAAGAGGTAGTATTTTGAGTGGGAGGCTCCGATTCACCTGGCGAGGCTCCGAAACAGTCTTGAAAGAGTTAATTCTGCTTTATTTTCAATCAGCAGCCAACGCAAAAGTATTCGGGTGTTTATTTATTGATTAAACATATACGCCACCCACCTCACTATCGAGACATATCTTTGTTCACACTAGGCAGACTGTGGGTTTTTTGGGCTTTTTGTGGCTGTGTGAGGTTCCTGCTTGTTGCAGGGGCCATTTTGGGCCTAGCACAGCTGCTTTTACATTGTGGGTGAGCCAGTTGTGTTGTGTTGTGTTTTGTAAATCCAGTTAAGCCAACCATGGTTTAAGCGCGCCGGGTTCCGTTCAGCAGCTTCCCGGGCGAACCAGGACCATTTCCACGAACAGTTAACCCGGAGGAGAAGAGACAAAACTTGACTCGACTCGGTTGTCTGAATGCGCTGGGCCGAGGCCGAGTTGCTGGGGTGGGAACGCTGCAGATGTGAGGGGGAAAGAGGTCTTCAAGGAAAGGGGGAGGGGGTTTCATCGACATCCCCACCCCAAGGGCTCTGTGGGTGCTGCCCACCGCGAGGGGACGTCAGGATGCTCAGATCCGTGTTGCGGGTCGCCGGGATTGTCCGCACGTAATCCAGGAAACCCCCACCCCCCCGAATTGTGGGAACCCCAATCCGGGATGGAAATGCACGAGTCCAAATTTACAGTCTGAGCGAAAAATAAGACAAGAGGCAAGTAACAAAGAGCTGGAAGGGACTTTGGAAATGGAGATTTTGCAGCATCCTTCCCCTGGAGTGGGGAGGGAATGGAGATTTTGTAATATCCTTCCCCCAGGAGTGGGGTTGGAATGGGGATTTTGCAATATCCTTCCCCCAGGAGTGGGGTGGGAATAAAGATTTTGCAGTATCCTTCCCCTGGAGTGGGGTTGGAATGGAGATTTTGCAATATCCTTCCCTCAGGAGCGGAGTGGGAATGGAGATTTTGCAATATCCTTCCCCAGGAGTGGGGAGGGAATAAAGATAAATAAATAAATAAAGATAAATAAAGCTCCCTGCCCAGGCTGGAGACCTGTACTATTTATTTATTTTATAAAATTTGTATGCCGCCCTATCTCCAAGGACTCAGGGCGGCTCACAATGACAGTCGACCAAGCGACTGTTAAAAACAACGAATATACATAAAAATCAAGAAAGTTTTTTTAAAAAAATTTAAAATATACTACCCCATCAGTCCAGGCCGGGGAACATAAATAGCTAGGGATTTGAACCACCGACCTTCCTGATCGGCAAGCTCAAGCGTCTTAGCCACTTAGTCAAACAATAAGGGTTTGTTGAATAAATAAACCCTACATTGGGTCACTGTGTTGGGTTCTAAATTAGGGTGGGGAATTAATTAACTCTTTTTTTTTGCAAGGGTCAGCAACAGGCTGGGATTGCTCAGCTGCAAAAAAAAAAAAAAGAGTAAAAACAGGCTTAGCAAATGGTGCATACCGAGCTTGCGGGTCTAGTGTGTTGTGCGAACGTGATCTTTGCAGGAAGAAGAAGAAGAAGAAAAGAATTTATTCCTAGCTTATTTCAATTTTATTTCAATTTTATTTTATTTTTAATAGATTTTTAATTTTATTTCAATTTTAAACCATTCTTCAGCTTGTCATCGGTGAACTAATAATGTCCTTTGGGGTTCCCCCACAGGTCACTTAACACAAGAGCCAGGAAGTTCCACCTCAGAAAGCAAACAAAGAAACAAACCATGGTTTAAAAAACTTGCCCCTGGGGCACACAACCAGTGGTGAGAACTGGTTAAACGGGGTAGCACGGAAGGCAGTTTGGGGTAGTGGTTAAGGAATCCGGCAAGAAACTGGGGAGTCCTTGAACTGGGCACCAAACCAGAGCTGTCTTAACGCCTGGGCCTGATGGGCGCTTGCCCCATGGGCCCCACGATCATAGGGGCCCCATACCAAGGGTCAAATCCAGCAGGTTCTGACAGGTTCTGGAGAACCGGTAGCGGAAATTTTGAGCAGTTTGGAGAAACCGGCAAATACTACCTCTGGCTGGCCCCAGAGTGGGGCGGGAATGGGGATTTTGCAGTATCCTTCCCCTGGAGTGGGGAGGGAATGGGGATTTTGCAGTATCCTTCCCCTGGAGTGGGGAGGGAATGGAGATTTTGCAGTATCCTTCCCTCAGGAGCGTAATGGGAATGGACATTTTGCAATATCCTTCCCCCAGGAGTGGGGAGGGAATGGGGATTTTGCAGTATCCTTCCCCTGGAGTGGGGAGGGAATGGGGATTTTGCAGTATCCTTCCCCTGGAGTGGGGAGGGAATGGGGATTTTACAGTATCCTTCCCCCAGGAGCGGGGTGGGAATGGAGATTTTGCAATATCCTTCCCCTGGAGTGGGGTGGGAATGGGGATTTTACAGTATCCTTCCCCAGGAGCGGGGTGGGAATGGGGATTTTACAATATCCTTCCCCCAGGAGTGGGGTGGGAATGGAGATTTTGCAATATCCTTCCCCCAGGAGTGGCGAGGCAATGGGGATTTTACAGTATCCTTCCCCCAGGAGCGGGGTGGGAATGGGGATTTTACAATATCCTTCCCCCAAGAGTGGGGAGGGAATGGAGATTTTGCAATATCCTTCCCCCAGGAGTGGGGAGGGAATGGGGATTTTGCAGTATCCTTCCCCTGGAGTGGGGTGGGAATGGGGATTTTGCAATATCCTTCCCCCAGGAGTGGGGAGGGAATGGGGATTTTGCAATATCCTTCCCCTGGAGTGGGGTGGGAATGGGGATTTTGCAGTATCCTTCCCCTGGAGTGGGGTGGAAATGGGGATTTTGCAATATCCTTCCCCCAGGAGTGGGGTGGAAATGGAGATTTTGCAGTATCCTGCCCCTGGTGTGGGGGGGGAATGGAGATTTTGCGGTATCCTTCCCCCAGGAGTGGGGAGGGAATGGAGATTTTGCAATATCCTTCCCCCAGGAGTGGGGAGGGAATGGGGATGTTGCAATATATTTCCCCCAGGAGTGGGGAGGGAATGGAGATTTTACAGTATCCTTCCCCTGCCATGGCCACCCTGCCACACCACCTCCACAGAACCGGTAGTAAAAAAAAAAAAATTGAATTCCACCACTGCCCCATACTCATCGATGTAGGTTAACCCTTCAATGCACCTTGTATCATATAAACACTGCAACCTATATTACATTTTACTGCATTTTTAAATTAATACGTGCCAATATTGGTTTAATGTTATCGACCGTTTACATTTTCTATGCCTGTGAGTCATTGTGTAGGGGCCCCAATACGCTGCCCGGCGGGGCCCATCATGCTGTTACGACGGGCCCTGCATCAAACCCCTGGGCCCATCCTGTCCGAGCGCTTAGGAAGGATGCAGTGGCAACCCCCTCCCCAAATTGCCAGGGTCTCCAGGTCGCCTCCACCTGTAGCCTCTGCAGACCAAGCAATTCTGACTTGGCTGAGTGGCAGTTTTGCAGCTGTTTGCAGCTGGCTGTTTGCAGCTTTCCTGTGAGGCAGCAGGAAAGCCTCGATCTTGGGCAAGGATGAGTTTCAAGTCCTCATGAAGGCAGCGGAGGAGGGAAGGAAGGAAGGAAGGCAAGGCAGACACCCCCTCCCCCTCAAACAGCTGATCTGGCCAAGCCTCTCCTCTGAGGCGGGGCAGGGGAGGGGCTCTGACGTCAGGGATGAGGGGGAGCCCCCACTCAGACCAGCCTTCACCCTGGCAGGGCGGATGGACGGGCAGGAGCCCTTCTGGGGGGCAGCAAGCGGGCGCCTGCAATCCAGGTGAGGCACGGGAGGGAATTGAGGGGAGTGGGCTTGAGCCACACCAGTGCTGGCACCTCCTTTCCTGGGCATTGAGGCATCCCAGAGGGAGGGATCCCTTTAGGGCAGAGGAAATGGGGCTGGGGGGGGGAGCCCTCATCCGCGTACTGGCTTGCCAGATTTCCTCCATCGTGGTTTAAGGGGTTGTGTGAAGCAGGCGCTAAAGCAGCGCAAGCATTTCTTCTCTTTGGGGGAGGTAATGCTTCTCTCCCCTCACCCCACCTACAGAATTGAGCAGGGTGAGCCAAGCTTCTTTAACCATCATGGCATGGGTCATGTAGGTTTGGGGGGTCTCCTTAACTTGGATTGCGAAGAAGGGAGCCTCTTTCCTGGGCCGTGTGTGGTGTATATAATCTGTCCGAATGGGCCTCCTTCACAGCATCCAGGCATTCCTCTAGTGGCTTTAAACAATCTGGGCAACCTCTCAAGCTGGCATTGCCCACAATTTAAGAGTTGAGTTGAATGAACCTAACCAGGGGACCAACGTTGCGTTCTTAATCAGGGTGGGGAATTAAACCCACTTTTGGGAAGTGGGTTGGGTTGGGGGGGTTGCACAAACCTACTCCGGTGCAAAAGAGCCTAACCAGGTTTAGCAAAAAACGGTGCATTTCCTAGCCTGGTTTTTTTTGTTGTTTTTTTTAAAATTTGATTTATATGCCGCCCTTCTCCGGAGACTCAGGGCGGCTTACAATGTGTTAAGCAATAGCCTTCATCCTTTTGTATATTTATACAAAGTCAGCTTTTCTTTCTTTCTTTCTTTCTTTCTTTCTTTCTTTCTTTCTTTCTTTCTTTCTTTCTTTCTTTCTTTCTTTCCTTCCTTCCTTCCTTCCTTCCTTCCTTCCTTCTTTCTCTTTCTTTCTCTTTCTTTTCTTTTCTTTTTATTTGATTTATATGCCGCCCTTCTCCGGAGACTCAGGGCGGCTTACAGTGTGTTAAGCAATAGCCTTCATCCTTTTGTATATTTATACAAAGTCAGCTTTTCTTTCTTTCTTTCTTTCTTTCTTTCTTTCTTTCTTTCTTTCTTTCTTTCCTTCCTTCCTTCCTTCCTTCCTTCCTTCCTTCTTTCTCTTTCTTTCTCTTTCTTTTCTTTTCTTTTTATTTGATTTATATGCCGCCCTTCTCCGGAGACTCAGGGCGGCTTACAGTGTGTTAAGCAATAGCCTTCATCCTTTTGTATATTTATACAAAGTCAGCTTCCTTTCTTTCTTTCTTTCTTTCTTTCTTTCTTTCTTTCTTTCTTTCTTTCTTTCTTTCTTTCTTTCTTTCTTCCTTCCTTCCTTCCTTCCTTCCTTCCTTCTTTCTCTTTCTTTCTCTTTCTTTTCTTTTCTTTTTATTTGATTTATATGCCGCCCTTCTCCAGAGACTCAGGGTGGCTTACAGTGTGTTAAGCAATAGCCTTCATCCTTTTGTATATTTATACAAAGTCAGCTTTTCTTTCTTTCTTTCTTTCTTTCTTTCTTTCTTTCTTTCTTTCTTTCTTTCCTTCCTTCCTTCCTTCCTTCCTTCTTTCTCTTTCTTTCTCTTTCTTTTCTTTTCTTTTTATTTGATTTATATGCCGCCCTTCTCCGGAGACTCAGGGCGGCTTACAGTGTGTTAAGCAATAGCCTTCATCCTTTTGTATATTTATACAAAGTCAGCTTATTGCCCCCCACAAACTGGGTCCTCAATTTACCTACCTTAGAAAGGATGGAAGGCTGAGTCAACCTTGAGCCTGGTGAGATTCAAACCTGCAGTAATTTGCAGGCAGCTGGTCTTAATAACCAGCTTAATAACAGGGTGCCTTAGACCACTGTACTACCAAGGTTTGTTGTGTGAACGTGGTGCTTGCAGGAAGAAAAGTGTTCCTGGCTTATTTCAGGGATGAGCTGGTCTTCACTGAACGAACGTGCTTCGGATTTCCCACAAATTGGCCGACTCTTCACAGGCTCAACAAACCATGGTTACAATTCAGGAGCGTGAATGCAAACGGCCATGGCTGAAGTAACCTGGTTAATTAAGTGGCTTGGAGGGATATGACCAGAGAGCCAGGTTGGCATAAATGATTAAGACATCAGGGAGGGACCCTGAGTTGGGCACAAAGCCAGCTGGGCGACCTTGGGCCAGCCACTCCCTCACAGCCCCAGGAAAGAGGCAAGGGAAAATCATTGTAGTCAGCTCCACCTGTGGCTTTTTCCCCACAATCTTCATGTACAGCTGGAGGAGGCAGGAGGTTTTGCTGTCCTTCTTGCAAGCCCAGTCCAGCAGCTCCAACCGGCTGAACGGATTTTTGCAGCTGGTTGACAAGTTTCAAGCCCTCATGAAGGTGGCGGAGGAAGGGGAGAGACAACGGAGCAGGGGTGCTAATGAGGGCTTGAAGGGAGTCTGCACCCGTAATGTGGCTGGAGGAGAGCAAGGCAGGCATCCCCCCCATCCGCAGCCCCCTCCCCAGCCAACCCGGGCCGCCTCTTCTCTGAAGGGTGGGGGGACATCAGTCAGGGGCAAGGCCAGGCAACCCCCCCCACTCTCCTGGGCATCACAGGCAGTGCGGATGGCCAGCCAGGAGCCCCTCCCGGGGGTGGGGAGCAAGCACCAGATGCCTGCTATCCAGGTGTGTTTTATGTTTGTTTGTTTCAGGGGTGGGTTCTAGATTTTTTTACTACCGGTTCTGTGGGCGTGGCTTATTTTGTGGGTGTGGCTTGGAGGTCATGTGACTAGGTGGGCGTGGCTAGCTGGTCAGAGTCATTTCTGGAAGGTCCTCGCACTTACGACCAGTCCTCGCACTTACGACCCAACTCATTTGTTTGCTTTTAACACTGATCAGCTGTAGGGCGGCCCTTTGAAGCCCCACCGCAAGAGTTTAAACAGTTGGGACTCAGCTGGGACTCAGGAGGCAGCAATAGATTGGGGGTGGGACCAAATAAAAGGTAAGAATAACGTTGGTGGGTGGGTGGGGGGAGAACCGGTTCGGTGACGTCATTTCGTCATCGCTACTGGCTCGACCGAACCGGACCAAACCGGGGAGAAAATTAGGCCAGGCCGGCTTGCTGGAATAGGAGGGTCTTAAGAGCACGGTGGAAAGTGCGCAGATCTGGGATCCTCCGAATCTCCGGGGGGAGCTCGTTCCAGATAGCGGGTGCCCCCACAGAGAAGGCTCTCCCCCTGGGGGCCGCCAGTCGACATTGTTTAGCTGACGGCACCCGGAGGAGCCCCTCTCCATGACAGCGTACTGGTCGGTGAGAGGCTATTGGTAGCAGAAGGCGGTCCCGTAAATACCCTGACCCTAAGCCATGGAGCGCTCTAAAGGTGGTGACCAAAACCTTGAAGCGCACCCGGAAGACCACCGGGAGCCAGTGCAGCTCGCGCAGGAGAGGTGTCACACGGGAGCGCCATGTTGCTCCCATAACCACCCGCGTGGTCGCATTCTGGACCAGTTAGAGCCTCCGGGTGCTCCTCAAGGGGAGCCCCATGTAGAGAGCGTTAGAGTAGTGGACACATAGAGGTCTGGAGGGAGAGAGGAGAGGCCAGGCTGATCACTCTTATGGGGTCCCACCTGCCTCTATGCCAGCTGTCCTGAGCGATGCCCAGCTGAACACCAGCAGGATCCAGATCAGGCCAGGCGGAGGGGTTCCTTACTCAGACGGGACATGGGGTGGGGGCTGGGGAGGATGGAGGGGTGGGATATGGGGCGGAGGGGATTCCCCCAGTCATTTGCCAGAGTCCCAGTCTGTGGCTTGCTGGGCTTGGACCTGATGGCTTTGTTGACTGGGTGTCAGGGTTTGCTTGGACGGGGGGGGTTGGACTAGATGACCTCCAAGGTCCCTTCCAACTCAATCTTTTAAAGCTCACCCAAAAGGGACCCTGGCCAGAAAAAGGGTGGAGGCAGGACCAGAGATTCTTGCCTTCCCTTGGGCTTTCGGTGTCTATTTGGGAGGAGGAAGGTTGAGTTTGGCCAGTCTCAATCCAGCCCAGCTTTGGTGGGATCCCCTCCGTCCCTTTTGCAGAATCCTACCTGAGTCGTAAACTGATTTAACGGGCCACCTTTGCAAGCTAATGTTAAGGCATCCTGCTTTTTCTCAGCATTTCGGTAGCAGTTTTAGCAAGCTGGGCATTGCCCAGAGCAGAGGTCAGCAACCTGCGGCTCGGGAGCCGCATGTGGCTCTTTCACCCCTCTGCTGCGGCTCCCTGTCACTCAAACTATACATCACAACCGCCAATGTGCGACACCCGCCGGCACACAATTTATTGAGCTTTTCAACCCCACCCCCAGTAGGCCAACCATGGATAAATCCAAGAAAAGAAAAGTTTCAGAAGAAAAGAGAACATTTAATTCAACGACATATGCTACTTTTGTGGCCGCTCAAGAAATAGTCAGTCACGGGAAGGGTTTTTGTGACTCCCGGTGTTTTTTTTTTCTGTGGGAAAGGAGTCCAAATGGCTCTTTGAGTGTTTAAGGTTGCAGGCCCAGACGATGGGGCGAATATTTCCTGGCGATGCACAGCTGGGTTTTAGAATATAGAATAGCGGAGTTGGAAGGGTCCTTGGAGGTCTTCTAGTCTGACCCTCTGCTCAGGCAGGAAACTCTATACCATTTCAGACACATGGCTGTCCAATCTCTTCTTAAAAGTCTTCAGGGATGGAACACCTCTAACATCTGGAGGCAACCTGTTCCACTGGTTAATTGTTCTCACTGTCAGAAAATTTCTCCTTAATTTCCAGGTTGCTTCTCTCCTTGATTCGTTTCCATCTGTTGCTTTTTGTCCTGCCTTCTGGTGCTTTGGAGAATAATTTGACTCCCTCTTCTTTGGGGCAGCCCTTCAAATACTGGAATATGTCACCCCTAATTCTTCTTTTCTTTTTGACTAGCCAGACTCAAATCCTCCAACCGTTCTTTCTTTCTTTCTTTCTTTCTTTCTTATTTTCTTTCTTATTTTCTTTCTTTCTTTCTTTCTTTCTTTCTTTCTTTCTTTCTTTCTTTCTTTCTTTCTTTCTTTCTTTCTTTCTTTCTTTCTTTCTTTCTTTCTTTCTGTAATTTATATGCCGCCCTTCTCCCGTAGGACTCAGGGCGGCTTACAAAACAAAACAAAGAATTACATAAGCAATTTAAAATCAGTTTAAAATTAAATTAAAATCAATTAAAAAATTATTAAAATTATTTGGAAGTCACCCCTACGGATTCAGCCCATTTGGTGAAAAAGCCACGTCTTCAATTCGCGGCGGAAGGAGAGGAGGTCCGGGGCTGTCCTGAGGCCGGTGGGCAACCCATTCCAGAGGGTCGGCGCTCCCACAGAGAACGCTCTCTCCCTGAGGGCCGCCAGCCGACATTGTGGCACCCTGAGGAGGCCCGCTCTGTGTGAGCGCACCGGACGATGGGAGGAAGGCAGGAGATGATCCTGCAGGTACCCTGGGCCTAAGCCATGTAGGGCTTTATAGGTGAGCACCAGCACCTTGAAACGAACCCGGAGAGCCACCGGCAGCCGGTGCAGCTCCCGCAGGAGAGGTGTCACACGGGAGTACCGAGAAGCCCCCGTAACAACCCGCGCGGCCGCATTCTGGACTAACTGTAGTCTCTGGGTGCATCCCAAGGGCAGCCCCATGTAGAGGGCGTTACAGTAGTCCAACCGAGACGTATTGTGGTGCCCAGATGCAGTGTTCCAAGTGTGGTTTTGCTAAAACTTTATAAGCGGTACTAAAATGTTGCATGATCTTGATTCTATCCCTCTATTAATTTAGCCTAGGATTGCATACACTCTCCTAGGCCAAAGTGGTTCAATCGATTCTGAGAACCTTTAGACTGGGATGGTGGAACTGCCTTGATACAATCCAGCCCTGTGATTGTACAGGCAGTGCTCGGCTTAACAATTGTGCGCTCGGCCACAATTGAGCCCAAAATTTATGTTGCTAAACGAGACATTTGTTAATTAAGTTTTACCCCATTGTACGGCTTTCCTTGCCACAGTTGTTAAGTTGCAGTTGTTAAGTTAGTAACATGCTTGTTAAGCGAATTTCGCTTCCCATTGACTTGGCTTGTTAGAAGGTTGCAAAAGGTGATCAGGGACACTGTGACTGTCATAAATATGAGTCCGTTGTTGAGCGTCTGAATTTTAATCATGGGACCATGAGGATGCTTGCAATCGTCATAAGTGTGAAAAACGGTCATAAGTCACTTTTTTTTCAGTGCCGTTGTAACTTTGAATGGTCACGTTGTAAGTCAAGGATTACCTCTATGTTTGAGGCTCTTAACCAGCTTTGAGCGTCTGAATGTAAAGGACATTTCCAGCAAAAATATGACAATATTGAAATTTGGACTTGCTTCATATTTATCAGGGGGACGGGGTGGCTCAGTGGCTGAGCTTGTCGATCAAAAGGTCAGCAGTTCAGCGGTTCGAATCCCTGTGTGCCGCGTAACGGGGTGAGCTCCCATGACTTGTCCCAGCTTCTGCCAACCTAGCAGTTCGAAAGCACTTAAAAAATGCAAGTAGGAAAATAGGGACCACCTTTGGTGGGAAGGGAACAGTGTTCCATGCGCCTTTGGTGTTGAGTCATGCCGGCCACATGACCACAGAGGCATCTTCGGGCAGCGCTGGCTCTTCGGCTTTGAAACGGAGATGAGCACTCCCCCTAGAGTCAGGAATGACTAGCACATATGTGTGAGGGGAACCTTTATCTTTACCTTACATATTTATCTGTACCAGGGGCTCGGGCAAAACTAAGCAGAATCAGACTGAGCGAATGGGAGACCACTAGGAAAGTCTATTTAATAGACATATATATTAACATATATATGTCTTTGGTTATTCGGGTTTCCTCCCACATAAAATTGGAGGTTTCTTGGCAACGTTTCGACGAAGTCTCATTCGTCATCTTCAGGCTGGTGTCTTCGGCTTTGTGCTTCTAGGAGCAATGTGTGTGATCACAGCTGTTTCTTCCTTTTAACTGCCTGTGGGGTTGTGAACTGATTGGTTGGGGGTTTGGCTGTGCTCTGATTGGATGGGGGGTGGTGGCTGTGCTCTGATTGGATGGGTGTGTGTTCTGTTTAGGTGGGGGCTTGGTTGTGCTCGGATAGATATATCTATATATATATATATATATATATAGATATATATATATATATATATATATATATATATATATATATATATATGTAGGTCTTTGGTTATTCGGGTCTTCTCCCACGTAAAATTGGAAGTGTCTTGGCGACGTTTCGACGAAGTCGCCAAGACACGTCGCCAAGACACTTCCCTGCAATTCGAACGAAACCACATGGTTTTGAACTGAGGCTGTATTGAAGCTATCGAAGTATGTTGGAGTCGCACCTCAGGAGGAAACCCTGATATGTTGGCTTGTTGGAAGGAAAGTGGGGGTGAAGGGTTTATAGAACCCTGGTGGTATTTGAGGAAAGGACGCCAGCGTTGTTGACTCAAAATCCTCCCCGGGGTTGCGAAAGGAAAGGTTTTGCAGCCCAGCGGGGGATAATGGGAACTGTAATTCAGCACTTGTCCTGAGCCAGAGGTTTAAAATATCATCAGTTGCCCCGCACTCCAAGGGGGAAAAAATTATATATCTGAAGACCCAAAAAAAGGCCTAAAAAGCAGACATTTGTCTCATTTCTAACCACACTGAAATGACCAAGAATTGTCCTTGGCTCCCGACTGGAATGTTGTATATTTTTGATCCCTGGAGCAACCGGCCATCCAAAGCGGTTGCCCAAATCGGATCTGGTTCCTTGTTAGTGCCTGCAGTGGCTTACTTGTGAGTAATACTTGGAGAGCAGTGCAGAGTAGAGGAGGATGGGTATTATAGTCCAGCCTCGCTGGAAGGCAGCAGATAAAGGAGGCCGTGTGGGGCAAACTAATTGTACTTCTGGACTACAGTTCCCATCAGATGCAGCCTGCCTGGATGTCCCAATGCTGTTTTTGAATCGGTGATCTAAAGGAGGACCATGGATGTTGTAGTACTGCACTGTTGGAAGAAGCCAGGGTGGCTACATTTTTGTATTATTCTAGCACCTCTTTTCCTTAAGGTGTTTTTTTTAAAAATTTGATTTATATGCCGCCCTTCTCCGGAGACTCAGGGCGGCTTACAATGCGGTAAGCAATAGCCTTCATACTTTTGTATATTTATACAAAGTCAGCTTATTGCCCTCACAAACTGGGTCCTCAATTTACCTACCTTAGAAAGGATGGAAGGCTGAGTCAACCTTGAGCCTGGGGAGATTCGAACTTGCAGTAATTGCAGGCAGCTGGTGTTAATAACAGTGCTTTAGTCTGCTGCGCCACCAGGGCTCATTTTTGTTGTTGTTAGTTGCAAACTCGTGTCCGACCCATCGCGACCCCATGGACAACGTTCCTCCAGGCCTTCCTGTCTTCTCCCATCCCATTTTTTAAAAATTGTATTGCTAGGGGTTTTAAATTGGGGTGGCCATTTAATTTAATTTATTTTTAATTCTTTTAAACTTTTATATTGTATGTTATTTTAATTCTCGACTGTTCACCGCCCTGAGTCCCTTCGGGGAGAAGGTGGGATATAAATCTAATAAACAAACAAACAAACAAACAAACAAATCCTCTGGAGTCCATTTAAGCTCACTCCAACTGCTTCAGTGACTCCATCCAGCCCCCTCGTTCTCTGCCGTCCTCTTCTTCTTCTTTTGCCCTCCATCGTTCCCAGCATGAGGCTCTTCTCCAGGGAGTCCTTCCTTCTCATTAGGTGGCCAAAGGATTTGAGTTTCCTCTTCAGGATCTGGCCTTCTCAAGAGCAGTCAGGGTTGATCTCCTCTAGGACTGACCGGTTGGATGGCCTTGCAGTCCAAGGGACTCGCAGGAGTCTTCTCCAGCACCAGAGTTCAAAGGCCTCCATTCTTTGGCCTTCTCAGCCTTTCTTATGGTCCAACTTTCACAGCCATCCATTGTAGCTGGGAAAACCGTAGCCTTGACTAGACGCACTTTTGTTGGCAGGGTGATGTCTCTGCTTTTTAGAATGCTGTCTAACTTTGCCATGGCTTTCCTCCCCAAGAGCAAGCGTCTTTTAATTTCTTGGCTGCAGTCCCCATCTGAGCCTGGTGGCTCAGCAGACTGATAGCATTGTGATTAAGACCAGCTGTCTGCAATTACTGTAAGTTCGAATCTCGCCAAGGCTCAAGGTTGACTCAGCCTTCCATCCTTTCTAAGGTAGGTAAATTGAGGACCCAGTTGTGGGGGCAATAAGCTGACTTTGTATAAATATACAAAAGTATGAAGGCTATTGCTTAACGCATTGTAAGCCGCCCTGAGTCTCCGGAGAAGGGCGGCATATATATCAAATTAATAGTAATCATCATCATCATCATCATCATCATCATCATCATCATCATCATCTGCGGTGATCTTGGAGCCCAGGAAAATAAAATCTGTCACTACCTCCATTTCTTCCTCATCTATTTGCCAGGAATTGAGAGGATTCCTGTATGCTAAAATGGGAGTGGGCTATGGGAATGCACCCCTTTCCTGTGTAAATGCGAAGCAGGTCATTACGCTAGGGCGACATCTGGTTTATAACTTTGGGCATGGCACGTCGTGCCACCATAGCAGTTCTCTTTCAATAAGGTGGGTTGAGTGTGGTGTGGGATTTACCCACAAGTCAGGGATGTTTGTTTTTTTTTTAAATTTGATTTATATGCCGCCCTTCTCCGGAGACTCAGGGCGGCTTACAAGGCGTTAAGCAATAGCCTTCATCCTTTTGTATATTTATATAAAGTCAGCTTATTGCCCCCCCACAAACTGGGTCCTCAATTTACCTACCTTAGAAAGGATGGAAGGCTGAGTCAACCTTGAGCCTGGCGAGATTCGAACCTGCAGTAATTGCAGGCAGCTGGTGTTAATCACAATGCTATCAGACTGCTGAGCCACCAGGCCCTTTGTTGTGTTGCCCAATGCAGTCTCTGTTTGCACACAGAACTAATAATTTTGTATAGGATCTGCCTTTGGATTTGGGGTTCATGGCTGACCAGCATGGCAACATTCTCAAGAGAAATTTCTGTGGGGATTCTCCGTCCTCCAAGTCATGGTTCTCCCAAAGGTGCTTTATTTCAAGAGGCATCTGGACTTTCTGGGTTTTCTTTGAAGATGTTTCGCTTCTCATCCAAGAAGCTTCTTCAGCTCTCACTGGACGGTGGGGAATGGAAGGATTTATATTCCTTGCAGACAGCTGGTCATTTGCATCCTTTCTAAGGGTCATTGAGGCCACTTGGAGGTTTATTTGTGTCCTCAGGGTCTCCAGAGTGGTGCTCCTGGTTCCTGTAGTCTACAATTTTTTTTCTCTGGAAATCTATTCCTACTCCCACACTAGTCAAAGGTTGTTCATCCTGTTGTGGCTCCGTTACCGGAGCCTGTGTCATCATCAGGAGAGGACTCCGAGAGTGAAGGGGAGGAGTTGGCAAGGCCTCCCTCTCCAGGACCCTCCTCTCTGGCAATGCCTTCGGTGTCCGCCGAAGGGCAAGAGATAGGGCCAGGGCCAAGCACGTCCACGCAGCCACAGATGGACAGTGATGAGGGTAATGAGTCTTGGCTGGACCCACACCAGCGTCGCAGAGATAAGTGTGTACAACAGAAGAAAAGGCGTGCCCGAGATTAGGCTGAATTACTGGACCACACCCCACAGGATATAAAAGGGAGTGTGGTGGCCAGTCAAACCTTGTGACGAACAAAGCTGAAAGCTTCCACGCCATTTTGCATTGCCGGACTTTTGCTTTAAGACGGGATTATCTCTGGACTTGATTGTAATTATTGAGCTGCTTTCCTTTGATGTATCAGAAGCGGGGAGAAGTTATCTCTCCTCTTTGTAAATAATAAACTCTTGGCAGGCAGCCACTAGGTTGTTGCCAAGTTCCGTTATCATAAGGAAAAGGATTTTGCTGGCTGGTTTGGTCTTTAACTCCTGAACGTCTGTTGGTGTGTGTGCGTGGGGTTGGGGACAGAACACATCCCAAATTGTGTAGCTAAAAGTAGAAATGGATATCCAGAAGAAAAATTGCAGACTACAGGAACCTGGAGCACTAACTCTGGTGATGCTGAGGACACAGATAAACCTCCAAGTGCTTCAACAATCCTGTAGAGAAGAGGTCTTCAAACTTGGCAGCTTTAAGACTTGTGGACTTCAACTCCCAGAATTCTCCGCTGGCTGGAGAATTCTGGGAGTTTAAGTCCACAAGTCTTAAAGTTGCCAAGTTTGGGGATCCCTGCTGTAGAGTAATGGAGAGAACAGTGTATATTCTCATTGTGCCCAGAGAGAGAATATATTCTCTTCCAAAGAGAAGTTGTGATGACGCGTGCAAATTTGCAGGGCGTTTAAGAACCTGAACAACTTTTGCTGCCCTGTCCACGGAGGCATATTTTTAAAAGGAAAAATATTCCTTTGGTCTCAAAAAGTGGGAGAGCAGGAGGATCGCTTGGAATCTGGTCGTCCCTCCTGGGAGAAACCCGAGCTGAGCGCCACAGAGAGGAGAATCTTGGCAATGCCACAGGGTACCCTGTCCAGCCATATGAAACGTGGCTGGTTCTCCAGGCTAATTTCCTCTTTTCTTGTTTTTCTTGGATTCTCCGGTTGTTCTCTGGTGGTTGGTCCTCAGCGGAGCCTGTAATCAAGTTTTAGCCGACAAGAGCCCTCCGGCTGTGCCAAATCTTCCCCGGCTCCTAACGTTGGCCTCGCCTGCCTTGAGTAAATACAGCAGCTTGTTTTTCCATGCTTGGTGAGGTTTTTTTTCCAGAAGTGGCTATTTTTCCTTCCCTGAGTTGAAAACCTCCAGTTTCATTGCTCCACGAAGGTCATTGTGATTCTCCTTGAACTGCTCCAAGAATGCAGGGTGAAAGAGATGCATATTTTGCAAAAGCCTAAATGGTCATAAATGGGATGAATTTTATGGTGCTGGAGAGAGCCTGTTGCAAAAGACCTCATCCCTCTTCAAGGCTGACCATGGAGCTCTCTGAGCTAAGCACTGAGCTAAGGTCCAGGCGAGCCAAGGTTTTTTTGTAGCTCCAGCTCAGTAGAATCACATCTACTCGGTTCTGGGCTTTTTTCCTTTCTAACACCTAGCAAGCTCTAACTGCTAGGTGGGAGACCTAAATAGATCCATTTCTAGCTCGTTAGCTGTCATCAGTAGGCCACACCCATATCTTATGTATCCTCCCTGTAAAGGTACAATATCAATTTTCTTATTTTATATATACATATACACATATATAAGGGACACAGTGCTCAGTGGCTAAGACGCTGAGCTTGTCGATCGAAAGGTCGGCAGTTCAGCGGTTCAAATCCCTAGTGCCGCGTAACAGGGTGAGCTCCCGTTTCTTGTCCCAGCTTCTGCCAAACTAGCCGTTCGAAAGCATGTAAAAAATGCAAGTAGAAAAATAGGGACAACCTTTGGTGGGAAGGGAACAGTGTTCCATGCGCCTTTGGCGTTGAGTCATGCCGGCCTCATGACCACAGAAATATCTTCGGACAGCGCTGGCTCTTCGGCTTTGAAACGGAGATGAGCACTGCCCCCTAGAGTCGGGAACGACTAGCACATATGTGTGAGGGGAATCTTTACCTTTATACACATATATATACATATACACATGTATACACATACACACATATGTGTCTTCTTAAGTTTTTGCGGGTGTGTATATGCAAAAAATTAAAATCTCGGGTGTTTTCCCGCGTCATGTTAAATAAGTTAGTTAAAATGTTTAAAATGACATTATTTATTTAACATGACGCGGGAAAACACCTGAGATTTTAATTTTTTGCATATACACACATATACATATACTGTGTTTCTCCTAAAACACGACCCACTCCAAAAAGAAGGCCCAGCACTGTTTTTTGCGCTTGCGTTAAAATTAAGCCCTACCCCCAAAATTTGGCCCTATTTAAGCACAGGCACGGCCAGGCTTGCCGGAGTGGATGACGGCAGGCTTTTTTGGGTGGACGGTTACCGGTAGCTGGAGCGACCGTTACAGGTAGGCAAGGGTGTGTGACGGGTGAAATCTATCTTCCTTACCGATTCAGAAGTGCATGTGCGATGCACGTGTCACATGCGTGGCAGACCCTCTTCACATGCACAAAACTTTCTGCACATGTACAAAGGGTAAAAAATACATTACTTCCTGGTTAAAACCAGGAAGTAATGACACCCGGGCGGGTCGGCGGAGGCTTACGCTGCCATCACTACCGGTTCTCCAAACCACCTGCCACAATCGCTACTGGATCACCCAATCCGATCCAAACCAGGATCCAAACTTAGATGCCTCTCCCGCTGACAAATGTGTCGCGCTGATATCGGGCTCGACACCAGGAGCATTTCACCCCTGGTGCGCGAGGCGTGTGGCTCGCGTCACTTGCTCTTTTCGGCCGTGAAAGAAGTGGCCCGGTGGCCAGGTCAGACGCGTGGGGGAAAAATTAAGACACCCCTCAAAAAGAAGGCCTAGCCATTTTCTGGGGGGGGGGGGTCAAAAGAAAAGACCCGGTCATATTTTTGAAGAAACACAGTACATACAGGGGTGAAATGCTGTTGGTTCGGACCGGATTGCCCGATCCGGTAGCGATGGAGGCGGGTGGTTCGGAGAACCGGTAGCAAAAATCCCTGCCCTCCCCCCATGCCCAGCTGAGCCGCACAATCATCAGAGGCTTTTTTTTTGTTTTTTTTTACTTTTAAAAGCATTTTATCTACAACCTCTTCGGCCAAAAAAATGCTTTTAAAAGTAAAAAAAAAAAAAGCCTCTGATGATCGCGCGGCTCAGCTGGGATCCTCAAAGGCTTTTAAAAGAAAAAAACCCCTTTTTATCTTTTAAATGCCTCTGACGATCCAAGCTGAGTTGCCTGATCTGCAGAGGTTTTTTTAAAAGCCTGTGCCGATCAGGCAACTCAGCTGGGATCGTCAGAGCCTTTTGAAAGCATTTTTTTACAACCTCTTCGCCGAAGAAAAAATGGTTTTAAAAGTAAAAAAAAAAAAAAATTGGCCACGCCCACCCAGTCACATTACCCCACCACCACCAAGCCACGCCCACAGAACCAGTAGTAACAAATTTTAGATTTCACCACTGGGTACATACACATATACATACACGCATACACCTTTTACTTGCCCCTCCTGAGACATCAAAGATATATAGGTAGACAGACAGATATAGCATTTAGACTTATATACTGCTTTAAACCACTTTCTAAGTGATTTAGCATGAATGACGGCCTCACAACGTCTTCCTATGGAGTGAACCAAGTCTTTTAGTTCTGCAGCTATTCTAATGTGAAACCAAGATTGAATGATGGCTTCTGTTAACTGGGTTTTACTGCTGGGTCACTTCTGACTAACCAGTTTCTTTAGTCGGAAAATCCATAGATTTTCAATTGGGTTAAGATCTGGGCTATTCCCAGGCCATTCCAGCAGTGGAATAGGATTATCTTGAAACTCCAAATCAATTTATTTTCTGTGGGTATTAATTCATTTTTCCATTCTTGTGCGTATAGTATCCTAGCTGCAGTAGTGATGTGGAGAATCAAATACCATTTTTCCTTAGTTATTTTGTCTGGTTTCATTCCTAATAAAAAAAAATCTCTGGTTTCAGCTCTATATTATATCCGGTTAACGAAATTACTTCGGAACCAAAAAGATTCTGATTATTACAAAGGTTGGAATTTATGGTATAATTGGGTGAAAGTGATATGGAATGATGGGACCAAACAACATTCCTGGGTCAGCCAGAGACAGTTTTTATTGCGCAAGGTTCAGAGGCAGATTGGTTCTTGCTATCTGAACAAGGAAAGAGCCCTGGTAGGACTGCTTTTATACATATCCAAGACAAAGGACTTTGCTGGCACAGCAGTTTTCCATATATGGTTAACATACATCCATTATAAGATAATTGACATTTCCTAATTACTAAATTCCTATATTATTTTCTAGTTCATAAGATTATCGTAGCCAAACATCCTTTATTAGTTCTGTGATTGCTGATGCATAGATTTATGTCTTCCTTGGTTCCATATGGATGTCCTTACATTCTTGACGACCAGGTTCTTCAGAAGATAGATATATATTACCCAGGATGTAATTTATCTGACTTAGTGTAATCTTCCAAACAAGTATTGTTCTTCCAAACTAGCACATTTCTTTCTTACAATAATAGGAATAGAGAGGGTCTTTTAGAATTCATGTGGCTAAGCATGTTTTTCCCTTATAATAATGTGAATAGAGAGGGTCCTTTAGAGTCCATGTAGCTGACTCTGTATGATTCCTATTTTATTCACATTATTCACATTAAAAGAAAAGAGAGGGAAATGAAATGGATTGTATTAGTGGTATAGGCACAGATTTGTGTACGTTAGTTGCAATAACCTTGTATGTACATATTGTACATACAATACGTAAAGTATTATATTTTTTGTTTTGTATTGTATTGTTTTTGTATTGTAAAAATACAATTGTATTGTATTTTTAAAAGGATTATCTTGAAACTCCCCCCAAAAAAGTGGTGTTATGAGCCATCAAACATCAAAAATACGCTTTCCCCAAAAGGTTTCCACAATTTTGGCCACTACTGTAACTTTCTCCCTTCCTCCCTCCCTCCCTCCCTCCCTTCCTTCCTTCTGACTAACAAGTTTCTTTAGTCGCCTCCATTGATTTTCAATTGGGTTAAGATCTGGGCTATTCCCAGGCCGTTCCAGCAGTAGAATAGGATTATCTTGAAACTCCCCCCCCAAAAAAAGTGGTGTTATGAGCCATCAAACCTCAAAAATACGCTTTTTCCAAAAGGTTTCCACAATTTTGGCCATTACTGTAGAGTTGGGATAAGGCAGAGAGAGAGACAGAGAAGATATCTTTACGGATGGAGGATTTTCTATAATTCCAGGATAAAAACTTGATCGAGACTTGATGTGTTTTCCGATGTTCTGGTGTTGGAACCGGTGGCTTTTCTCCTCCTTGCCCTGCATGGAGCCTCACAGATGTTTTTAAAGGTTTCAAAAATTCCCAGTTAGACCATACTCAGGAATAGTGGCCATGGCTCACCACAGCAGAGAGGCTGGGTGTGTATAAAATCAATTTAAAAAAAAAAAAAAAAAGGAATGTGGTTATTATCCATTGCTGGCTTGGCTTCATCTCTCTACCCTGCTCGGTGTTGAGAGAAATAATTAATACTCCCTCTTTTTAGAGTCTTTTTCTAAGTCCTATTTATGGATCTCCGTCCCGCCTAAATTGAGGGAAGAGCCCTCCATTTTTCATGCTCAGCTTCCAAACGCATTCGCCTCCCATCATCCTCGGCCATCAGCTAGGCAGGTGGCAAAAACAGAGGTTTGTTCCCCAAGAACAGTGTTTCTCAACCTTGGAAGCTTGAAGATGGGTGGACTTCAACTCCCAGAATCCCCCAGCCAGCAACGCGTTGCTGGCTGGGGGATTCTGGGAGTTGAAGTCCACCCATCTTCAAGCTTTCAAGGTTGAGAAACACTGCCCAAGAAAGAGTTACAGAATTGTGGGTTCAGCGGTTACAACCAGATATAAATAGCCATGGTCCTGGAATAACGTATTTTTCGTCCACTGAGGTTTTGGGCATGAGTACCTCGCTCCGAATTTGGAAAAGTTTTGCAACTCTACCCAAAGTACGAAATGTCGGGAAGTGGCTGAATTTGCAGGGCGTCCCGTGTTTTGCTCAGGGTTGGCTTGCTCTAAGGACCAACCGTCATGGCTTTCAAACCACGATTGGGTTTAGGATTACATTTAAGCCCAATTGTGGCCGATTTGGCTTCTCATACGTTGTGCATTTTTAAAAATGTATTTATATCTTGCCTTCATTATTTTTGCGTATAACTCAAGGCGGCGAGCATACCTAATACTCCTTCCTCCTCCTCTTTGTCCCACAACAACCCTGGGAAGTGAGTTGGACCAGGGAGTGGGTTCTACTACCTTACTACTGGTAGTAAATTGCAAACCGGTAGTAAAGTACTAGTAGTACCTTACTATCGGTAGTAAATTGGAAACAGGTAGTAAAGTACTAGTAGTACTTTACTACCGGTTTGCAACGGGGCCACGCGGACTCGCTTTGCTCTCTCTCACGCTCTTTTGCGCATGCTCAGAAGCGTTCTGATGACGTCAGGGTCGGTGGGCGGAGCCTCCTGCCGGTTTTACTACCAGTTCTATAGAACTGGTCCAAACCGGGGGCAACCCACCACTGGGTTGGACTGAGAAAAAGTGACTGGCTCAACGTCACCTAGTTGATTTTCATGGTTAATCCGAGACTAGAACTCACCATCTCCTGGTGATTGACTGCAAATCACCCAGCCTACTTTCATGCTTAGAACTCACCATCTCCTGGTGATTGGCCCATAATCACCCAGCCCTCTTTCATTCCTAAGGCGGGACTAGAACTCACCATCTCCTGGTGATTGGCCCATAATTACCCAGCCCTCTTTCATTCCTAAGGCGGGACTAGAACTCACCATCTCCTGGTGATTGACCCATAATCACCCAGCCCTCTTTCATTCCTAAGGCGGGACTAGAACTCACCGTCTCCTGGTGATTGACCCATAATCACCCAGCCCTCTTTCATTCCTAAGGCGGGACTAGAACTCACCATCTCCTGGTGATTGACCCATAATCACCCAGCCCTCTTTCATTCCTAAGGTGGGACTAGAACTCACCGTCTCCTGGTGATTGACCCATAATCACCCAGCCCTCTTTCATTCCTAAGGCGGGACTAGAACTCACCATCTCCTGGTGATTGGTCCAAAGTTACCCAACTGGCTTTCATGCCAGAAGGTAAAACTAGAACTCACTGCTTCCTGGTGATTGGCCCATAATCACCCAGCCCACTTTCTTGCCTAAGGTGGGACTAGAACTCACCATCTCCTGGTGATTGGCCCATAATCACCCAGCCTTCTTTCATTCCTAAAGCGGGACTAGAACTCTCAGACTCCTGCTGATTGGTCCAAAGTTACCCAACTGGCTTTCATGCCTAAGGTAGGACTAGAATTCACTATCTCCTTGTGATTGGCCAAGGTCACCTAGCTGGCTTTCGTGACTAAGGCAGAATTAGAACTCATGATCTTTTGCTTTCTAGCCTGGCGCCTTCACCACTAGATCAAACTGATCTATTTATTACGCAAAGCCGGCCAATGAGTGGATGACCTGTACAGGTTAGATTAGTGTTTTACAAAATGGAGGTAACGCTTTGAGAGTTGTTGGTCTACATCAGTAGTTAGTTTCAAATCCCGTCGCTACTCGTTTGCTCGTGTGTGTGCGATGCTTCTGTGCATGTGCAGAGAATGTCCAGGCGGGTAGGCGGAGCCTCCCCAGCCGCCTGCTACCACCAATAGCCTCCCACCGGCCGGTACGCTCCCATAGAGAGGGGCTCCTCCGGGTGCCGTCGGCCAAACAATGTCGACTGGCGGCCCCCAGGGGGAGAGCCTTCTCTGTGGGGGCACCCACTATCTGGAACGAGCTCCCCCCAGAGATACGGAGGATCCCGGATCTGCGCACCTTCCTCCGCGCGCTTAAGACTTTTTTATTTCATCAAGCTGGCCTGGCCTAAATCTTCTCCCCTTTTTAAATGCAAATTTTAGTATATGGTGACAGCAGCGAGATTATTGATAGGTCAATATTGGAAAAATGAAGCTATGCCCACTATTGAAGAATGGACTTTGAAGATGGCCAGTTTTGCAGAGATGGCGAAGATTTCAGCATATTTAAAAGACCGAACTCAAGAGTCTTATGTATGGGAGTGGAAAAAGTGGATAGATTATGTGCAGAATAAATATCAAACTAGGAAATATCAGATAGCTTTTAGCTGAATGAATGTATTATGTAGGGATAGATTAATTGAGTTTTATGAAGGAATAAATAGTATACAGGGGACGGAGGGGTTTAAGTTTCATAAAATGTATTTTTGATTAGGATTTTATTTTGTGGAAGTCCTGGGGGGGAAAAGGGGAGGGCTAGGGAGGGTATGGGGGGTTGGGGGGGGAATTGGGAAGAAAATGTATTTGCAAATTTTAATCTGTTTTTAAATTATGGGGTATTTTAAATTTGTTCAGCCAAATTATTTAATTCGTTTTTATTCTATTTTAAATTTTTGTATTTATGTGTTTTATCCTCTGGCTGTTCACCGCCCTGAGTCCTTTGGGAGTAGGGCGGTATAGAAATGTAATAAAATAAAATAAATAAATAAAAAATATACAATAATACATTATTAACACACCTGAAGAAATAATGGATGGAAACTGACCAAGGAGAGATTCAACCTGGAAATAAGGAGGAACTTTCTGACAGGGAGAGCAATCAACCCATGGAAGAGAAGTTGTGGGAGCTTCATCACTGGAGTCTTCCAAGAAGAGACTGGACTGCCATCTGTCAGAAATGGTGTAGGGATTCCTGCTTGGGCGAGGGGTTGGACTAGATGACCTACAAGATCCCTTCCAACTCTGTTAATCTGTAACCAAGATGATCAGGGGACTGAAAGCTAAAAACATACGATGAATGGTTGTAGGAACTGGGTGTGGCTAGTCTAGTGAAGAGAAGGACCAGGGGAGACACAATAGCAATGTTCCAATATTTGAGGGGCTGCCCCAGAGAGGAGGGGGTCAAGCTATTTTCCAAAGCACCCGAAGGTAAGACAAGGAATAATGTATGGAAGGAGAGATTCAACCTGGAAATAAGGAGGAATTTCCTGACAGGGAGAACAATCAACCCATGGAACAGAAGTTGCCTTCAGAAGTTGTGGAACCTTCATCACTGGAGGCTTCCAAGAAGAGACAGGACTGCCATCTTTCAGAAATGGTGTAGGCTCTCCTGCTTGGATGGATGGGCTGGACTAGATGACCTCCAAGGTTCCCTCCAGCTGGATTTCTCTTCTTGATTCTCTGGTTCTCAAAAGTCTGAATTTTCCTCCTTCGTTCAATTTCCTGGCCAGCGTCCACCAGCTTGGATGGTTCGTAAATACAGACCCACTCGCAGGATTTTGTGGCTGCTAAAAAAAATAAATCAATCAATAAATACACAAAGAGCCTTCATTTTGACTGATACTGAATCTGAGTTAGTCTTAATTGGCTGTCATTCTCATCACCTACTTATTTGTCCCGAGTCCACCTCCTACTTGATGTGTGGTCCAACCTCTAAGCCCAAATCAATATTTTACCCAGATTTTTTTTTAAAAAAAAAATCAATGTTTGCAAATATTTTAACACGCTGTTGCTTAATAGCATATGTTTTCCTTGCTTTATTTAATCTTCCTTGTGTTCTGCAGTGTTTACTGAAAATCAGTAGAGGCTTCTGTCTGCGAACAAGGCTGAATTTATAAACGGCAAAGGAAGAAACCGAGAAGCTTTTAATGGGATAATTTTGCACGCTTGAAGGGCTGCGCTTGTAGATACTGTTTGACCATATGTTGTACAAGTTCATTCGATGTGTAGGAATAACAGAATAACTCACCAACTCCTAGAGATGAAAAGGACTTTTGAGGTCTTCTACTCCAATCGCCTGCTGAAGCAAGAAACCCTATACCACTTCAGACAAATGGTTGTCTGATCTCTTCTTTAACAGATTAACAGAGTTGGAAGGGACCTTGAAGGTCATCTAGTCCAACCCCCCACCCAGCGAGGAGACCCTACACCATTTCTGACAAATGGCAGTCCAGTCTCTTCTTGGAAGCCTCCAGTGATGAAGGTTCCACAACTTCTGAAGGCAACTTCTGTTCCAGGGGTTGGTGGTTCCCACTCTCCTTATTTCCAGGTTGAATCTCTCCTTGGTCAGTTTCCATCCATTATTCCTTGTCTGGCCTTCGGGTGCTTTGGAAAATAGCTTGACCCCCTTCCTCCTCTCTGGGGCAGCCCCTCAAATATTGGCACATTGCTATCGTGTCTCCCCTGGTTCTTCTCTTCACTAGACTAGCCATGCCCAGTTCCTGCAACCGTTCATCATATGTTTTAGCCAGTGGTGAAATCCAAATTTTTTTACTACCAGTTCTGCGGGGGTGTGGCTTGTTGGGCGTGGTGTGGCTTGTTGGGCATGGCAGGGGAAGGATATTGCAAAATCTCCATTCCCACCCCACTCGGGGGCCAGCCAGAGATGGTATTTCTCGGTTCTCCGAACTATTCGTAATTACCGCTACCGGTTCTCCAGAACCTGTCAGGACCTGCTGGATTTCCCCCCTGGTTGTAGCCTCCAGTCCCCTAATCCTCTTGGTTGCTCTTCTCTGCACTCTTTCTAGAGTCTCAACCTCTTTTTTATAGTGCGGTGACCAAAACTGGATGCAATACTCTAGGTGTGGTCTTACTAAGGCTTTATAGAGCGGTATTAGTACCTCCCGTGATCTTGATTGCATCCCTCTGTTCATGCAACTTAGGAGTGCATTGGCTTTTTTGGCTGCTGTAGCACACTTTTGGCTCATATTTAATTGGTTGTCCATTAATTCACACTCAAATAACTGTGATGGATATCCATCTATCACTTTGATAGAGAGCTATTCCTCCAGGTTTAAGCCCTCTCTCAAAACCCACCGTGGGCATCCTTCCCGGATTTCCCAGACAAATCGATGACAGATTTTGGTCCAAGCAAAATAAAAGTATGCTTCTTTCTCTTTTTGGACCTGGTCACCATTTTTTGTTTTGTTTTTTTTAAAGAATAAAACATCCCCCATTCTTCCAGTTGCTCCTAAACCTAGACAGCTTCTCTGGCACAAGCGGAGAATTTTTAGAAAATGATGTTTTGACAATGATTGTTTGTCTGTTTCCGTTAGGAGGATGGAGGCCTCGTGCTTGGAATTAGCTCTGGAAGGGGAGCGGGCGTGCAAGGCAGGAGATTTCCCTTCCGGAGCCGCCTTCTTCGAACACGCAGTCCAGGTGGGGACGGAGGATCTGAAGACCCTCAGCGCCATTTACAGCCAACTGGGCAATGCCTACTTCTATCTGAAGGACTATGCCAAAGCTTTGGAGTACCATAAGCACGATCTCACGCTGGCCAGGTAAGGGTTCTGCAGCCATAACTGGGCCTTCTGGAGACATGAAGGAGGAACCGAGTTTGGGGGCTGCTGCAACCAGCGATGAAATTCAAAATTTTTCCGTACCAACCGGGTTCAAGGGACCTTGTAGGTCATCTAGTCCATGGTTTAGCTGAGGGAGGAATTCTGGGAGTTGAAGTCCACAAGTCGTAAAGTTACCAGGGTTGGAGACCCTGGCTTTAAGAGGTAAAAAAAAAAAAGCCTTAATTTCATGCCTTAAATATCATCGCCCCCTCATAAAAATATGGAACTGCTGAGAGAAAAGCCAACATTTTCAATTTTATTTATTTATTTATTTATTTATTTATTTATTTATTTATTTATTTTATTTTAAATTTATATACCGCCCTTCTCCCTGAGGACTCAGGGTGGTGTACAGCCAGAATTAAAAAACATAAAATACAAATATTAAAAACAATTAATATATATATAAATTTGGCCCAAAATTAAAAATACAAACCAATTAAAACATTTAAAATTTCTTCTTAAGCCAGCCCGGCTTGCTGGAAAAAGTGGGTTTTAAGGGCATGGCGGAAGGCACTAAGGTCTTGGATTCTCCTTATCTCTGGGGGCAACTGATTCCAGAGGGTAGGTGCCCCCACAGAGAAGGCCCTCCCCCTGGGGGTCACCAGCCTGCAATTCTTCTCCCTTGGATGGTATTTGCCAAGATACCATCCCTACTCACAGCCAGGAGTGGGATTCAAAAATTTTAGCAACAGATGTTTGTCTGGTTGCTGGGTGGGCGTGGCCATGGTGGGCGTGGCCTACTTGGCTTCCTGCACTACGGCGGTGGGGTGTGTGTGTCATTTTCGCCCTCCCCAAGCTCCGGAGGCTTTTCTCGAGCCTTTGGGAGGGCAAAAATGGCCTCTTCTGGCCTCAGGAGGCCCTTCGGAGTCCGGAAACGGGCCCATTTCCAAACTTCCGGAACATCCTGGAGGCCCTTTTTTGCCCTCCCAGAGCCTCCACATGGGTGCTGCACTTACCTGGCATCCAAAATGGGCCGCCTGGAGAATCCTAGGAGGAGCTGGGTGGGGTGGGTGCGGCCAGCCAGTTCTTGCAACTACCAGTTCAGTGAACCGGATGTAAAATTAGCATCCAACGCCCGAACCGATCTGAACCGGCTGAAGCCCACCCCTGCTCTCAGCCCCTGAGCAAGGTCGAAGGAGGAAATGCAGCGCCCAATCTGAAAACACTCCCCCCCCATCCCACCCCAGTCATTCCTCACTTCCACCTGGCTTCCTTCCAAGAGAAACTCCCAGCATCTTTTCCCAATGCCCGCAGAACCATCGGGGATCGGATCGGAGAGGGCAAAGCCAGCGGCAATCTTGGCAACACGCTGAAAATCCTGGGTCAGTTCGACGAAGCCTTGGTTTGTTGCCAGAGGCATCTGGACATCTCGCAGGAGCAAGGAGACAAGGTAGGAAGTTGACCCTTCAGTGACCATCCACCCTCTCTGACCAGGGAAACAGGAGGATTAAGTGGGGAAGAGTGGAAAGGAGATACCCCCTCAGCCTTGCATAGTTGCAGGGTGGTGCAATGGTGAAATCTAAAATTTGTTACTACCGGTTCTGTGGGCGTGGCTTGGGGGGGGTAATGTGACTGGGTGGGCATGGCCAATTTTTTTTTTTTTTACTTTTAAAACCACTTTTTCTACAACCTCTTCGGCGAAGAGGTTGTAAAAAAATGCTTCCAAAAGGCTCTGACAATCCCAGCTGAGTTGCCTGATCGGCAGAGGCTTTTAAAAAAACCTCTGCAGATCAGGCAACTCAGCTGGGATCGTCAGAGGCATTTAAAAGAAAAAAAAGGTTTTTTTTTCTTTTAAAAGCCTTTGAGGATCCCAGCTGAGCCGCGCGATCATCAGAGGCTTTTTTTTTTATTTTTAAAAGCATTTTTCGGCCGAAGAGGTTGTAGAAAAAATGCTTTTAAAAGTAAAAAAAAAACAAAACCCTGATGATTGTGCGGCTCAGCTGGGCATGGGGGGGGGCAGGGATTTTTGCTACTGGTTCCCCGAACCACCCGACTCCATCGCTACTGGATTGGGTGATCCGGTCCGAATCGGGAGCATTTCACTCCTGGGGTGGTGACTTTTAACCCTCTTGAACATTGGCAAGTCTGGGGGTGGGGGGCTTGAGCAATTGCACACTCAATGTGCTGCAAAGAAGATGCTTTCCACATTGCTTCAATTGTTAACCCGGTATCTTTATTAGGCTTGTTTTAGTGGGAAAACTGAGCAGCTGAGGGGAAAGTTCCAGGGCAGAAAAACACTGCAAAGAGAAATTGGAAAGCATCTTAAGCAGAGGTGGGCGTCACACACTGTAACAACCAGTTCACTCACCAAGCGGAAACGTGAGTGCGCGCCGTCCATGCATGCATGCGGCATAAAAAAACATGCAATTCGCTCACGTGTGCCATCCACACATGTGTGCGGCATAAAAAAACCACAGCAATTCGATATAGGACGGGATTGTGCCTGATGCAGTGGAGACAGATTGCTTAATTCCCATGGTTTTTGGGAAGATGACATGGCTTTCCTTCTGAGGGTCTAAATTTCTGAATGCAGCTTTGGATGAGGGAGTAGAGTCCTCCCCATCCCGATACCAGTTGTTAGGTCTGCCATGCATCCTGCCATAAAAGGCTAAGGGAGAGGAGGGAGACATGGGGTCAGTGGTTGGTTCCTCCCGGTTTGGCCCGGTTCGGCTGAGCCGGTAGCGGTGATGATATGATGTCACCGAACTGGTTCTCTTTGTTCGGGAGCTGGGCCCCCCCACCCCTGCGTTATTCTTACCTTTTATTTGGCCCTGCCCCCAATCTATTTGCTGTCTCTCGAGTCCCAGCTGATCAGCTAGAAGGAAAAAAACTCTTTAAACTCTTGCCGCAGGGCTTCAAAGGGCCGCCCTACGGCTGATCAATGTTAAAAGGCAGTGTGGTGGTAGACCAGGATGCTCTAAGAACAAATGGGTAGACCGGTGCCTCCAAAAACAAATGAGTGGACCGGTGCCTCCAAAAACAAATAGGTATACCGGAATGCTCCAAAAAGAAATAGGTAGACCGGTACATCTCTGCAAGCAGTTAAAAGCCTGATAGACCAGTACCCCTGCTAAATCCTAAAGAATTGTCACATCAAACCATGCCCACAAAATAAGCCACACCCACAGAACCAGTAGTAAAAAAATTTAGAACCCACCCCTACATGGGGTGGAGCAAAATGGGCAATCAAACAGCATGTGTACGTGATGGGGAAGGGGGAAGGGGGAAAGATAGTTTAATGAAGAGCAGAAGAGCTCGGAACCAGCTTGTGCCAGCGATCAAGGCCGTGCACCCTGAGAAAGAATGTGAACTACCCTAAACATCACAACATTCCCAAAACATCAGAGTCTTATTGGCTGACGATGGACTGGTTGTGGGAAGAGGACTGGGATGTGGGGGAAACTTTCTGTATTGTTTTGAGCATGGTAAATTCGGTTCTAGCCAGACTTTGCTGCAGCCAGCATCTTTTAGTAAAAGAACCTATCACTTCCACCAAATGGGAGTCGAGGGTTTTTCTTTCCTAAGGGATCAGACAGGGGCAGGTCTGACACAAGTACCTGCACCGTGATAGGACTTTGAATGCGGCAATCATTGGAAGGACCCCTCCTCCCATGAGCTCTTTTCTTTTTTCTTTTTGATAGGTGGGGGAGGCCCGAGCTCTGTATAACATCGGCAATGTCTACCATGCCAAAGGCAAGGAGGCATTGTGGACCCTGCCCCAGGAGGAACCAGGCCAGCTTCCCCAGGAGATTCAGGAGGCTCTGAAAAAGGCATCCGAATTTTACAAGTGAGTGAGTGGTCTTCTCCAGGTGGAGAGGAGTGTGGGGGGGTGTCGCATTGAGGCCCCACAATATTCAGGGTGCTCCTTAGTGTTGTGGCTCCGTTGCCTGAGCCTGGGCTATCGACAGATGCAGACTCTGAGAGTGAGGAAGAGGAGTTGGCAAGGCTTCCCTCTCCAGGACCCTTCTCTCTGACAATGCCTCCGAAGGACACTGAAGGCCAAGAGCTAGGCTCAGAGCCAAGCATGTCCCCGCAGCCACAGGTGGACAGCGACGAAGGAGATAAGTGCTGGCTGGACCCTCGCCAGAGGCGCAGGGAGAAGCGTGTGCAGCAGAGGGGAAGGCGTGCCAGAGATTAGCTGAGTCACTGGACCACACCCCACAAGGTATAAATGTGGGTGTGGTGGCCGGTTCAGTTTGTGACGAGCAAAAACTAGAAATAATCCATGATCTCTGCGTTACTGGACTGTGCCTACTTTATCGGACTGCATTTGGATTAATCCTTGTATTGTTGAAAACTCTGCTGTTTTATCGGAATGCTGGCAGTCTAATCTTTGTTTTGTGTGAGTAAAGTCTGAATTGGCAGCTAGCCACTGGGTTGCTGCCAGCTTTATTTTCAAAGAATTTTGTCATGTGGCTTGTTAACTCCGGGCCGTCTGTGGGGGTGCGTGAGTGGAACGGGGACAGAACACTTGTGCACTCACAATCTCTCCAGGGTTGCAAAGAGAGCCAAGCAAAGCTGAGACTGGGGCTTCTCAAACTTTTCCCTTCATTATCCAAAATCGGAAACTCTTATCACACTTTGTCATAAGTCCTTTCCTTCAGCACGGTCATAACTTTTTTTTTTAAACAATTTTTTTTAATTTTTCCAATAAAAAACTCTTAAACATAAAATATATCTTTTGAGAGCAAAGGTTTGATCCGGTCATAAGTTAGTACAATTGCTCGCACTTCTTTAACACATTTGATTCCAAGTTTCATCCGTTTACATCTTTAAAATAAAAGTCAAACCACAAATTTTTTATCACAAATTCTAACATCTTAATCTAAACATTTTACATTCTATCGTATCACCGTAAATCTTAATTCCCAAACAGACACAGCTCATTTTTATATACCATCTTTAGTTTCCAAATAAACACAATTCTAATTTTTATATCATTTTACAAATCAAAATTCCGTATATATTCCTTAATCTCAAAACCCATTTCATCAAATATCTATCTTGATCTCTATTGATATACATCTAATTTTCTTAGGCTTATCACCAATTACACTTCTCGTTTTACATAAAATCATTTCAAAATCAGTTCACATCATTTAATTATCATTCATTATCTTCTTTTTTCACCCCAATTAATTTCCAACAGCCTAAAGATAAAAATGTTGGAAATTAGCACGGTCATAACTTTGAATGGCTGCTGAAAGAAGGGCCATAACTCGAGGACCACCTGTGTTATAAAAAGAATATCATTGGATGATTTTTTTTAATGTCATTTCACACTATCGTTGGAATACTTTGGGAGAATTTTGAACATACCTAGATACCTGTGCCAACCTTTAAGTCAATTTACATGGCCCTGTTTGTGATAGGTAATGGGTTTGTGTGGAAAAATCACTTTTACCCAATTTTGGTGTAAAATTGTTTTGGGAATTATGGCCAGGTTGGAGCTTCCGATCTCCAGGAATATTGAGAGGTGGAAAGTCTTGCTCTTCCCTTTAAAAAAAAAAAAAAAAGTTTTTATAAAGATTGTTTTTTTTACAGAATAACGGCAATAGAAGCTTAGAAAAAATGTGTGAAACGGTAATAGGAAAAAAAAAGAGAAACAGTTTTCGATCTTCTTTATGGCAGTTATGAATATGAATGTGTGTTTGTGTAGTAAAAATTTGTAGTAGTTCGGAGAACCGGTAATAACATTGGCTGGCCACGCTCCTGAACCGGTCCCCGGCCCGGTCTCCGCTCACTTACCCCGCCCACCTCATCAGAGGCGTTTTATTTTTTTACTTTTAAAAGCATTTTTTCTCCAACCTCTTCGGCCAAAAAAATGCTTTTAAAAGTAAAAAAAAAAGCCTCTGATGATTGCGCGGCTCAGTTGGGATCGTCAGAGGCTTTTAAAAGCATTTTAAAGGTTATAGGAAAAGAGGTTGTAGGAAAAAAACAATGCCTTTAAAAGCCTCTGGCGATTCCAGCTGACTTGCCTGATCATCAGAGGCTTCTAAAAGCATTTTTTTCTGCAACCTCTTAAGGTTGTAGAAAAAATGCTTTTAAAAGTAAAAAAAAAAAATAAAAAGTTGGCCACACCCACCCAGTCACATTACCCCACCAAGCCACGCCCACAAAATAAGCCACGCCCACAGAACCGGTAGTAAAAATATTTAGAACCCACCCCTGGTGTGCATGTGAGTGGGAGAATCCATAAAAGATTTCCAGTCACCAATAAAGTTAGCTATTGTCTTCTTGCTGGTATTCTTGGGAATACAAGAAGTTTATTTATTTATTTTATTTATTTATTTTATTTTTAAAATTTTTATACCGCCTCCTCTCCCGAAGGACTCGGGGCGGTGAACAGCCAAAATTAAAAACACACAGTACAAATATTAAAATACATTAAAACGAAATTAAATTTATCTTTGGCTTCCCCAATTTAAAACCCCTTACCCATAAAATTCCCCAATTAAAATATTTTTAACCCAGCCTGGCTTGCTGAAATAAAAAAGTCTTCAGGGCCCGGCGGAAGGTCCGGAGGTCCGGGATCAGTCGTATCCCTGGGGGTAGCTCATTCCAGAGGGCGGGTGCCCCCACAGAGAAGGCTTTTCCCCGGGGGGTCGCCAGCCGACATTGCCTGACAGACGGCACCCTGAGGAGGCCCTCTCTGTGGGAGCGTGTTGGCCGGTGGGAGGTTATCGGAGGCAGAAGGTGGTCTCATAAATAACCGGGCCCTAAGCCATGGAGCGCTTTGAAGATGAGAACCAATACCTTGAAGCGCACCCGGAAGACCACTGGAAGCCAATGCAGCTCACGCAGGAGAGGTGTCATGTGGGAGCGCCATGTCGCCCCCATAACCACCCGCGTGGCCGCATTCTGCACCAGTTGGAGCCTCCGGGTGCTCCTCAAGGGGAGCCTCATGTAGGGTGAGAAGTTGGTGAGAACTCTCTTGGCAGGTCTGCCTCCCCTTCTCAACCACTTCAGGTGGTTAGATTTGACTTGGCTTCTTTCTGTACCTTTGCCTCACGTTGAGAAGTTGCGAGAATGAATTCACCTCACAGCCTTTCTACCCACACCCCACCCAAACTTTCCATCTCCGTTATTAGTGTAATGATGTTCTTCAGTGGATTATTTACCTGTGTTGCTCCTTAAAAAAAAAAAAAAAGCCTCAGCAGCAGGTAATTTTGGCTTGCCTTGTCTGGCTTTGGAACGTCATCCCATTACAGTTGGGAGAGGAGACCACAAGGAAATCTCACGGCGCGTTTTAAACATCCTAAATGAGCCACGGTGGCAGAGCGGTTAGAGTGCAGCACTGCAGGTTCCTTATTCTGCTGCCTGCCGGCTGCCTGCAATTTGGCAGTTCGAATTTCACCAGGCTCAAGGTTGACTCAGCCTTCTGTCCTTCTGAGGTGGGTAAAATGAGGACCCAGATTGTTGGGGGCAAAAGGCTGACTCTGTAACCCACTTAGAGAGCTGGAAAGCATTGTGAAGCGGTATATAAGTCTAAGTGCTATTTCTATCTATCTATCTATCTATCTATCTATCTATCTATCTATCTATCTATCATCTATCTATTATCTATCTATCTATCTATCTATCTATCTATCTATATCTATCTATCTATCTATCTATCTATCTATCTATATCATCTCTCTCTATCTATCTATCTCTCTATCTATTTCTCTATCTTTCCATCTCTCTATCATCTTTCTATCAATCACCTGTCTATCTATCATCTGTCTGTCTGTCTATCTATCTATCTATCTATCTATCTATCTATCTATCTATCTATCATCTATCAATCATCTATCTATCAATCATTTATCTACCTACCTGCCTACCTACCTATCTATATACTGTGGTGGTTAGAATGCAGTATTGCAGGCTAATTCTGCCCATTGCCAGCAGTTCGATTCTCACCAGTTCAAGGTCAACTCAGTCTTCCATCCTTCTGAGGCGGATAAAACGAGGACTCAGATTGTTGGAAGCAATAGGCTGACTCTGTAAACTGCTTAGAGAGGGCTGTAAAAGCACCGCAAAGTGATATATAAGTCTAAGGGCTATTTCTTTCTATCTATCTATCTATCTATCTATCTATCTATCTATCTATCTATCTATCTATCTATCTATCTATCTTGATGGTGGAGTGGTCAGAATGCAGTATTGCAGGCTAATTCTGCTGACCACCAGCAGTTTGATTCTGACCGGCTCAAGGTTGACTCAGCCTTCCATCCTTCCGAAGTCGGTAAAGTGAGGACCCAGATTGTTGGGGGCAAGAGGCTGACTCTGTAAACCGCTTTGAGAGGGCTGTATAAGCACTGTAAAGCGGTATATAAGTCTAAGTGCTATTGCTAAATGTGCCTCTGGAGGGCAGGATCTGAAACCGAACTTCCAGACAAAAGCCTGAGTTTTTAACAGGAAAAGGGAGAAGTGATAAGTGAGGAAATGGAAGAGTGGCAATCAATGATACTTTTCAAGAACGTGCGATTTTCCTATTTGAAATGGCTTTCTGGGCCTTTTCTCGAGCATTAAGGACTGTTTTTTTTTTTCTGGCTTACCTGTAGGAAGAACCTTTCCCTCGTGAAGGAGTTAGCTGACAGAGCTGCGCAGGGCCGGGCTTACGGAAACCTTGGCAATGCCCACTACCTGATGGGCAACTTCAGCAAAGCGATCGTCTTCCATAAGCAGGTGAAACACGAGGTCAAGGTGGGATGTCTCCTTTCTGAGGAATTGTAGAGATCTACTGCATTTGGGAGGAGGGAAATGAAAATCAGGGCCCTGCAGACCCTTATGAAGATACGTTGGGGGCCACACTTAAAAGATTTATTACAGCAATGTTGTCAAGTTCGAAGCGTGCTTGCCAATGAACCAGAGGGGAAGGAAGAGGAATTGGAATGCAGGCTCCAGACATCGCCCGAAACAACCTGTGGGAACCAAGGACACTTCTGCAGGTGTTTGCCGAAGCTTAAAGATATTTTCCCATAACAATATACCGGCACTCAATTGGACAATGTGCACTAATCAAGAGAGGGGGATATCGGATCGTCTCGGCAGTGCTTGCTTGCTTGGGTTCATCAGTCAGAATCTTGATAAATATCTACAAACCTTACCAATAATTTAACTATTAACCATTAATTGGGTCCAATTCTACTGATCACTGCAGTGACTAACGATGGAAATTCCAGCCCCAATTCAGATCGTAAGTCAAGAACTATGTGTAAATAAAACTGGGTGGGAATTTTGGGGGGGGCCTGAATGTTGAACAAAGTGTTGTGGCTCTGTTACCTGAGCCTGTGTCATCGGCAGGAGAGGACTCCGAGAGTGAAGGAGAGGAGTTGGCAAGGCCTCCCTCTCCAGGACCCTCCTCTCTGGCAATGCCTTCGGTGTCCACCGAAGGGCAAGAGATAGGGTCGGGGCCAAGCATGTCCACGCAGCCACAGATGGACAGTGATGAGGGTAATGAATCTTGGCTGGATCCTCGGCAGCGTCGCAGAGATAAGCGCGTGCAGCAGAAGAAGAGGCGTGCCAGAGATTAGGCTGAGTCACTGGACCACCCCCCACAGGGTATAAAAGGGGGTGAGGTGTCCATTCAGACTCTGTGACGGACAAAACTAACTACTATTGAGTCACATTGCATCTTTGGAAACAACATTATCGGCCTTGGATTTATTTTACGAACTGGACAATTCTTGACTGTGGGTATTTTGTTTATTGAGTAAAAGTTCTTGGCAAGCAGCTACTGGGTTGCTGCCAAGCGTCTTATCAGAAGAATTGGTTGTCTGCCAGTTTATTTAACCCCCGGCTGTCTGTTTGTGTGCATGTGTGGGACGGGGACAGAACACAAAGTAATAAGCATGCCAAAGTGCTTTTTGGAACTCCTTGGTTGCCAAATGTACTGTCAGCGTTCCAAGTAATGCACCCATAAAAAGCAGAACTCTGAGGCAGGCAAATTCCTCAAAGAACAATTTATTGGATACATCCTATTGGCACAACTTGTGAAAGCCGACTCTGAAAGTTCCCGCTGCTTTCACCTAATTAAAAAGTAAATGTTTCCCTTTTCCCCCAAGTCACTGGTCACGCTGTCCAATCAAAGTGTTGGCTGGTTGTTTGGTTACTTCACTCCTCCTCTCCTCAGCCACCTGTTTGAAAGACCTTGGTTCCCACAGGGAAAACATTCTTCTTTTTGGCTACAAAACCCCATCTAACTATTTCCCTCCTCCCACTGTTGTGTGGAAACCCTGAAGCCAGGTTCACTTCAGGATTGACATGTATGTCAGCGGGGAAGACTAGAATGATGGTGACCTAATAGAGGTGATACCCCTTCAGTGACACCCATGACTTTATCCATTTCAGCGGCTGAACATCGCTAAGGAATTTGGAGACAGAGCCGCCGAGAGGAGAGCGTACAGCAATTTGGCCAACGCTCATATCTTCCTGGGAAGCTTCGATATTGCCGCAGAGTATTACAAGTAAGCAGTGGGGAAGCCAGTACCCTCCAGATCTGATCTGTTTGGATTCCTGGCAGTAGATCAGCAAAGGGGTCCTTCCTGTGTCCCCTGAATGGAATGGAATAGAATAGAATATGGAATAGGAATAGGAATAGGAATAGGAATAGGAATAGGAATAGGAATAAGAATAGAATTGTTTTAGAATTAATAGAATCGAATAGAACACAGAACAGGTTACAGAATAAAATAGATTACAAGAAGAATAGACTAGACTAGACTAGACTAGACTAGACTAGACTAGACTAGACTAGACTAGACTAGACTAAAATAAAATAGAACAGGTTACAGAACAGAACAGAACAGAGCAGAATAGAATAGAACACAGAACACAGTACAGGTTACAGAATAAAATAGATTACAAGAAGAATAGAATAGAATAGAGTAGAGTAGAGTAGAGTAGAGTAGAGTAGAGTAGAGTAGAATAGAATAGAATAGAATAGAATAGAATAGAATAGAATAGAATAGAAAACAGAACAGGTTACAGAACAGAACAGAACACAGAACACAGAACAGATTACAGAATAAAATAGATTACAAGGAGAATAGAATAGAATAGAATAGAACAGAACAGAACAGAACAGAATAGATTAGAATAGAATAGAATAGAATAGGGAAAAGAACAGAACACAGAACAGGTTATAGAATAAAATAGATTACAAGGAGAATAGAATAGAATAGAACAGAACAGAACAGAACAGAACAGAACAGAACAGAACAGAATAGAATAGAATAGAATAGAATAGAATAGAATAGGGAAAAGAACAGAACACAGAACAGATTACGGAATAAAATAGATTACCAGAAGAATCGAATCGAATCAAATCGAATCCAATAGCAATAGCAATAGCAATAGCAAAAAATAGAAGCTTGATGGGACCTTGGAGGTCTTCTAGTCCAGCCCTCTGCTCAAGCAGGAGAACCTAAACCATTTCAGACAAGTGACTGTCCAGTCTCTTCTTAAAAACCTCCAGTGATGAAACATAACTTTCTTAGCGACAGGAGTGCAGAGAATTCATTTTTGTTGTCCAACTATTTTTCCTTGTAATGTGTACGTATTCAAAATACGTATCTCAAAATATTAAACTATTACATAACAGTATTAATGGGATCAAACTCATGTAAACGTTTTCAAAATGTAACAGCTTAGTACACTAAAGAAACATGTCTTTTGATTCTTAGGGCATCTCCAACAATATGATCATTTATTTGTTCCATTTCCACGTAAACATAATAGGATCCAGTATAATCTGACCTGTTATAGTTGTTTTGACCCAATAAGATCCATTGTGTTAAGGATATTGTTGTTGTGTTACCAACCAGCAGAGAGTGTAGAGCACAGAGAAACGTTGCTGAGAGCAATGAATAAGAGATGTGCAAACTGGTTTATCAAAAGCTTACTTTATAGTGACAAAACAATCTCATAGTCTTTAAATCAATCCAAGTCTTTGCCAGTTAAATAAGTCCAGTGATACAGGAATCTTCTTACCACACAAACAGTAGTTGGTTAGAATAACAAACTCACTCTGGTTCACAAACCACGATGGTAGCAGATCCATCCAACGATGATAGCACAATGGTAGCAACTCCACACACTATGGTAGCTTATCATCAACTGAATACGTAACCCTAACCCTAACCATATCCTAACACATTGATTTGTAGGTTTTCATAACCCGGGGGTCTCCAGATATACAAGAATTCTTTCAACCGTTCAACACATCTGGAGTACCCCAGTTTGGGGAAGGTGATCTATCAATACGGGCAGAACATGAGGTGACTTCAGTGTTTAGTTGAAGAATTGTTCCATCTCCCCTCTCTCCTAATTTAGGAAAACCCTCCACCTCTCCAGGCAGCTGAAGGACCAAACCGTGGAAGCCCAGACATGCTACAGTCTTGGAAACACGTACACCCTTCTTGAAGACTACGAGAAGGCTGTGGAATACCACCTGAAGCACCTGGCCATTGCCCAGGAGCTTGGAGACAGGTAAAGAAATATCTATTTTCTGCACTTTTTTGGGGGGAGGGATCTGGTGTTGATCTTGAGGTCTTTTGTTAAAATGACAAACATGAAGTTTAGGAAGTTAGTTCAGTTTACGGTGAACCGGGAAGAACTGTTCAGATCATGCTGGTGAGAAACGAATGGAATGACAGGTGATTTGGTAAGAGATGCTGACTCCTAAGGATAGTAGCTATGTTAGGCTTGGCGTGGCTTAAATTAGCTTGGCTTAAGTTAGCTTGGCTTGAATTAAGTTGGGTTGAGTTGGCTTCACTTCCGTTGAATTAAGTTGGGTTGGGTGCAGTGGTGGGTTCCTCCCGGTTCGGTCCGGTTGAGCCGGTAGCGGTGACGATATGATGTCACCGAACCGGTTCTCCCCCCCCGCCCTCCCACCCCCCCACCCATGTTATTCTTACCTTTTATTTGGTCCCACCCCCAATCTATTGCTGCCTCCTGAGTCCCAGCTGATGACTAGAGGGAAAAAAACTGTTTAAACTCTTGCCGCAGGGCTTCAAAGGGCCGCCCTACAGCTGATCAGTGTTAAAAGCAAACAAATGAGTCGGGTCATAAGTGCAAGGACTGGTCGTAAGTGCGAGGACCTTCCAGAAATGACTCTGACCAGCTAGCCATGCCCACCTAGTCACATGACCTCCAAGACACACCCACAAAATAAGCCACGCCCACAGAACCGGTAGTAAAAAAATGTAGAATCCACCCCTGGTTGGGTGGTGAGGTTTTCGGACACTAAGCTCACCCACAGAGAGAATCAGAATCAAAAGAGAGCTGGAAGGGACCTTAGAGGTCCTCTAGTCCAGCCCCCTGCTCAAGCAGGAGACCTACCCCATTTAAGACAAGGGTCTGCCCAGTCTTTTGTTAAAAACCTCCAGTGATGAAGCACCCACAACGTCTGAAGACAAGCCGTTCCACTGATTAATTGTCCTCACTTTTAGGAAGTTTCTACTCAATTCCAGGTTGCTTCTCTCCTTGATCAGTTTCCATCCATTGTTTCTTGTCCTGCCCTTTGGGTGCTTTGGAGAATAAATTGACCCCCTCTTCTTTGTGGCAGCCCCTCAAATACTTAACGCATTGTAAGCCGCCCTGAGTCTCTGGAGAAGGGCGGCATATAAATCAAATTAAAAAAAAATAAAATACTGGAACGCTGCTATCATGGCTCCCCTACTCCTTCTTTTCTTTAGACTAGCCAAACTCAAATCCTGTAACCAACCGTTCTTCATATGTCTTATTCTCTGGGCCTTTTAATCATCTTAGTTGCTCTTCTCTGCACTTTTTCCAAAGTCTCAACATCTGTTTTGTAATGTGACCAAAACTGGGTGTAGTATTCTAGATGTGGCCTCACTAACGCTTTATAAAATAGTATTAATACTTCACCTGATTTTGATTCTATGCCTTGGTTTCTACAACCAAGGATTGTATTAGCTTTTTGATTTGCTGTCATTCTTCTTTCTTCTTCCTGGAGCTGTCCCAGCCTCGGCAGCCGCAATGGCTGCTACCCCGCTGCAGGAAAAAGGGCTTTCCTGGATCAACCAGGGACTTTACGGTGTCCCTGGGATCGACAGGATGTGCCCTCCACTACCACAGTCAAAACTAGACTGTGGGGTCCAAAATGGACCGTCCAGCAGCGGGGCTATCGGCGGGGATCCTGGAGCCTCAGAATCTCCCGTCCGTTTCGCCACGACGTCAGCTTCCAGTCTCCCAGTGACTGTTTTTGAGCCAGGTTTCAACTAATTGTATCAAGTATCTAGTCAAGTCTCTACTTAAGTCTGTCCAGCTTTGGATGGTCATTAAGTGAAACTGGGTGCTGCAAATCAAGATAAAATCTGATGCATCAGATGAAACTGGAACCCCTTCCCAAACCTATCCCTGAAATCAAGCACTTTTTTTTCTCAGCCTATCATACTACAAGTCTGTAGAGATTCTACGTCATTCCAGATCATGATTGTCCCAAAGGTTGTTGTGGCCTGCCAGTGGCCTGCGCGGATCGTAACTGATCCGACGCTGAGGAGGCTGGTGTGGGGTCGCGCCAGCAGCCTGAGCAGCCGGCGCTCGCATCAGACAGCGAGGAGGCTGAAGAGGATGTAGTGCCAGAGGCAGAGACTCGGCCTGGGCCTTCAGAACCTCCAGAGGCTTCTTCAAGTGGAGAGAGCGAAGTGGAGGAGCCTCTCCTTAATGCTTGAGCATGCAGGGCTGCCAAAAGGCAGGAGTGGCTACTCAGGAGGAGCAGGTCTCCTTGAGAGTAGGGCTTGAGGATAATTGGCCACTCCCTTAGCCTATTTAAATCACACACAGTTAGTAATTTCTTGCTGGAAACAACGTGTAATTATTACAGAGCATTTTGGAGAGTGAGTGTCTTATCGTATTTTGTTTTCTGGGCTGGTTGCAAACCTTTGCCGGACTTGGTACATTGGTGTGTGTCACAATCCTTGGGAATCCGGAGCTGGGGCAGAACAAAGGTGCTTTTTCAGGAGGCAACTGGACTTTCTTGTTTTTTCTTTTGAAGACGTTTCGCTTCTCATCCAAGGAGCTTCTTCAGCTTTGATAGGACAGTGGAGAATGGAAGGATTTATATTCCTTGCAGACAGCTGGTCATTTGCATCCTTTTAGAGGGTCTCTGAAGCACCTGGAGGTTTCTCTGTGTCCTCAGGATCACCTGAGTATTGCTCCTGGTTCCCATAGACTGCAATTTTTTTCGCTTTGGAACGCCATTCCTATTCCCACCCCATTTAAAGGGTGTTCATCTCACATTGTATAACGAAAAGTTCACTGCAAAGCTTAACCATCTCTGTTCTTTATTTTCTTGTTTTAACCACAAGGTGGCATCACCATCTTTTCTTCTCTTTTTTCCCTGGTAAATTTCCTAGATTTAAATTCAAGGGCCATGCCACCCAGAACAGAAATGTCATGGCAGAACATGACCTGTTGAATGTCTGGCTGTGTTTTCTGTGCATTTGCTTCCCCCAAAACCAGACACAACTAACTTCCTGAGGTTTTGTTTTGACTGTCAAACCAGGATGGCTTAGGGATGATGGGGGGTGTTTGTCCTGATATAAGTCACTTATTTATTATAAAACAGTGTTTCTCCACCTCAACAACTTAAGATGTGTGATTTATGCCGGATGGGCAGTAGTGGGTTGCTCCTGGTTCGCACCGGTTCGCAAGAACCAGTAGTAAAAATTTGTAGTAGTTCGGAGAACCGGTAATAACATTTGCTGGCCACGCCCCCGAACTGGTCCCCGGCCCGATCGCTGATCGCTTACCCTGCCCACCTCATCAGAGGCTTTTTTTTTAACTTTTAAAAGCATTTTTTCTACAATCTCTTCGGCCGAAAAAAATGCTTTTAAATGTAAAAAAAAAAAAACTCTGACGATCGTGCGTCTCAGCTGGGATCATCAGAGACTTCTGAAAGCATTTTTTCTGTAACCTCTTCGGCCGAAGAAGTTATAGAAAAAAAAAAAAAGCCTTTAAAAGCCTCTGGCAATCCCAGCTGAGTTGCCTGATTGTCAGAGGCTCCTGAAAGCATTTTTTTCTGCAACCTCTTAAGGTTGTAGAAAAAATGCTTTTAAAAGTTTTAAAAAAAAAAAAGTTGGCCACGCCCACCCAGTCACATTACCCCCCACCAAGCCACACCCACAAAATAAGCCACGCCCACAGAACCGGTAGTAAAAAAATTTAGAACCCACCCCTGTGGATGGGGATTTCTGGGAACATCTCAAACAGTAATATTTGTCCCTGTGGTTGTAAGAAGAGCCTTTCTAATGCAGGTCCCGTCTTAATTCATTCGGTCACTTCGCTCCTTTTAGCTTGGAAAAAAGATGGTTGAGACTTTGGGAAAAGTACAGAGAAAAGCAAATAAGATGATTAAAGGCCTGGGGAGAAAAACATACGAAGAAAGGTTTCAGGAACTGGGTGTAGCCAGACTAGAGAAAAGAAGGAGTAGGAGGAACATGAGAGTGGCATTCTAGTATTTGAGGGGCTGCCACAAAGAATAGGGGAGGGGGTCAAATTATTCTCCAAAGCACCGGAGGGCAGGACAAGAAACAATGGATGGAAACTAATCAAGGAGAGAAACAATCTGGAATGAAGGAGAAACTTCCTAACTGTGAAGACAGTGGAACAGCTTGCCACCAGAAGCTGTGGGTGCTCCATCACTAGAGGTTTTAAAGAAGAGACTGGACAGTCACTTGTCTGAAATAGTATAAGGCAATGATGGCTAACCTTTTTGCCATTGCGTGCCAGAAAGGGGGGGCAGGGGGGGTCACGTGCGCACGTGTCCACACCCATAATTCTATGTGACCAACCCACCCTGCTTCTGGCACGTTTTTCTTTCTCACCTGGCTCCAGGACCTCTCTAGGCATCTGGGGAGGGCGAAAACAGCCTTCCCCACCCCTCCGGAGGCCAAAAATGGCCCGTTTGACAACTTCCAGTCCCATCGGAAGCTGAGCTCACATGCGCACTGATATGGTTACCCATGCCACAGGTTCGCCATCATGGGTGTAGGCCCTATATCTGACTAAAGAGCTGTGCTTTAGCTGTGCTAAAGAGCTGCCTCCTGCCTTCCACGATCTCCAAAGTTCCTCCCCCATTGAATCATAGCTTTCTCCTGCCTTCCACAATCTCCAAAGTTCCTCCCCCATTGAATCCTACTTTTCTCCTGCCTTCCACGATCTCCAAAGTTCCTCCCCCATTGAATCATAGCTTTCTCCTGCCTTCCACAATCTCCAAAGTTCCTCCCCCATTGAATCCTACTTTTCTCCTGCCTTCCATGATCTCCAAAGTTCCTCCCCCATTGAGTGCCTCCAGCCTTCCAGTACTCCTCAGATCTTTGCAGTTTCTCCCCCCATCGCGTGTTAGCTTTCTCCTGCTTTCCTGCAGAGGCATCTGCAGAGGGTAGAACCTGCAGAGATCGGGGAATGCTCTGCCTCCGTGCATGCGCGGCAGAGACTGGAAGACCAGCTGGCTGATGGGAGGTGCGCGCATGTGCGGTGGACCTGGGCTGGGGCGACGGCTGGTGTGCCGGCAGAAGGGGCTCTCTGGAGGCCAAAAATGGCCCATTTGACAATTTCCAGTCCCATTGGAAGCTGAGCTCACATGCACACTGATGTGGTTACGCATGCCATAGGTTCGCCATCACGGGTATAGGGTCTCCTGCTTGAGCAGAGGGCTGGACTAGAAGACCTCCTAGGTCCCTTCCAGTTCTAATTTGATTGATTGAAGCTGGGCAAGAAGACTTCAGGCTCACCAGTTTGTCTCGCTCTCTCCTTTTGGGATTTGAAAGGAAGCCCAAGACGCATCAGCCAAATATGGTCATGTTTTAGAATAGCATTTCTCTAATTTAGCAACTTTAAACTGTACACACCAACTTCCAGAATTCCCCAGCCAGCATGCTACCATCTCACCATCAGGGAAACATCTCAAAGTCCTTTGTTCATAACCTTCATTGGCGATTAAGTGTCTTTACTGACATTTTTTTGGCCGTCTTCAAGGTTTCTTGATGGGCTCGAAAAGCACATAACAACCTGAGGCTTCTCCAAGGTTGGAACTATTTGCAGGTATTATCGTTCTGGCTGGAAATGTTAGGGTTTGTAGTCCCTCTGCCCTTGGAAACCCCCCTCCCCAAGTGAAATAAGATGACTGGACCCTGGAGGAGGGATTTGGGGTGACTTTTTTTTTTTTTAAACTGGTGCAATTAATTTTCTTTATACAGAAGATCAGGTTTTGTTTGCTTGCCATGGATTTTTAAAAATAAGGTAATAGTTATAAATAAAAAGTTGCTAAGCTATGTCACATCATCAAAATTGTTAGATGCAGAGTACTTAAAGCTCACTGTTTGGATGAATGAATCTGTTAGTTTGTTTTTGTTTTTTATTTTTTTTCTCTCTTGCACATTTAAATCTCTCTCTTCTCCCTGGATCATGAAGAAATTTAAAAATGTGAATTATT